>CM008282.1:12662823-13148015 GCA_002319775.1 Fagopyrum tataricum | reverse complement strand
GTGTCTTTTAGAACATATTGTTATTTTATAAAGATTTGCCTTTTAATATTTGTGCCTTGTTGCAAGGTCCGTCGTTATTGTTGTCAAACTAAGGTCGGGACCCACTGTGAGGTCTTAACCAGTAACATTCTGAGTTCCAAGAATTCGGGGTGTTACAATGATGCGTTGATTCCTCAAGATTTTCCGACTTCCCCTCCTCTTCTATCTTTAATCTTTTGGTGTCCTTTGTTTCAGTTGATCCTCACCTTCATTATTGATCATTGTTTCAGAGTTCATCATTGTCTTAGCTTTCTTCTTGATGTGAATCTTAACTCAGATACACACTCTCTTCATCATCAACCAATAATCATTGCAAATTAAGGCAAAATTTTAACCATGATTGTAGATGAAATGCAAATCAAGATGAAAGTTTTAAGAGTTCTACACCATTTTCTTGGATAATAGGAAGTATTGTCATGTATTATGGGTTGCCTTCTTTATTTGACATATTATCATCTTGGGTGTGTGAAGAGAGTATGATCTCTTGATCTGCCTCAACTATTCAAGAGTTTCTTCCTACTATGATTGACTAGGATTTGTGGATTCAACATATCCATTTATACGCTTTGTAGATGATTCGTGCAATTCAACATCCTCTTTATTATCCGTGTCTTCTTCTTGTTCGTCATTCAAACTTCGCCTCTTGATCCCAATCATATATTTAGGTCAATTGGGTACCTGGAGAGATAAAAGATTTAGGTCAAGATGCTGCCGTTACCGGAGACAAAGAGGACACCACACTGCCGTCAGGATGCCGCCGCTGCCGGGATGCCACCGCCGCTGAGATGCCGCCGGATGAAGTTGGAGAAGAAGATGTTACTTGTGTCGAATGAGGCCGATAGAATGAAACATGTTTCTTGTCTCGTATTTTTTGTTTTTTTTACTTTTTTTTTTTACTAAAGAGAAGGCCTATTTGGTAGATTTAATGAAAATGGGCAAAATCCGGAATTGTGTAACGTTAAAGGGCACCATTCGAATTATAAAAAACTCTTGGGCAAAATCCGAAAACCTCAAACCTCAAACCACACAAGTGTACCATCCGAAATTTCCCTTATTATTTTAAATTAAAAACTTTATTATACACGGATACGGACCTAGCGGGTTGAAGATAGGGTTGTTAACGGTTCTTGGACCCTTTTTTTTTAATGGAATCGGAATCGGAACCGCTTAAAGTAAAAGTTTCGGTTCCCTTATATTTTTTTTTGTTGGAACTGTTTAGAACCGGACCGTTTAAGGAACCATTTTTTTGCACCGGAACCGGAACCGTTTAAAAAATTTCAGAACCGTATGGAACCGGAACCGTACAAAACCGTTTGGAGCCGGAACAATTTGGAACCGTTTGAATACTTGATGAAAGTAAAAGCGAAAATTAGAAGGAAACATATAAAAACACATCTCATTATCCAATATAAGGTTACAAAAATAACCAATTTTCACAATTATATACATATTGACCCTCTCATAGTCTCATAGTCTCAAGGGAGAATAAAAAAGCCTGAAAAATCAAATATGTACATGAACCGGATTTAAACGGTTCCCTTATTTTTATTTACTTGGAACCGGAACTGTATTAAACGGTCCGGTTCCAAAATTTTCTTACAAATAAGCACAGGAACCGAACCGAACTGTCAAATTCCGGTTCGGTTCCAACGACTCCTGATAGAACCAGACCAAATTAACAGCCCTAGTTGAAGAAGTCAAGACCTGTATTCAGTCCCGTATAGTTTTGGCGTGATAAGTTTGGGACGGAAAATTTAATTATAAATAAAATCCCGTCAGAATCGGGATGGACCGAAACTAGAGCAAGATTGACTGGATTTATGCTTAATTAATCGACCAAACTGCCATATTCAAAACCCACGAAACACGCTCAACTGAAACGGAAGCGATACACGTATAATAGGCGTTACAATTCCAAACTGGCCCCACCAAAATAGTAGGTCCCGCCCCCTTGAAGTGTGTACCGCACTACTCTGCGTGCGCAGAAAGAGCACACAGATATTACTAACCAGTAAAATAAGCCAAAAATAAAAAAAATCTAAACCTAGTCCCATTTCTGTAATTTTCCCCAACTTCATGCCCTATGCATCACCTAGGCACTAACCCCGACCTCTCTTGCTTAACCAACTTAACCAAATCTTCATTCTTCCCACGGAAAAACACTATCTCCATGCTCTCCAAATACTCAACAATATCTGTATTGCTACTTTAATCTATCTACGTCTCGATCAGATCTTCTTTTTTAAAGGTACGCAAGAAAATCCTAGCAAATTCGTGCTGAGTTTTGTTCGATTGTGTTATTTGTAGCCGCCTAGGGTTTATCTTACTGACTGAGGGTTTTAATTTATCGCCACATAGTGGATTTTTGTACGTTGATGGGTTTGGTGGAATTTGAATTGGAATTTATGGTTTCGAGTTGAAAGAAATGGGGAAAGGAAGACCTAGGGCCGTTGAGAAGGGTGGAGGATTAGGGCATGGGTTGAGTACATCAGTAGATGGGCTGTTGAGTGTGCCCCTTGCCCCCGTGTATTATCCCACTGAGGAAGAATTCAAGGATCCTTTGGTGTTTATTGAGAAAATTAGGGCAGAGGCTGAGCCATATGGAATTTGTAAGATTGTTCCACCGAGTAGTTGGAAACCTCCATTTGCGTTGGACCTGAATTCTTTTTCATTTCCTACAAAGAACCAGGCAATTCATCAATTACAGGTTAGGCCGCCGTCTTGTGATCCCAAGACGTTTGAATTGGAATATAACAGGTTTCTTGAGGCTCACTGTGGGAGGAAATTGAGGAAGAAGGTTGTTTTTGAAGGAGAGGAGTTGGATCTGTGTAAGTTGTTCAATGCAGTGAAGCGGTTCAGTGGTTTTGATAAGGTTGTGAAAGATAAGAAATGGGGGGAGGTGTTTAGATTTGTGAAGCCGGGTGTAAAGATTTCGGGGTGTGCAAAGCATGTCTTAAACTTATTGTACCTGGAACACTTGTATGATTATGAAAAATACTATAACAAGTTGAACGGCAGGAAAGATAGAAGTTGCAAGAGGGGGGCACAACTTGAGGAAAAGAGTGATCAAGTCGATGAAGTTTCTGGCTTCAGGAAGAAGCGGAAGAATAATACTGGAGAGAGTGTAAAGGTCTCTGTGGCACAGAAGGAAGAAGAGCGTGATCAGATATGTGAACAGTGTAAAAGTGGGTTGCATGGAGAGGTCATGCTATTGTGTGATCGGTGCAACAAAGGTTGGCATATACATTGCTTGTCACCACCTCTAGAGGCCATACCACCAGGTAATTGGTATTGCTTTGATTGCTTGAATTCTGATGAAGATGCCTTTGGGTTTGTACCTGGCAAGCACTTCTCATTGGAATCTTTCAGAAAGGTGGATGATCGTACCAAGAGAAAATGGTTTGGATCAGCTTCTTGCTCCCGGATGCAACTTGAGAAGAAGTTTTGGGAAATTGTTGAGGGAGGTTTTGGTGTGGTTGAGGTCATGTATGGAAGTGATTTGGATACCTCTCTTGTTGGTAGTGGATTTCCTCGTGTAAATGACCAAAGACCAGATTCTGTTAATCCTGATGTTTGGGATGAATATTGTGCTAGTCCATGGAATCTCAATAACTTACCAAAGTTGAGGGGCTCAATGCTTCAAGCGGTTCATCACAACATTGCTGGTGTCATGGTCCCATGGCTATATATTGGCATGCTCTTTTCAGCATTCTGTTGGCATTTTGAAGATCACTGTTTCTATTCAATGAATTATCACCACTGGTAAGTGATTTTATTACTTTACCCTCTTTCCCTGGCAGTACATTAAACTTTTCGATTGCCTGATATTAGCTGATGAGATGCTCCACAAACTTTAGTTCAACTCAAGAGAGAAGTAATTTGATTCTAAATTTCTTGGAAAGGAGATATATTTAGCAATATTAAGGGTTTGGGGGGTTGAAAGATCTATTTGACTGTATGTTATTGCAGAGACTTCTGTTAAGCTCTAGAGTTGGGTGCATATCACTATTATAACTATTTTAGTCACGAGTATCAGCTTTTGGTCCAAAAGGAATGGTTTTGAAAAGGTCTACTTCATTGGATAACTTTACTGGTCTTATTTTTCGGGTTATAAACCTTGACTAGAATTGGGTGCAGATTGACTATTATAGCTATTATAATTATTAGTATCAACTTTTTGTCCGAAAGGAATGATAATTCTGTTAAGGTCTACTTCCTTGAATCACCATTGTGGACTTATTGTTAGGGCTCCAAATCTTGATTATGTAAGACTTATAGAGACATTTCTCTAAGAAGTTGCAGCATTCTTGGTAACATGGTCTGCTTTGTTTTCAGATTCAGTTATTTTTTGTGTAGCCTTACATTATGCATGCAAGTATCACTATTAGATGTTGGATTAAAGTACTCCGTACTCATGATGGGAATTGAGAATAACATGGATTGCCTGATGATACAAGAATGAATTGCTACATTAACGATTTTATAAGTATTGAATCGAAATGCAATGGAAATAAATATGAAAATTTAACTTTTCTGCCTCCAGTTCTAAGTGTTGATCTAAATAGCTGTTTTGAAGGCTGAATGCCTTGATCAGTTAATTCATTTATATTTTGTTGCTGAGCCTACCAACCTCAGTTGCTGACATAGGGTGCTTCAAACCTTGCTTTTGGAAGCTAAAGCTTAATTACATACTTACAGTGGTGCCTTTGATGGAAGAGCAGCTGTAGTGGCAATACTTTTAAGTCACAGGATTCATGCCATTTTCATGTTTATGTTTTCTTTAGGGGGGATGGTCGTTGAACCTTATAAAAACATCTTGTTTGCTGAGACTCTCAGAACGATTATTTGTTCCTGTTTGAGATTTGATGTGATTCAGTTCAAGCATCAAACCATCAATGTCTAATATATGGAAATCGGCAGCGCATGTACTTGTAGCTAGCTTCTTTCGGAGATTCTAAAGCAATGGAAATTAAAAAAATATACAGCCATGGCTAATTTATGAAAGTGGTCAAGGGTGGCAGTGTGGAACCGGATGGTTTGGAATATGTTTTATGTCTAATGAAAAAAGGATATTCTTTGTTAATTTTCAATCCGTTGCTGCTTTTTCTATTTCCCCCTCTTTTTACTGCATACATTATCAATCATAAAAAGTGCATAAATTGAGGTGCGTCAAAGCAAATCATTAAATAGCCAGCTAATAATCAACCTCTCGTGTTCATCTCTTTTATACTTCTGTATATGGCAGCCTGAAAGAGAGAAGAAACTGAGAAAGCTTTATCTTGGTACATATATCTGTCAATGTTTTTACCTAGAAGTTAGAAATTGGCATCTAATGCCCCAAACAATTGAAATTTCATGAGAATTGGTAAGTGCTTGAAAATGTTATATGTTATCTTCTCAAGCTTACTGTCAGAAAGGAAATTGACTGGTTGAACCCTATGTTCACCCTCTTAATAAGGGTATGTTACCTTTCAGTTTCCTCTTAGGGAAAGATTTTCTACCTCTTTTCTGTGGAAGTGATTTAACGTATTATACCCTTATAAAGATCGGAAGGTACTATGTTCTCAAGCTTTATATGGTCATGCAACAATTAAAATTGATACACGGTACTCTTTCTCGTCTATGTGATCTTAACTACCTCTCAGAGGCTCAAAGAGACTGACTCTATGCACTAAGAATTTCTTCCTCCCAAAATAGTAGGATAAATGAAAACACGCTTTGCTTGCCAAGTTAAAGGTCCTGTAGGACTTGCAGGGAGGATAAGACTAGGTCCAAGGTTGAACTAGAGCTGGTTAGGATACTCTTCCTTGTGTAGATTGAGACCAATTTGAGTGCTCAAACGTCTGACACCCACAAAAGACTAAAGTTTCCTTCTTTTTTATTTTTATTTTTATACTAAATGATGAAGTTTTGTTTGATTGATTACAATTGTAAATACTTACGGAATTGCAAAACTAATTTACGTTTCATTTTTTTCTCTACATAAAGTAATTCTCATCTCATCCCCGGTAACACTTCATTTGTTATCAATTTTCATTTCTGGAGAGATGCATTTCTTTGCTAGAATACCTTTTTTGATGTTTCCTTATTTTTGCAAAAATAGGGGCATCTAGTATGTTTGCTTGCTTGTTGTAGAGTTGAAAGGTAATTCGTAGGGACTGAAATGTAAATTTTCTTTTGTTGAACATTGCATAAGAATAATTGGAAGATTTTATTAAGACCATAAAAAAAATCGGCATTGTTTTATTTTTCTGTACATCAATTGAAACATTTTTGTTAATATTTCTGTACTTCATTGGTTTTATTTCTTTTGGGCATAATATACCATCTTTGGTCATGTTTTTCCACTTTTAGAGATTTGGCCTCTTTGAAAACCTTTCATACTTTATCATCTTGTGAGAAATTTGCTGTTATTTGATGAATAGATAATAAACCTCAAAGCTCATTTAATCATTGTTTTCAGTTCACTCAATCATTTTGTATTCAGAATTTCAGTTAGCCTGGTCTTTATTTTTCTAAAAGTTTGTTGATGAAAACTGAGAGTCTCGTAAAGTTATCTCACTTTGTATCACAAATATTTTCTTATTCTGACATTTTGATCTAATAAGTTCTAAGCAACGCCTCCCAAACTATTTGTTGTTGTGATAAGGAGAAATCTTATACTGTGGAAAACACATGTACCTTGACCAGGAGTTGAGCTACTGTCAGTTATCTTAACAATTTACTACTGTAATGCTACTGTGTCAATTTAGGAGCTGCCATTAGTGATTTCCCTGTCCACATTAAGGTGTTGGAAGGCATTGCCTATCTCTAAGTTCCCACAGTAGAGGGAACAAAATTTCTCTGTAATAGTCTCTCCCCCTCCAAAAATCATCTAGAAGGCAATTAACTACCTTCACTCTTCGCACTAAATTTTGTGCTAACAATCTCTAATTTGCAACCTCCCACCAAATTATGCTAAATGTTAAGGACACATATCATTGAGCAAGGTGAATGTGATAAAGCATATCCACCCTCTGGCAATATGTAGCATCCATCTTTTTTGTACTTATCCTAGTACTTTGGCATATTTGATGATGTCTTCTTGATTCACAATTTATACGGAATTAGCTTTGTAATGTTATAAACAGTGCTTTACCACTGCTTATACGTACTGAAAAGAGCTATATTTGAATCCTACGTCAAAAACTCCTACACCCAGGCCAAATTTTATTGTTACCTCATCCTCAATTCATGTGACCCTCCAGGTTGGCTTGCCAAAGACAAGAAGTACCCTTCATTGTGCTAGCTTTGCCTTCTGGCTTAACTTCCACTGGCAAGCCAAGAAAAAGAATATGATCAGGGCTTTGCAAAGATGCAACTATAAAGTTGCCTACTACAAGCTAATCATTCTTTCATTTTGTTTTGGTCCCTGAAATAGGGTTGAATCTCAGATATAGACACGTAAAAAGAAAGTAGTTGAAAGTGGATTGATAGATGGATGAAAGTATCCTAATAAGTAGTAATTATAAATAAGCGAAGGAAAGATGATTAAACTATATCCTAAAATAAATCAAAGATATAACTATCCAAAATCTAATACGTAAAATATCTTTATGTTTTGGTTAACTGAAAATTCGGCTTTCTGGAATATTATTTCCCTTTTTAACTATATGTGCCTCCCCTCATCTCAGCCAGACTAATTGACCATATCACATGTAAAAAAATCCCAAAGAAATATAAAGAAAGAACTAGATGAAAGAGGAAAGTATTAACATACTAAATTCTGTAAGCACTTTAAAAAACGTGTAGGCTTTCATTTACATTATTAGCTCCTGCAGAACTTCTGACAATGTGCAAAACATGAATTATGCTCTTTTGTGTGTCTTGAGTATTTTTCTTATTTGAGGCATTCTGTTCAGTTTTTGTTTTGATTGGTCCTTTCTTTTGATATCCATTCAGGGGGGATCCCAAGTGTTGGTATAGTGTCCCTGGTAGTGAAGCTTCTGCATTTGAAAAGGTTAGTATATGGTTATCACTTATCCATAGTGTTTGAGTTCAAAACATAATGAGATAGTTGGGATTACTTCTAGTGTTTCTGGTATGGCTTCCCATATATTCAATTGTGGAAAAACATATGCTGTATTATAGTTATATGTTTGTATACCGATCCATTATGATCCTTCTGTTGACATGATAAAGCTGAATGAATTTTCCAATAACTTAAGCTGAGAGTATAGATATCTGGTGTATGCTGTTTTCTTATGGAAAGAAGGAGATGAAGTAAGCTATTGCTGTATAATTTGCTTCAATGGATATTTCTTGTAGGTCATGAAGAACTCTCTTCCAGATCTTTTTGATGCTCAACCAGATTTGCTCTTTCAGCTTGTGACCATGTTAAATCCATCTGTCTTGCAAGAAAATGGTGTTCCAGTCTACACTGTTCTGCAGGCATGTATTATGCGATTTTGTTTAAAAAGTATACATGCCGTGTTTTATATTCTTGCATGTCTCATTTTAACCTTTTATATTGCGTTGTTCTTCAGTTTCATGCCCTATTATAAGGCCCTCCCTCTCAAAAACAAGAAGCCAAAATAGCTTAATTAATACTGTTTGACGTATGCACAATCTCCCTGTTCTTTGCATGTGCTCTGATCTCTAGTTATTTATCATTAGCACCTCTACTTTCTTCATTGGTCCAGTCTCAGTTGATAGTTTATTTTGAAGAATGATAATCCTCATCGTGCTTCACTTCTTGTTTCCTTTGATTAAATTAATTTGTTGCCTTGTTATTTCATCCTACTCAGGAGCCTGGAAACTTTGTTATCACCTTTCCCAGATCTTATCACGGGGGTTTTAATTGTGGTATGCAGTATAAACTTGTAATTTATGATTACAACTGCTAGCCAGATCTTTATACGGTTTATGCTCAGATGACTTACATTCTTATCCACTTTCCAGGAATAAATTGTGCCGAGGCAGTCAATTTTGCTCCTGCTGACTGGTTGCCTCATGGAGGCTTTGGAGCTGAGCTTTATAAGCGTTACCACAAAGCTGCAGTGTTATGTCACGAAGAACTTCTGTGTGTAGTAGCCAAGGTTCGGACTCCGATGTTACTTCTTACTGGTAGATGATCATGCCATGCAGACCTCCTGAACCTGTGAAAATGAAATTTATACATTTTTTGAGTAACTATTCCTTACAATAGCTGCAATTGATATATATAACACAATAAAGTCTTAAAATCATCTCTCTCCCTTATCTTGTGGGGAGATTTTTTTTCCATTACATACATGAATTTGTCTTTTCATGTAGCCTCTTGTTTTTCTTCATCTTTCATGTAATCAAAATATGAATATGGAACAAGTATATGCTAGTTTTACAAGTGGTCAACACTTTAGGGTACAGATGTAAAAACTAAAAAGATAGGGTTTTGAGCTAGTGATGGTGGAATACCTTCTTCACAACCTTTCTTATAGCAGCACAATATGCTTCATGTATTCCAAGAACGCTATTCTTCTTTCCCCTTATTTATCACCAAGTTGTCACAGACATGAAGTCATTGAATTCATTTTGATTCCCGAGTCATGTAACTATGTTCTCCATTTGGTTTTTTCATTGGCCTCCATTCTTATGAGCAGAATGGATTTGACAGCAAAGTGTCTCCTTATATGCATCAAGAGCTGCTAAGAGTATTTTCTAAAGAAAAGATTTTAAGAGAACAGCTTTGGAAGAAAGGAGTAATAAGAATGTCTGGTTTGTCACCTCGAAAGCACCCTGAATATGTTGGTACTGAGGAGGTATACTCCTTATGAGATTCATCTCCATCAAGTGTTAGATTGATCACCTATATATTATGCTTGGTAAATTGCATTATTTTTTCCAGGACCCCACTTGCATTATTTGCCAGCAATATCTGTACCTTTCTGCTGTTGCTTGTCGTTGTAGGCCAAGGGCTTTCGTTTGTTTGGAGGTACATCACCTAATCTATGCACAGAATCTGGGATTGGGTGGATGAGTCATGTTGCATTCATAGTAATTGGGCGCTGAAGCCTATTCTGCTGATTTTATGTTTTATGCGTCTAATTATAAATACTCAATTTCTGATATAACTTAATCTTCTCTAGCATTGGGAGCAGCTATGTGAATGCAATCCTAGGAAACGCCGCCTTCTTTACCGCCATTCTCTGGCAGAAATGAATGAGATGTTGCTTGTGACAGAGAATAGTACTTCTAATGATAAGTGGCAGAGTAGAAGTCTTCGGCGGCAAAATTTCTTATCTGCTGACTTGAGTACTTTAAAAAAGAAGGTTTGAATATCTATTGTTGCCTGATTCTGTTCGGTTATTCCCTTCCCCGTTGATATACTAATTATAGTTACTGTTTCCATGTGGCTAGGCTCATTAATTGTTAAACACTTTGAGATTTCATGTGATATCAATAACATTCAAGGCTATTCCGATTTTAATGTACATATTGATCTAGGAATTCAAACAGCCTGCTTAGACAACCCTTCTATCCTTCCGTAGCTTATACTCTCAGGCCAATGACTTGTGTTACTTGATAGTACCTTGTTATAAGGACTTAATTTGTTGCAGGTTAAGGGGAAACAAATCTCACTTCCTCAACTTGCTGAGCAGTGGCTCCTGAGGTCAAGTAATATCTTTCAGCTCCAATTCTCTGCCGATGCTTATGCTAGAGCACTGAAGGAAGCCGGACAATTTCTTTGGGCTGGACCAGAGATGGATCCAGTAAGCTTCATCTTCTCACTTTCCTAAAGTAATTAAAGTGTCAAGCATGTAGACCTGGACAAAAGCGGGCTTGGACCGGACCAAACTTAAAAATTTGTCCGAAATGTCCGGTCGGGCCTCCAACTCTGCCTATGTCCACCCACGTATAAATTCGGGTGGGCTGCCGGCCCAGCCCATATGTACCTAATTATGCGTTTTATGGATTTTCTTCCTGGATTATCGTACAAAATTTGAACAATATAAAGTAATTCAACATAAAATTACAATGAAATTATTCCTACATTACAAACGAGTTCAACACTAAAAAACTACAAAAAATTGCAATCCAAACACATGAAAACGATAAGTAAAATTACAGTTATATTGTCCTTGCATTACAAATGAGTGTAATGGAGTTGGTTTTCAATAGTTTATATAGGTTTCAAATATTCCAATTGAGGTAGCATTTTTTAATATACTTGCCAAACATAAACCGTTCTACTATTTATTTCTTGGGCCTACAAATTTTTAATAAAGAAACTTCATAAATTGCAAACAAAACAAGCCCTGTTGCTGTCAAAAAAGAAAACCAAAAGAAAGTAACTAAGCTTCTCATTTTCTCCCTCTTTTATACAATTTTTTTTTTTAATTTTGATTGTTTGTTTTCACTTTGCTTGAAAGCAGGTCCGGGATACAGTCAAGCACTTGGTTGAAGCCAAGAATTGGGCTGAAAGTGTTCAAAAATGCCTTTCATGTATTGATAAGTGGTTAAAGCATGATCCTGCTGTGGAAAAGTTGCACTGGGATCACATTTCCAAGCTGCTGGAATTTGATCCTTTGCCTTGTACAGAACTAGGATATTCTAAATTGAAGGTATGTGAAGTGTGTATTTCTATTCAGAGGCTCATCATTCTGTCAGTGTTTTTGCTTTTTGATTAGATAATAGTTATATTTATTCTTTATCTACCAATGTATATGAGTGAACTTTTGTGGTGTTACAATTTGTCAAGTTTTGACCTTCGGATAACCCTTCTACATATTTTATGTCTTCTTCAGGAATATGGAGAAGGTGTAAAGCTTTTGGATCAGGAAATTTCTGAAGTTCTTTATAAGCGGCCATTAAGTGTATGTTCATGCCATCTTGTATTATATCATGTTATCCAATTTTGTGGAGACATGTATGCCGTGTCTTTACTTTTATATAATAGTAGATCAACAACATGGTGATGAGACATGCCTTGTGTGAGTATTTATCATCAACTTGATTGTATTCTAGATGAGTCACTTGGAAAATGCATACAAACGTGCACTTGAATATCCAGTCCATGTCAAAGCAAGTGAAGAATTGTCTCAAAAGATTTCTGTAATAAAGGTATGATTTTTATGATGTATGCACATGTCATTGTATCTTCTTTATCGATCAACTAATTGAATTTTTACATTTCCGATAGGAGCAGTTTACCCATCGAAGACTTATTTACTCTTTTATGCGATTCCTGACTTTTATAATATGTCCATTCATGAATCATGATGGTCTTGGGTGTTTCCTTCTGCAATTCAAATTTCCAGAAAATTGCCTACAATGAATCTATTGTCATGCAAATCTTATTTCAATACTTTTATAACAAATCCTAAAAGATTTACATCTAAATAAGTTTCTTGATGATTAAAACACAATTCTGTCACGTTCAGATCTACTACTTTGATGCATGCTCCTACCATCTTCTTCCTTATAGCACTATTCATTTTTCTGAAGAGAAGTCGGGTGATAGATTTGTGCTATTTTCTTTTCCTATTAAAGACGATGAATTATTTTTTGAATGCTGCTTAGGCTTGGATCAGTAATGTTAGGAGATGTGTGCAAGAGAAATATCCTGCTACAGTTGATGTTATTGTTGTTCAGCAATTGAAAACAGAGGTAAAAGTAACTGTTTACAACATTTAACGGTGTTATATACAAATTTATCACTACTGTTTCTGACAAAATTGTATGTAACAGATGATAGAGCTTCAGATAGAGCTGCCAGAATCTAAAATGCTTATGGAGTTAGTGGGATGTATTGAACTTTGTCAGGGCCGATGCTCTGAGATGCTGGAAAACTGCATCTCTCTGAAGGTTACTCTCCCAAGTTCTTCCTAACTGTATGCTAGCAAATAGTGTGCAATCATGTGAAAACAATTTACTTTGATCCTTGCACAATTTTAGTTTATTTCTCTGGTTGGTGCCTATGTTATGTTACGATAATGTGCAGAATCTTCACAACTTGCTGCCCTTTTATCGCAGCATTCGAAGACATCAACCATAGAGTTACATTAAATTTGTGCAAGGATCATACTAGAATCATTTTCACACACTTGTAGACTGATATATACTTGTGAGAATTCAGAGGTTTTCTCCCTGAATATTTTTTTTATAAATCCTCTAAGAAAATGTCTATTTGGACATGATGCAGGAGGTTGAGGTGCTTATTGAAGACTTCCAGAGCCTCCCAGTTGACATTCCAGAGCTGAAACTTCTAAGAGACTATTATAGTGATGCCATTTCATGGAATTCACAGTTTGACAATGTAATGTCAAGCATTGAGGGAAGGGAGGATCTGGAAAATGTTGTGAATGAGTTAAGAAAGCTCCAGAAAGATGGCTCACTGTTAAATGTGCAAGGTTGGCTTTTCAATGCTTGTTATGAACTTTCTTGCGTCTAGTTGTTGCAGCTAGGTAAGGTATCATTTTAATATTGTTGGTTTTTTTTCTTTCTTACAGTTGATGGGTTGTCCGTTGTTGAAACTGAATTGAAAAAGGCATGCTGCAGGGAAAAAGCTTTACAGGTAATGATTGCTACTGACCTCCAAGAATCTTATTATTTTACATTTCTTGTTTCCCGCTTCTTATGTTCCTTAACTCTATCTCACACACCATTTATTCACAGCACTTTCAGTGTGCTGTCACATTAAGTGTGGCTGAAAATCATCCACGGGTGACTGACCCACCTGAGTTCCCAATCCGAAAAGTGGGTGAAAACCTGATATATCCAAAATATATATTTTTGCGCATACTTAAGGACAAAAACTTACTTTATTCATATTGTCCTAAATTTATATTTGAGTGTAGTTTATGTTCAACAATGGTTTATGTAACTAATTCATATCTTATTTGTTCAATATATTTTGTTATAAAACTTTAGTTGTATTATGTGTCAAAACACATTAAAATGCTGAAGGTAAAATTGTTATAATTATTTGATACCCGACTGGTAGACCTGGGCAAATGCAGGCAAGCCCGCCCGCCCGTTTTCACGGGCGGGTATGGCGCATAAGGTAGGCCCGGCCGGGCTGTTAAGCCCAGCCCGTCAAGCCCGTTGGGCGGGTACGGGCAAGGGTGTAGGCCCGTCCGGGCTGCTAAGCCCGGCCCGAAGCCCGTTTTATTTATTTTTTTAATTTAAATATATAAAATATATATATGTGAATAGTAGAAATCAAACCCGATACCCAAGATAAAGTTCAAATATTCACAACCATTAAGCTACTTTGATTTATGTGTTATAATTTTATTTATTTTATATTTAATATGTATAATTTAAAAAAATATATATATATATATATATAAATGGGCCGGCCCGCCCGGCTTCGGGTACGGACAAGACCTTAGGCCCGAAGTCCGGCCTCGGCCCGAGTCCGGCCCGCAAAACGGGTAAAATTTCATGCGAGTCTGGCCCGGGTCTACTGACTGGTGACTCGACCATCTGATTAGATTAATGGACGGGTCACCACTAATCATTTCTACCCTGGATCCAAGAAGAAAACAAATCTGTCAATATTCTGTTCCCTATTTTTTAACTCCGCTTGGATAAATGTTGTTGCAGGCATGCACCATAAGAAAGCCTCTGGATGTCATCCAGCAAGTGCTATCTGAGGCTGCTTCGTATGCTTCTTGTCCTTTCTTCCCTTTTGTGTTGTGTAATTTACTATCAATAAAGATGCACTAACTTTTGAAACATTTTTATAATTGCTAACAGTTTGCAGATAGAGAAGGATGAATTATTTGACGTGTTGTCCAAAGTACTCGTATCTGCTTCATCCTGGGAAGAACGAGCTCAACAAATTCTTTCAGTTGAGGCCCCAATATCCGATTTTGATGATGCTAAAAGGTTCTTCTTGCTCATCCTTTAATTTGTGGACAACTAGTTTTAGCCTATCATGAGTCATAACAACATTATTGGTGTACAGATGATAGAAATGCTAAAATGAATTAGAAGGGATTATTGCTACACATCACTTCTGTCACAATCATAGAAACCCTTATTGAATTCAAATGTACTTAAAGGGTTTTGGAAGAACAGTTCTGTATGTACTAACAAGGTCTTTTGTTACATTATGACCGATTCTAAGATTTTCTCTTGAACTTCAACGCTCAAATTGGAGCATTTCAGATCTTCAGAGGATATCTGTGCAATTCTACCATCTCTTCCTGACATCGAGGAATCTTTATCAGCTGCAATGCAATGGTTGGAAACTTCCAGGCCATTTTTACAAACTTCAGATCATGCTATCTCTAGTTCAAGTTTTCTGAGTCTTGATGCTTTGAAGGTTGTACCTCTCTCCAAAATATGATTTATATTGTCGAATAACAATGGAATTTGATAGTATACTTCTGTCATGCAGGAGCAAGTTTTATTGTCAACAGCTCTTAGAGTTTCATTGGCAGAACGGACCATCATTCAAACCCTTCTCAAGAAGTGTGAAGAGTGGCAATGTGGTGCTTGCACCCTGCTTAAGGATGCAGAGGGCATCTTTAATGTCAAGATTGTTGGAAATGAAATAAGCCACGCTTTAATCTTAAAAATCGATCAACTAATAACTTCCACTGAAGGTTTGATAGCAGCAGGATTTTCCTTGGGTTTTAACTTTCCTGAGATGCCGAAACTAGAAGATGTCTTCTTAACCTTGCAGTGGTGCTCGAAAATCATCTCATTATCCCTTATTACTCCACACTATGAGGTACTTTGATTGTTATCAGTTTCTCTCACTGAATTTGTTTTTCCATTTACAGAATACCTTAATCCTTTGAACCACCATGTATGTCATATATATTGTTTATGCAGTTCTCTTTGTTCAGCTATGAAATATGTGTGTATTGTATTTTGCAGGAGGTTAACAGCTTGGCTGAAGTTGGAAGAGACCTTCCTACTATGTATAGTCGTAGTTCCTTACTGGTCTTACTGGCTGATGCAATCTCTTGGCTTAAGAAGGCTCTGGAGATCCTAAATATATCTATTGGAGTTCAAAATTTTCAATTAACTGACGCCGAGGAACTTATTGTAGCATCTCAGGTAGTAGATATTTTCATTAGGGATCTCCTTGTTTTCATGTGCGAATGTTGGGATGGTTTTAAACTCGGATGCTGTGTTACTATATTACTATGTTAACACTGTTATGACTTATTCTGTATTGCAGAAATGTGTTTTATCCTTCCCACCAATGGTCACAGATCTTGAGCATGCTGTTCAGAAGCACAAGTGAGCTTCTGTTTGTTTTTGGTTCATGTTATCTCTCCTGCTATTTGAATTTTAGACACAAGTGCTTGTTTAGCTATTTCATATTCCATAAAACCTTGCTTTGTTAGGAACTGCAAAAGCCAAATATAGTTTATTTGTTCCTAAAATAGTAAAACATCGGACTTAATTTACCTGTCAGTTTCTTTTTCCTGGTACACTTTCAATTATCGTATTCACCTTGTCATTCATATGATTCCTTTTACATATCCAATCCCCTATGTGTGCTTCCACTAGTAATCCATCTTTCTAGGATAAATTCCAGGTAATGGTATGGAGGTTATGGTAAATTCTATCTAGGGATAATGGTGATGAGGTTTGAGCATATTCCACCTAGGGTGTTGGGGTTTGGATAGTTCCACTTAGGTACCATAGGGATTTAAAACGTATCTTGTCCAGGCATATTAATTTAAGGAATTTTCTTCTTGGTGCCCAAAAAGTTGTCTTTTCCTCTCAATTCACAAGTTTTTTAGATTTCCTCTTGGTGCCCTCATGGTTTAAGTTGTTTTTTTCTCAGTACCTCTAATTTTGGATTTTATTTTTCTTGATATCCACATGTTTTACGTTTTGCTCTTAATACCTTTTGTTTTCACTCGCTTCCTCTTGGTACCACCCTTTCTAGTTAATTTTAAATATAAGATGATTCTTGTAATAATACATATTTAAAGATATAGTTTATATAATTATATTTATAGAACTAAAAAACTCACTAAATTATAAAAAAGAAACTATTTAAAAATATTTTGTAGAAATTGTTTTCAATTACAAAAATATAAAAATTTTATCCAATGTTCCAAAAATTAAAAAATAAAGCCGTGTTTCAAAAAAAAGATCAACAAATTTAAAAATAGTAATATATTTGTCAACATAACAACAGAGTATTAACCAAAATATCAATTGTTTTTTTTAAAACACGCGGTGCATAATTTTTAAAACATTAAAAAAAAAGTTAAAGTGCATTTCTAGATCGTGATTAGAACACCGTGGATAATAAACACTTTTTTATATGCAATTCCGATAAACACATTTCAATTAAAAGTCTATTTATTTTAAATAAAAGCTTAATTCAGACAAATCAAATGTTATACGTTCTCAAATAACTTAAACTAATACATATATTTACCTAACCCTGTATAACAACAATCAGGCTGAAATTGATGGGAATCTATTTAAGTCTGACAGATTTCACTTATGTGTTTGATAAACATGCATACTGTAGTAACATATAAACTACCTATATTTGTTATTCTTTTAAATTTTTTTGTTATAATAACATAAAACATTAATTAGCTGGGTTTTTGTAAAATTTGAAGAAAAAATACATATTTATGAAGTATTATAATCAATACGTAACCGGACATTGTTGATGTTTGTTCTTTTGAATAATAAACACGGTTTTATTTTTTTATAATTGGATAAGAACTTAGATTTATAAATGAAAATTTTCTACAAAATGTTTTTTTAAATATTTAATAATATTTATTTTATAATTGTAGTGAATATATATATATATATATTATAAATTATATTTTAAATTATTATAATTATCTATTATTTAAAATTAACAACTGAAAAACTAGAGTTTCACCAAGGGGAAGCGAGTGAAAACACGAGGACACTAAGCAAAATGTAAAACATGTGGATATGTAGAGAGAAATTGTTTTTAAAAACTAGAGGGTATTAAGAGAGAACATGTGAAACCACGAGGGCATCTAGAAGAAATTTGAAAACTAGTGGATACCAATAGGAAAAGACGAAATCTGAAGGGCACGAAGAGGAAAAATCCTTTATTTAATTATATGTCGTTTGATTTGTGTAAAAAGCTAAAAATCGTAAAATATATACAAAATCACCCTTAAATTAAGAAATTACACAAACCACCTTGCTTTGGAGTTCTTTTTTAATTTTAAAAAAACACCGGTTGCCCTTTTCATATTTGAAACCTGTTTTTAAAAAGTCGAATTTTCACTTTCTAGTTAAACATTTTGGTTAAAAATGTTTAACCAGAGTGGTTTTTGAAGAATTTTCTGATTTACATGCAATTTTGTGTAACTTTACCTTTTCATTGATGACAACAACATAAATATATTCCGGTGAAATGTTCAAAACATGACAGTACATAGGTGGAATCATCTGAAGCGTGATTTTCCTGGGTGTAATTCCCAAAACCTCAATACTCTAGGTGTATATTTTCAAAACCTCAGGTACCAAGTGGAGCTTCATTAAACCTCAGGTTGATTTTTCTCAAATCTCGGTACCCCTATGGCCTTTTGTGGAATTTGTCATAATCAATTGCCTTACATGGACTTATCAATTTTTTATGTAGTAATATTATTTGTCATGTAGAGTGATCAGTGAAATATGTAGCTTGTTTTCTACTATCAGTGAGCATGTCTGATCAGGTCAATCATGCTATTGTTTCTTAGGATGGTTAAACATACAGTATGAAGAACTGTGCTATGTGATATTTGTTAAGCTGCTTTATTGTAATAATGTATTTTCCCCTACATCTGTAATTTCTCTCTATTGTTTCCACGCCCTTCATCCTTTTTCAGTCTGATTTGAATTCTGAGATTTATATATAATTGTAAATATTAGGGAGTGGCAAGAGAAAGTACAGGCTTTCTTCAACAGTGAAAATAGCCAGCAATCTTGGTCTTCATTATTACAGCTGAAGGTAGGAGTAAGACAGTTTCATGGTTGTTTCCCAAAGAAGAGGGAAGTATACTAAGTTGCATCACTACAGAAGCAACTAGCAAATGAGCTTGCTTCATCTAACAACAAATTGCTCCACAACTATTTGCAGGAAATTGGGATGAGTGATGCTTTTGATTGTGTAGAGCTAAACTTGATAGTTTCTCAAGTTGAGGCTCTGTTCAAATGGAAGCTACGTGTTGAGGAGGTTGTTGGGTGTCCATTGGGAGATGAAGTTTCTCTGCTGAACTCTCTGTCAAAGGTTCAGCTTTTGTTTTAGATTTTTCAGGTCTTTCAACCAAAATTCTACATGTTAGTAAGCATATATATATATAATATATCTGGGTTCATTGTGTTTGCATGCAGATCAAAAGTTCATTACATAAAGCGCAGTGCATGTATGAAAAGTTAAAAGCACCAGAAGTACGATTTTTCTGCACTGGATGCTCTGGGATTTCTGACAATCAAGAATTCGTTACATGTTATATGTGTAAAGACTGGTAATGTACTTGGTTTCATGTGGATTCTCTTTCCGATGCCAAAAGGTTTAAGGGTTTCTTGTTATCTGAATCTTTTGATATAATTTGTTACCTGAAACAGCTACCACATGAAGTGTTCGGGATCAAGAAACATTGATGATTCCGAAAAGGACTACATTTGCTCTTATTGTTTATTAGTTGAGAGCGGTTCAATTCGCAGAAGTGGAGACGGTCCGCTGGTAAGCTGTAGCTTTGATTTTGATTGAAGGCCAATCTAGGCTGGCTTTAGTTTCTGGTTCTTTTTATCACACCTTTTTTCTTAACAATGCAGAGGTATAATGGAACGACTCCTGAACTGGAGGCGCTGAATAAGCTGTTGTTAGATGCAAGGGAGTTTCATATAAGGTAAGATTGCGTTATAAAGCCGTTACTCTCACTAACTATGATGATCATAAACTACCAAATGTATGTGATATTGTTTATGTACTTGTTTTGCAAATAGTTGAAGGAACCAAATGTATGTGATATTGTTTATGTTACTCTCACTAACTATGATGATCATAAACTACCAAATGTATGTGATATTTTTTATGTACTTGTATTAACACATCTGATCCGCAATTGTTAGTTTACCTTCTGACTGTTGTTGACAGGATTGAAGAAAGAGAGATATTACAAGATGTAGTGGACCAAACTAGTACGTGCAGCACCTGCTTAACCGAAATTGTAAATTCAACGTTAACCTGCATCGATGGAGATGTTTCTCTCATCTTCCAAAAACTGACAATTGCTTTGAAGGTAAACTATTATGTGCTTCTGAGACACTAGATGTACTAAGTTATTGTTACAATTTTATCTTTGTATCTGAGTTGTTTTTACTTGCTTTAATGTTTGAGAGGACTCCTCGTCCACAATATCTTTTATTATATTGTACCTTCAACTGAATAATGGAACGGGCACAAGTTTGCCATTTATAACTTTTATTTTACTACTTGCAAGAAATGTCTGATGAATCATGAATGTAGTGTTTAAGAACATCTCCATTAATTTATCCTATTTATACAGGCTTTAGACATGATGGGTGTGCATGATCCACTTGCCAGTCAGAAGCTTGACAAAGCTCTGGCTAGAAATTCTTGGAGAGTTAGAGCCATTAAATTACTGGAGGATACACAAAAACCAGTACTTCAACAAATTCAGCGACATTTGAAAGAGGTCCGTGCATGTAATTATTTTCTGTTTGAGATTGATTTAATGGAGAAAATGGTGTTCAAGTGCATGATCAGTGTTGATATTCAATTGAAAGAGCTCTTTTCCCCTTAATTTTATGGAGAGATAATGCTGTACACTGCAATGTATAAGCTTTTCTAGGTTCTTTTTAAAGTAACTAGTTTCTAGCATCCATTCTTCACATGAAATATTTATGTGATCCTAAACATGACAAGGCGCCGTTTGGTTGCAACTCCGGAAAACCAAAGGAAATGAATCTTGTCTGCTTGCATGCCATTGTTCATTTACGAATGCTTTATATATATATATATATATATAGACAAGATTCGTTTCCATTCCATTTCCTTTCCCTTTGGTACAACCAAACGAGGGTTTAATCAATAGAGGTCTTTCAATAGCTTAGCAGAAACTGAACAAGGGTTTTGCACTTGAAGTTGAAATTTGATCGTACAATTACAAGTAGCAGTCTTCTGGGTGGATTTCATCAAAAGATACTCTGAAATGTGATAGTTTGTGCAACCTTGAGTAAGCATCCAAGAACAAGTAGAATGTCATGTACTTCACTTCCCATAAACACTGATACGGTAAATAATCTTTCACAGGCTTCAACTATTAATGTACCTTCAGAAGATTATTTCAAGCAGAAACTTGTAGAGATGAAGCAAAGCGGTATTCAGTGGACAGAAACTGCAAAGAAGGTAGCGGCAGATGATGGGGAACTCCAACTGGATAGAGTTTTTGACCTCATCGTGGAGGGTGACCGGTTATCCATACACTTTGAGAAGGAGCTTAAGGTAATGAACTAAAACTCTTACAGCTAGTCAATGCTCTCTACTAAAATGTTATGCTCTTTTATATGATGCTCTTTTTTTTGGCTTATTTCAGCTTTTACAAGATAGAAGTGTACTTTATTGCATATGTCGGAAGCCATACAACAACCAAAGGGCTATGATTGCTTGTGATTACTGTGACGAGTGGTATCACTTTGACTGTGTCGATCTTGTATCTCCACCAAAGGTCTATATCTGTCCTGCTTGTGGCCCTCTTGGATTGGGAGACGAAGCTCTTTTTACTTCTCCAGTTCCACGGGAAAGGTAAGTCTTTGGGACTGTGTTGCTGTAACTTTTTGTTGTATGATCATGTGCGTTGAAAATTCAAGAAAGTAGAATAATATGATGTTGAATTGAGCTAGCCTTTCTGAACAAGATTGCATTCTATGAATGCAGATCAGCTGGTGCCAAGAGCGGCGAGCCACAAACACCATCACCTCGACAAGCAGCTTCAAGGCAAAGACCTAAGAAGAATCTTTTCAGTAAAAGACAGAAGAAAGAAGAAACCATGGAACATAATAGCATTGATCACTTGACATGGCCAAGCCGTAAGGCTTCCAGAAGGGCAAGGAAACGGACTGATCTTAGTAGCTTTTCCTCCATTTTGGGGAATTTAGCAAATGATTTAGCTAGTCAATAGCAGAAATGTACTGTCAATTCTTTCATTGATTTTCATCCTGCTGTACATTCTGTTGGCTGAGCAAGCAACAATAAAATGAGCTTTTATAGGTTATCCCTTTTCAATCTCTCTTCACTTCAATTAGTACGCTTTCGGAGCTACCAAATGCTGGTCACATTATTTGTTCACATTATTTGTTATATCAAGTTCGTCAATATTTGAGATTAATCACGTGTCAACGCTGATCAAAAGATTGAAACCATCTTGCCCTGTGAGTTTAGCCTTTTTACCATGGAAGATTACATTACTGACACTAGTTAAGTATTCAGGTGTTCTATCTGTGATAATTGAAGCAATATATTGTAACGAAGCTGGCGACCATTAAAAACTGGACAAAAATACGATAATGTTTGTTTGGTATCACTGTTAAACGAAACCCAAAATTTTAGAACAGGCAGCTACAATGTTTCTTAATTGAATAAAAAGCAAGCTCAAAAATACAAATTAAGAATGAAAATTAGCCGCGAAATGGTAATATACTCATTCCTTACATGATGGTTTAAAACAGAGAGCCCACCAAACTTAAAGAGACCTTGGTAGGTTACAACAAAAATGAGCAAACCATCTCACATTCAGACAACATAACCTACTGTGTATGGTTAACACTGGATTCATAATCATCAATAGCAAAACCAAAACTGTGATAAAACAAGGTCAACATTTCAAACTATCTCTTACCAGCAATCCTCATTAGAGGTGAAATGATTCCTTGAATCTCCATCAAAGACTCCTGTATCCGGACCTCCTCTTGCACTGCCCTCTTCAAATTCCTAACATGACCCATCAATTTCTCTGATGACCTAACATCTTCAGCCCGAATCCGAAGAACCTTACAAGCAAAAGGCATTAGGAACCCAGAGAACCTTGGCGAAGTGCAGTACTTCTGCAAGAACACCAGCAACAACTCGAGTTCCTCTTTATCCAAATTCGAAATGCATTTAATCAGCTTCTTCCTAGCCACCAGTTCCTCCATAACAGCAACAGTGTTTTCTGGATTCTTTCTCCCAAGCACAGAAACAAGACTTTCCTTATGCCTGAACTTCTTCAGCAGCTTATCATGCTCAGCTATCTTCACCTTCTTCGGCTTCAGAACCAGAAAGTCTCCTGATTTCGGTTTCTCGTTCTGTCCTCTATAGAAGTACCTGAAATTTGTGGGTTTTAAAGGTCTTCTCTGTTGCTCTTGAAGCTCAAATCCCCCAAATCCCACCATATCAGAATCATCTTTCTTCCCTTTCTTCCTCTGCCCAACGTATAAAATCCCATTGGATGTACCTATCAATCTTGTCGAAGAATCCGGTGAGAATCCAACAGACATAAGAGGCTGCAGAAACCTCATTGAGAAAGTGCTCCTCATCTTAGAGTAATCAAAGACCTTCAAGTACCCATCCAGAGACACACTCATAAGCCTGTACTGATCAGATTCCTCTCCCGAATCCTTTCCAACTTTACCAACGCAGATTGAAGTCACGGTCTTGTTATGGCTCTCCATCGTATGCACACATTTTCCGCCACCAATAATATCCCAAATTTTCACCGAATTCCCTCCGGCCGTAGCAATCAAACCGCCGGAAGGCAAAAATACCACAGCCTCCACGGGCTTCTCGTGATTAATTTGCATCATCGAGCCTGAAGTGTTGGAAACCCTGACATCCCAAACCCTGATTGTGTGATCATACGAACCTGTAGCGAACATATTATCATCTATAGGGGATCCACATCCACTCCTAACATAATCCTTGTGGCCTATAAACTTATTCAATTCCGTCTCGGAAGCAACATCCCAGTATCTAACAAGTGAATCGTCTCCACCAGAGAACAAATGCAGTCGATCAACCCTAGGATACCTGACAAGCCGAACAGCACGTGTATGGCCACGAAGCTGTCGGAGTCGAGTGCGAGACTTGGTCTCGAAGACCTGAACAATGCCATTTTCTCCACCGGCGGCGATAAGCTTGCCGTCGGAACGGAAGGAGGCGGAGTAGGCGATGTCTTTGAAAGCGGATATGGTAGAAACGCGTTCGGTTGGGTAAAGAGGATCGGAGAGGGAGAGGGAAGCGGAGTGAGTGGCGGCGAAGCGGTGGGGGTGTTGCGGAGAGAAATCGACGGATGTGACGCCGGAAACGAGATTGGGTATCTGCTGTGTCTTGAAGGATTTCCAATACTTGGATTCCGGAGATGAGTTTGGCTTGTGAGAGGATATCGGCTTGCGACGGGGACGAGTTGGGAAGGATTTAGAGAGGTGAGTTTCGTCCGCCATTGTTGAGAACTTGAGGTGTTGACGACTGCAAGCTGGGGGTTTTAGGGTTTATGTGAGCTTAGGTGAGGGTTATGGAGTTGGAGGGTCCTCTTTTTTTTTTTGTTGGATTTTTTTTTTAAAAATAAAAGGCAAGTCTTTATTTGGTATGGGCTTCATCGCCTCGATTCATCGCCAACAAATGGGCCCGAACCCACAAGTTTTATATTGTCCTTTTTTTTCATAAATAATGTATTCGGGCTGCGACAAATTTACAAAACGCACCCTTCAACGCAATGCGGTTGCGTTGAACCTTTTGAACTCAACGTAGGCTGACTGCGTTGACTTATTTGAACTTTAAAGAATGCCGACTGCGTTGAGTTTCAAACCCTACTTCAACCGACAACGCTCGTCGTCGCCGTTATTATCTCATTTTGACATTTCGAACCGAAAAAAAAACTCTCGTCTCAATCCGGAAAAAAAAAAAAAAAAAACTCGATTTTTGATAACAATATAAATTTCGGAAATCGGTTTTAGATCGTTGTCGCGCAACAGAGACGATATCCACCTACCGCTTCTTTACGACGAGGCGATCGACCACGACCTAATAATGATATTGAGCCTACTACAAACCCCGCTTCTATTCCCTCCCATCTAAGCCTCCTTCTACTCATCTCAGATCACTTCCTCTTCGGGAGGCTCGGTTTGAGTCAAATGACGAGGACACCATTTGCACACCTCCTGCTCTTGCCTTATGTGAACCCCCATCCATGCCACTACTTTGCTTCCCTTTACCTCACCTCCTGCCCTACTTCTACATCCACTTTTCACGCTTTCACATCCACTCCTTCATACGCACCCTCTTCAACCCACACACCCTCTCCTTCTCACGCACCCTCTCTATGCCACACACCATCTCTTCTCACGCACCCTTTATATCTCACACTCAAACCCATACACCCATGCACCCGAAGTTGATATGGGACCATCATCTTCTATGGCTCGTGTTGGCCAAGGGACTGGTACACCTCCTAGGATTTGAGATTTTCCGACGGGGTACGCCGACCACAGGGTTGCCTCTATATGGATGGGCGGGGCATGTTACTAGTTGGCGAAGAATGTGTAAGAATGTATTTTATCATATGTAACGTTTATTTATTTTTTTTCAATTGATGGTCATCAAAGAGGTGGTGAAGGTACACCGCCGTATCGAAATTGTGATAGATTTGTCTAACTGCGTCGTGATCGTGATGACCCATAGAGATGGTTTGTTTTGGCCAGCCGGTGTGGATTGAATGATTTGGAGACGTTTGACTTCGCCGGGATTGATCACGTGCTCTGTCGTGCTTCTTCAAGCGGTGGCACTTGGAGACCAGCAATCTTTACCTCCCTTGGGGTGAGATGACGATCACCGTCCATGATGTAGCTATTGTAATTCCGGATAGACGGAGAGTCATATGAGACGCCATGGAGCATATCTCGACGCGCAGAGTGATTGAGCTCCACATTTGACATGACGCAGGACGAGGCAAGTTACATGGCACCTACATCCGAGTAGAGGTCATTAGGAGGGCCACCATATGTCTCCTTCTTGACCCATCTCACCGCAGCTACACTGACATCAGGTTATTTGATGTTGATGATGGAGCAGTGTTGGTAGTCGATAAGACTACCAACCGGATACGGCCATGGATGATCGACCCCGTACACTATCACGAGGTGACTGGCTTGTATGCTTGGGGTAGGGATTTTATGCCGTTTGAGAGGTTATGAGCATTGCGTCAACAACCACTGGCGTAGTTATGAAATGCATTTTAATCGGTCTTTTGTTATTATTATGTTAGTCATGAAATGCATTGTAATCGGTCTTTTGTTATTGTTATGTTAGTCATGAAATGCATTGTAAACGGTCTTTTGTTATTTTTATGTTAGTCATGAAATGCATTGTAATCAGTCTTTTGTTAATGTTATGTTAGCCATGAAATACATTGTGCTCATTTGGTGAATTAGACAAACTTAGAAAATAACACAAACTTATAAACGTAGTCCATATAATACAAACATAGTCGATGATATACAAACTTAGCCAAATCCCAACTCAAAATGGAAAATAGTTATATTGTGTTGGTTGACTAGATTGTGTGTCATAATGTCCTTGCGTGTCTCGCCAATGTTGTGTCACTGGATAGTCGGGTTCATGACCACCTAACATCTCTCTCAACTGCGATATATGTTGGTCCGTCGGCTGAGTCCCCTCCTCAATCATCTGTGCAAGTGCGCCCCCGACATGTTGTGAACGCTTCAAAAAACATGTTCAAACAAAATTAGTTATATTCCAATTTTTTTTTAAAATAAACTATTAAAACGCTTGGAAAAACATGTTCGTACCGAGATAAATCGAGTTGCAAGAGAAAGCTTGTATCCTGAACCGACACCCATCCATGACTCTCGCAACAGATACGGGTGACAATGTCGGACATACCAGTGCATATACCGTGTCGTGTCTTGCCACGGGGCATACGCATATAAAGCACTAGTAACAGAGCTCAAAAACTCGGGCAAATGATAGGTCTCCCACCTATACTCCTCAAGTGCAAATGTCAGCATGTAGTACCTCCCCGAGGTTGGCCTGTTCCTAACAACTGGATCAATGGGTGGGGGTGGGATGTCATGGATCCGTCCAAACTGTCGAGTCACCCTCTCTGGCATATAAGAATCATACATCGGGCCAAACCTGATTGTCCTTCTATACATGGACACTTGTAGATGTCCAGGCCATGTCAAAGCCCTACCGGAGTACTAGAACCAAGTAACGCTAGATGCATCCATGCTCTCAATCACACAACAGGTCTTTGTCAAACGCATCTCCGAACGCACACCCGTACGATATGCAAAATTCTCAGTGCTCACGAGGTCATTTCTGCTTCGACGTCTCATGTTCGTATCGACATGAAAACATGGGAAGTACGTCGAGATCCAATGTTAGCCCCAACAAGTACAAAACGTTAGTACACTTAACATTTTTATTTTAGATAGAAAAGAACAAGGCGTAAATATCTTACCCATATAAGCGGACTAAACCCAACCATCTGTCTCGTACCGGTGCGCGAGCCCTCTCCCAGCTTCCGATAGATGTTAGCAAGGGCCGATGTGCCCCATGCCAACTGATGGGTACCGCTATGATCAAAAACAAAGGTCAAGATTTCCCAGTTGACCTTGTTGCCTGTCTTGTCCATAAAAAGGGCCGGTGTATCCAAGAAACAACAATAACCAAGCAGACACAATAACATGTGAATGACCGCCTCCCTCTATCAAGGCCTCCATCCTGGACCGAATATATGTTGTACGAAATCCGCTATTCGTACGGATAAGATGCCACCTGTCTTCTTCCCAATCCCCAAAAAGGTGATTTGTTGCATCCCATATCCCCGGCCAAGAACGAAAAACTCCTAGGTCGCGACCATCTATAGGAAGTCCGGTAATGTGAAAAACATCATGCAAAGTGATGGTCATCTTCTGAACGACATGTCAAATGTGTTTGTCTCGGGATGCCATCGCTCTACAAATACATGGATAAGAGCATGATCGACATTACTCATCTGGACCGTGAAAAGCGAACGCAACCCCGAGTTATCCACCAACGATCGCCACTCTGCATCCGCGGGGGCGTCCATATAAGTATGTCACAAGGCATTTAAGGACGTGCTAGTTCGCCGAATTGTACGTACATCGGTCTATTCAATAAAACAAATATAATTATCAACTTATGAAGTTATGGATGTCATTTGATAATAATAATGAATAGGAACTTATGTTGGCCTCCAGATCCATCCAAATATCTTTCGCTTTATGCGTTCCGTAGTCGACCAATAAATGGCGAGTTGTTGCCCGGTATGAGTATCAAGAATATCATGTGGCCACATATCTATTGGATTCACATCGGGTTGTGAAGCAGAACCCGATGGACCAACATGTGATGGACCTGCATCGGCTGAAGGATGGATGAATGAGGGAGGGTTTTAGTAACGAATGTTGAAATGTAGAAGGTTCAAACTCTTGGTTCGCTTGAAAAAGAAGTTGGGACATCCTCTATAAATGCATCCTCGTTCAAATCGATATCGAGTCCGCCTCTCGGCCATTGAGGAGGAGCATGGGATGGGATTTGAGGTGTATTGAGATCCCCGAGTATAGCCGACAGATGAGGATATGAGATTTGGGATGTAGGGACATCTAAAGTACCCAATAAATATGGAGGAGACGCGTCGAAACGAAATTGTGATAAATCGTCAATGTTTTGTGTCGTTGACGATTCTCCTAAACCTAGTATCAGGTGGCGACCCAACATATGAATAGTAGGTCTATTTTGGAAGTCATACTAAGCTGTATATTTAAAATTAATAACTTAGGACAAGAATAAATAGATAGATTTTGAAAGTTATGTACAAATATAAATATACTACCTTAAATTTCATCTAAATATTCTAATATAAAATATACTAGTATAAATTAAACTTCATTTACATTAAATCTAAAAAATACTAACTTAATTTCCATCAAAGATATACAAACTTAAATTTCATCCAATATAAAATATACGAACTTAAATTTTAAGTTCATCTAAGTTCCATCTAAAATATACTAAATTAAATTTCATTTACATTCAATCTAAAATATGTTAACTTAAATTTCATCGAATATATACTAACTTAAATTTCATCTAAGTTTCATCTAAAATATACTAAATTAAATTTCATTTAAATTCCATCGAATATATACCAAGTAAAATTTCACTTAAATTCATCTAATATATAAAATATACTTGACTTCAAATTTCATTTAAAATATACTAACTTAAAAATGTCATTTGAAATATACTAATATAAATTTAATCTAAATCAATATATTACAAATTTGATTAAAAATTACCGATTTTTGCGCAGCTTCGTGTATAGCGGCATTTCCCGCGCAATCCTCTCTGCACGCCTCCTTATCGGCCCTCTATTTTTTTCTTGCCAATTTTGTGCCCATTCCTCTCTCGCACAATGCCCGGTTTTATAGCACAAATGTCAATTCCTCTCTCACGGGTAAGAATAGCATCTGGAAGGAGCATAAGCAATTTCCCAATTTTGATCTCTCGCACTTAAGGTGCGAGAGAATTTGTCCGACATATCACACAGAGCATCGGGAAGGAGCTGCATGGGGAAGGAGGAGAGTGATTCCAAAATGTTAGTCTCTCGCAACTTAAGTGCGAGATAATCTGGCACAAATTCTGCTAAAAAAAAAGCACGGTCTCGTGACAGTGCTTTTTTGACGAAAACTTTGTGCGAGAGACTAAAATTTAAATTTATGGATGTCTCGATCAATATTTAATGGGTCCGTATAGAAGCCTTGTAGATTTTTAGAAAAAAAAAATTAAATAATAATAATCATAAAAAAAAAAAATCTTATTTCGTAATCACTATAAAAAAATTACATTTGAAGCCATCTTCAAACCTCTCCAAAAAGCACACCATTCTAGCGTAACTAACGTAACCCAAATTAAATCTAACAAAATTACAAAATCAAGCATGCGATATTAATCTCCGACTCTGATCATCTATGGCAATCTACTCATCCTTTCAAGCACACCATTCATGGCGACAGTGAAAGCATCTTCAAACCTCTCCAACTTCCCTTCTGGATCAGCATAAACCAGTGCAGGAAGCACCTCATACACTATCCTTCTTCTCATCTCCGCCCTCCTATCCTCCGGCACGGCTGCGAGCTGCTCAACGACGTTGATCTCGTGACGTCTAACTGCCTCCTGATCGACGTACACCGAGTAATCGGATCGATTGGAGGGGAGGTGCCAGGGGTACTGGTAATAAGCTGTGAATGGATCGAAAAGCACCGGAATGCATCCGGCCACCAGCGAATCAAACACCGATTTCCTCGTGGGACTGTCCCCCGGCGGCTGTAGGCAGAACTCCGATTCCATTAAGCTCTCCATCACCGCCTCCGTCTTCGTGCACCCCCCCTCGCTGCAATCAAAGAATCCGCACTTGTCGCTCGCCGACGTGCACTGCTCGATCAGGATCGATCTGATGCTTTCTTGGTCCTTAGGGCGTGGTGCGCCGACGAAGCTCACCAGATGCTTCCTCTTCGTCTGCGATCAAATCAAAATCAGGTATCAATATGATTAATTTGCTCGTTTTATTTCTCAAAAGGAACTTCTAGGCTTCGAGGAGAGGTTTGGGAATTTACCTGCATTAGCTTCTTCTGCCAAGCGATGATCTCTTGATCGGAGCGAGGGTGGAAGAAGGAAGGGTGTGGGACGCCAATGTCGTTGATCTGCCATGGTTGGCGCTCAATGAGGAGCTTAATCGAGTTCTGCGTCTCGTTTAGATCGAGAAATTTGGTTCCCCAGCCTACGCTGTCTACGCGCCTGAAGTCCCAGGTGATCTTCCCCAACACAAAGAGGTGATCGAGGCCAAAGTTCCTTTTCCATGGCTTCTGCTGGTTGAGCCACTCGATGAGCTCATAGGAGAGCTTATCCTTTACCTCTACGGTGGTGTTTTCCTTAAAGTGCCATCTCAAGACATCAAATCCGCCATAGTAGGGCACGTAGAAAAGCTTGGCCTCCTCTGGATCATTTACCCTACAAAAGCAGGAATGAAATTAGACCATAGTTCTAGGGAATGAAATCTGAAAACTTAATCTTGAGTGATCAAATCATTTATTGCTACAATTTAAAATCACCTGCAAGGATGCTTTAGAACCCGGGCATGGAAGATGGGCTCAAGGGAATACTGATGAGTGTTGTACCATCCATCCCCGAGCTGTGGGACAGCCTCTCCAAAGGCATTGTTGGTGAGGAAGGTACAGAAATCCATCCAACTCATCATATCACTGCAGTAACTCAGCAACTCCTTGTTAAACTTGTGTGGCAAATCATACACGTAAATTCCTCTCCCATCACAATCGGGATCACTGTAGTTGGCAGTCTTTGCCTTCTTGTATGATCTGAGTATTTCCATCTGCTCTTCCACATCCTTCCTTGCTATCTCAATCTCCTCTTCCCTCTTAGTTTTGTTTTCTTTCTTTTCCCTATTTGCAATTGATGTTGGAGTTGCTGTGACATTCTTGCTGTTATCATCTCCATTTCCTGAACCATCCACCGGAAGGCGGATAATGGAGCCCTGTGTCTCCATCTTTTCCCTAATTGTAATTGATTTTGGAGTTGTTGTGACATTCTTGCTGTTATCATCTTCCCTCTTAGTTTTGTTTTCTTTCTTTACCCTATTTGCAATTGATGTTGGAGTTGCTGTGACATTCTTGCTGTTATCATCTCCATTTCCTGAACCATCCACCGGAAGGCGGATAATGGAGCCCTGTGTCTCCATCTTTTCCCTAATTGTAATTGATTTTGGAGTTGTTGTGACATTCTTGCTGTTATCATCTCCATCTGAAGGTTGTTCAGGGACACTGCTGTCATGGAGGTTTGACATTGTTATGGTTGATGGAGGTTTGACATTGTTTATGAGGCTAATATCTTCTTTGATTGATGTGCTCAGAGAGCTTAAAGGGCTTGTAAACACATCAGGCGTTTCTTCATTGGTAGTGAGAAGGGTATAGTTTTTCTGAATGGCGATTGTAGGGTCAGCGTCAGAGATTTGGTCTCCAGCTGAGAGGCAGTAGAGGTGGCTATTGAGTTTCCTTGATGTCACACAAATATGCACAATGGATCCGGAGATGAAAGTTGTGCAGGAAGAATAGACAAAGATAACGAGGAGGAGAATGAGAGCAGCAGGGACTGGGGTACATAATTTGCGCAGGAAGGAATTGGAGGTATTATTTTTGTGATCTTCCTCGATGGTTTTGAACTCATCTTTAGATGATCTTTTCTTTTGCAATGTGATAGGCATTTTGGATTGAGAGTAAGAAGCATAATTGCAATGTTGCAGCTTCTGGTTTTCTAGGATGAATTCGAATGTAGTGGCTTGTCATGGTTTCTATGTACATGCAGGCACGTAAGGATCTTAAACTTGATCTCACCAGCCTCCTTACAAGGCTGCACGTTTTGTTAGACAGCAATTACATTGTTAATTGTTGGATTAGAATACTCAATAAACGACTTAATTGACTGTTACCATAACTTGAATATAGAAGGAAAGACAAAGCTGTTAACAACGATGGGATGGTGGTCATGGTTTGATAATTATACTTTGATTTGATTAATTAATCTTATAAGCAAGTCTCTGGTAGACGGCGATGATTAAAAATTGAGATCGTGGAACATCATAATGATTAAAATTTCAATTGTCTGTAAGTAAATAATGTTTCCTCTAAGTTAATAATTTAGCTTAAATGCATTAGTGAAAACGAAAACATTAGAATCCTTAACATTGCATCAAAACATCCCAGTAAGGTAACGGTACACCTAGTGGCTACTACTAATGCTTAGTACAGAAGAAACAACAAGAATTACACTACTCAGCTTGAGAGGCTCTTTCTTATGCATTGACAAGCAGTCAATTGCAAAAAATCAAGCATATTCCTCCTGGTAACCATCTTCATCCTCGTACTCCTCTCCTTCCTCGTCTGCAGTTGCATCCTGATACTGCTGATACTCAGCCACCAAGTCATTCATGTTACTCTCAGCCTCGGTGAACTCCATTTCATCCATACCTTCCCCAGTGTACCAATGCAAGAAAGCCTTCCTCCTAAACATGGCAGTAAACTGCTCGCTAACACGTCTAAACATCTCCTGGATTGATGTCGAGTTTCCTACGAACGTCGAAGCCATTTTTAAACCTACTGGAGGGATGTCACAAACCGTTGACTTCACGTTGTTCGGAATCCATTCAACAAAGTAAGACGAGTTCTTGTTCTGTACGTTGATCATTTGTTCGTCTACTTCCTTTGTGCTCATCTTTCCTCTAAATACAGCTGAGGCTGTCAGGTATCTGCCGTGGCGTGGGTCAGCTGCACACATCATGTTTTTAGCATCCCACATCTGCTGAGTCAGCTCAGGGACTGTTAGTGCCCGGTACTGCTGGGATCCACGAGACGTTAGGGGTGCAAAACCGACCATGAAGAAGTGGAGACGTGGGAACGGGATGAGGTTCACAGCGAGCTTACGCAGGTCAGAGTTCAGCTGTCCAGGGAACCGAAGACAGCAGGTGACTCCACTCATTGTGGCTGATATCAAGTGGTTCAAATCTCCAACTGAGCAAGGAAGACAATATATTAGTAATCTAGTTACAACACAAACAAGAGTCCCAGCAAAACTGTATCTTACTTTAAAGAATAAAGAGAAGAGCCAAAAAGCAGTGCAGATAAAGAAGAAAAATCCAGCTTTAGTAGACGAAGCATAGTTGGTCCACCATAGCTGCTCAAAATCGTTTATTGGACCACATATCAGAAGAAAATGAAGCCCTAAGGTTTAGCTAAACTAGTTATAAGAGCCTCACAAAGTAAGCCAATCACATATGCTAGGATGACAATAAGTACCATCATATAATACAAGCAAAGTTGCTCAAGTATCAAAGTACAAACACTTCATTCGGTGGTGTAATTTCATTAGAGAGCTTACTGTATATATGTCGGAAAAAAGCTATAGGACCACAAACTAGTGGAGCATATAAGAACTCAGACAAATATCAGAAGCAATAAAACAGAGATAAATATCAGCCATCCAAGAAAAAGAACACAGTTACTAGTAAGTCATCAGTTTTAAGATACTATGATATGATAAAAGCGCAGTTACTAAAATAAGATGGTATAAATCATCTTTCATTGGCATCACGTAATATTAAAATAAACTTTTATAAGCCTTAGCTGGTCCTAGCATGATTTTGACAGGGAAGACAGCCTAATAAATAAGTACCCTCATAGACCTATCAAAGATAACATGGCTGACAAAGCCTAAGAATACATAATACTTAACGAAAAAACCCAGGACCCACCCATGTGAAATCACAACTCACTACTGTACATAACGTATCACCATTCACCAAAGTATTGAAGCCTCGATGGTTAATTGAGATCATGTAGCTTCATATGATACCTAAGTTAAATGAGTAACACTTTATCTAGCTAGCATTATCACTCACAGATTTCCGACCCTGCCTAAAGGGCACAACATATTCAATTACTTAAAACCCGTTTATACTAAAAATGGCTTGAGCAATTGAGGAAGCGGCTAACGGTGGGTGATAGTTTCAAAGCAAATGCACCCAAAATTCTAGAAAACAATAAAACAAATTCATGGAGTAGTGAGAATTAGGGATAAGATTGAAGAAGTGGTGATAGGATCTTACAGCTGGGTGTGGTGAGCTTGAGAGTACGGAAGCAAATATCATAGAGAGCTTCATTGTCCAACACCATACACTCATCAGCGTTTTCGACAAGCTGGTGAACAGAGAGGGTCGCATTGTAAGGCTCAACCACTGTGTCGGAGACCTTTGGAGATGGGAATACAGAGAAGGTGAGCATCATCCTATCAGGATACTCCTCTCGGATCTTTGATATGAGTAGGGTACCCATACCCGACCCTGTTCCACCTCCAAGAGAATGGCATACCTGGAATCCTGCAATTAAACATGAGAATATAATGAACAAAAATGAATGAATATAACATGCAGAAGATGAATTTGGAGGTTTTCAAACCCTCAACATAATTTAGGGAATGAGGATAAAACCTAAAGGATCAGAAAAGCAATAGAATGGTGTCTTAAATCCCTAATTTCTACAACTTTACCTTTTTGAAAGTTCTGGATCTTGAAAACAAAACATGAGACCCTAAACCAACTAACAAGAAGAAAGCCGGAAACCCTAATCTATGAAATTAAAGTGAATACTGCGCATAAACAAAAATGCCAACTAACATCAGTGAGAACATCAGCGTTCGAACCAGAAACACGAATTTTGTTATCAATACCACACAACATAAACACAGGGCAACAAAAAGAAAGAGAAGAGGTTTCAACCTTGAAGACAGTCACAGTTCTCGGCCTCCTTCCTGACAACGTCAAGCACCGAGTCGATAAGTTCAGCACCCTCAGTGTAGTGTCCTTTCGCCCAGTTGTTCCCCGCACCAGACTGACCAAAAACAAAGTTATCAGGCCTGAAAATCTGTCCATACTGACCAGATCTAACGCTATCCATAGTCCCAGGCTCGAGGTCCATGAGCACAGCTCTAGGAACGAAACGACCACAACTCGCTTCATTGTAGTACACATTCACCCTCTCAAGTTGAAGCTCGGAATCGCCTTGGTAGCGACCGGTGGAGTCGATTCCATGCTCCGCGCACACCACTTCCCAGAACTTAGCCCCGATCTGATTCCCACACTGGCCACCCTGGATATGGAGGATCTCACGCATCTTCGCTGAGGTCGAGAGAGAAGGTTTTGGTTGCAGAGAGGAGAGAGTAAAAGGGAAGAGGAAACTAAAAGGGGGGGTTTTGGTGAAAGAGGATATCAGGAAATGAGAGGATGAAGACAAATTGAGGGGTTTAATAGGACAGGGGTAACGTTTGCCGTTTACAGGTTAGGATCGCCGTTAGGTTTGAAAAGAGAGGGTGTGATGGGTTAACGGACGTTTCGTTTTAGTGGGAAATTGGAATTTTGAAATTGGAAAGTCTCTTTGTAGAGGTGGGGATCTGGTGTGGACGAGTGCAGATGATTCTTTATCCCCTACTAGGGTTGTGAACTTGTGGGCCTTGTGGCCCAGTTTGTGATATTCTTCTATAAACGGCATTTCTTTGATGCTCATTCACGTGAGTCGCTCAGGTGCGGTATATTAAGTTTAAACCCACATGAGTAGGGTCCACGTTGGTGGAATTGTTTTCTTTTGACTGTAGGATATCAAGGACCCAATCTTGGACGTTAGATAACATTTTCAGGGAATGGGTTATGCGGGAGGATGTAGCCACCTCAATAAGAAAATTTTACAACATACGGGCAAATATAAAAATATATAGAAGAAAGATCGGGACTCGAATAACATAACAACGAAATATACTAGATTTACCATTACAAAAAGAACTATAACACAAGCATTATACGGAATGGTGGAAGCGAAACGGTGAGCGACTTATTCATTACTTATCCGGACTGAAGACAAATATTGAAATTATTCCGTACGTGATTGTTTTGGATAGCACTTACAAAACCAACAAGTAAGTTTTTAGTTATTATTTCGTTTCACATGTGTCGTATTTATTTTGATAAATCTTTTATCAATGTTTATAATTTGTGATTGACAAATTATGCACTAATTAACTACTTTAAATTATTAATGATATCTTTTTGTGTGCTAGTAACGTGGATAGAGTCAAATACAATAATTTTACTTTACGTTAATTAATGGTATATTGCATAAAAGTACAGTATGTCATTATTGGAAATCGTTGGTTGTATGTGTACGAATAAGAACTTCACCGTCGCGTTTGTTTTCATGTCTAAGAAGAGTGAAGACAATTATGTTTGAGGATTAAATCAATTATAGCTACTCTGTACGGAGAAGTTGTAAGACCACAAATGATAATGGCGAATACAAAATTGGATCTATTTAACGCACTCAAAATAGTTTACCTTGATGTAAAGCACATGCTATGTTGGTGGTATATCAGTTGTAACATTGGAAATGTTGCACTGAACAAAAACGAGTTATGAGGAGGCTCGAGACAAGTTCAAGAGTGTTTGTTGTAAGCTTTTTGTTGTGATCTTTCAACGAGTTACTTGAGAAATAGAGAGAAGAAGAGAATACAAAACGTTTTGTGGTTTTGCTACACAAACCTTGCAGCTAGGGTTTTCAATATATTTTAGTGGATAATGAATACAACCCTACACCTATCTATTTATAACCATAAATAGATAGAATCCTCTATTAATAGATAGAGTCCTATAAATAATAGAATCCTACAAATAGATAGAATTCATTATAAATAGATAGGATTCTATAAATAGATAGAATCATCCGCGGGGGCTAAGCCCCCGCACCCCCTATCGCCCCGGGCCCATTAATCCATGGGCCCAAAATATGTTTCCTTTGGCCCATTGTATCAGTATACCTAGATTTATTGTCTTATTATAACACTTTTCTCATCAAAGACAAAGGAAAAGTACGAAGCTCGACGAAGGGGATTGTATGTGTAAGAGCCTTAGTCTTTGGGAGCTAGTTTAGCCTTAGCCGCCCCCGCGGGTCTGTGAGGCTGCCCCTGCGGCTCCTCTGTTGTTCCGCCCCTGCGGCCAGGAAACCCGCCCCTGCGGTTTCTTGCGGCTGCAGCCGACTTTGTTGACCCTTGACCAGTGCTTTACTCTTTCACTTCCTTAACCTAATTCCTTGCTTTGGCTTGCTAAGCATCTTTCACTTCCTTTCCCAGGTGCCTTCACGTCCTTCTCCTTCCTCCTTGATCTTCTTCTTGGTTTCCTTAGAATTGGAAAGTGTTGTGGTGTGGCTTTGTTTGTGGATGATGATAATGATGTTGGATGATGTTGTTGTTGAGCTTGAGAGCTAGTGGAGGTGCTGTCTTGGAGCAGTTTCGTGCTTAGGCCACAGCTGTGGTATGTCTCCCTTGCTTCTTCTTTCTTTCTTCTTCCTTGTTCTTCCTTCCTTAGCTTAGGAATAGATGTATGGATCATAGATTGATGTTGGAATGTGTATGTATATGTATGTACTTGGTTTTGGATGATGAAGACGTGATTTGATCACGAGAAGAGCCGAAGAGGAATCGCGGGGTCACGTTTTGCACCGTCGCCGTCCCTGCGGAATCCGTGCTGCAACGCCCGCGCCGTGCCCGCGTTGCCAACGGCCTTTGTCACCGCGCCCGCGGCTGAGTTCTGCCGCGCCTGCGGGTTACTTGCTCCGCCCCTGCGTCTCTTGTGTCACGCAGGTGCGTCTTGTCCTGGATCTACCTAGAGTTAGGTAGATCCTTTCCTTTCCTAGTATGAGCGGTAGTAGCATGCTAGGTATATGTTGAGGATAGATAGTTGATGAGTATGTTTCGTTATGCCTTGTTGCTAGGCAGGGTTATCCTCCAGATTGGAGTGGACCGGGTTTGAGGGTTGATCGAGTTGAGACGATTACGAGGTTGAGGTAAGTCCGTAGGACTTACTTAGTTGTCATCCCTATATTGGATGTGTGCATGAGTGGTGTGTGGTATATGTTTGATAACATGCGTTATGGTTATTACCGATCTATGGTATATTGCTTGCCCATTGTAGGGTCGTGATAACTTGCCCTTTCATCCCGCCGGGAGTCTGGGAGGTTCTCTGTAGGCAGGCCACACCTGGTAAACGGTTCGGGCACTCCCCATTTCCTTAGGGTACACGGGGAGGTGTTCCATGCACCATTCCAGCTGGCTATTAGACCTAGAGGCGAGGATTATATATTCCTCGTGTCACATATGTTTATATGGATATATATATATATATATATATATATATATATATATATATATATATATATATATATATATATGAGTTGATTGCTAGAATTTATAAAAATAATGAACCGGGTAAATGTGTGACAACATGTTGACGTGTTTAGTTTTCTTTGATGTGTGTATGTGCTCTGCATCTCTTATATATGTGTATGGTTAGCTAATGGTTTTATACCGTGTTGTAGATCCTTTGTAGGATAGAAGAGCTGCAAAGTGATCTAGAGTGGGTGATCCGCTGAGGGCTCTGTACATTGGGGCGTTATCGGGGATATGGGATCTTTTTGTTATATAGTGTGGTTTTATTTGTACTCAACGGTACTTTGTATTACCTTTTGATATATATATATATATATATCAGTTTCATGTTTTGTATTAATCTATCTGTGCCTTGTTGTAAGATTAGTGAAATTGTTGTCAGGCTAGGGTCAGGATCCATTGTGAGATCCCTAGCCCAGTAGCACTCCGAGTCCTACCGATTTGGGGTGTTACAAAGTTGGTATCAGAACCCAGATTGACAACAATGGCACTTGTAATCTGCGATAAAGGTCGAATAGATAAATAAACAGAACCCGAAAGGGGTCTGACTTTTCAAAAGGTTTTGGTTTTGAAATGAGTACAAATGTTTTGGGATACCGTGTACGTGAGCCATCGCCCCTCTGAAGACCTCGACAGTATAGATATATATAGATATTCTGTTGTGATTGATTTGATATATATATATATATACATATGGCATATATATAGCCTTCTAAGTTAGGTTTACGTCTTCTGCAGATGGTTCAGACTAGAGCCTTACCTGCAGCTAGACGAGGTAGAGGTAGACCCCCTCTAGGTAGAGGACGAGGTAGGACTCCTGCTGGTGGTTCACATGCAACGGAAGAGATCCACGAGGAGGTTGCTGAGAGTGCCGTTCCTGAGACTGGGAACGGTGCAGCTGAGAGACAAGGGCCATAGAGAGTCTAGTCTGGTGAGTCTGATTGTGTCTCCATGGAGGGACCAGCCTTCCGCGAGTACATTAGACGTGTTGAGGAGGCTGTCAGGGCAGGTAGGCGTGCCCTTGATCTCCCAGGACAGGAGGGATCATTTGAGAGATCCCATGGGGTTACACAGGTGCCAGCTGCACCGGCACCTGTTGCTGAGATTGCTCGAGCTACAAAGGAGCATAGAGGGCCTCGACCAGACACTTGGTTGAAGGCTTTTCATCATATGGCAGTACCCCCTTTCACTGGGAAGGTGGGGTTAGAGGTAGAGCTTTGGATAGGACATGTAGACTCAACTCTAGAGTCTATTAGATGTCCAGCTGACAGGCAGATTGAGTTGGTGCAAACTCTGTTCAGAGATTTGGCACATCACTGGTGGAGGTCTGTACGAGTACAGGTTACTAGTTATGAGCAGATGAGGACTATGATCCGAGAGCGTTTCTGCCCTGCCTCGCTGAGGAGGGAGAAACTGCGAGACTTTGTTGAGGCTGGGATCGAGGATGTACCGGTCTCAGAGGCCATCAGGAGATTTCAGGAGGAGCTGGCATTGTTGGGTCCAGCTGCACCTCCTGCAGATCAGCATGTATATCTGTTTTCCCGACGACTGAGGGATGCTACCCGGACTTATATGGCAGGGTTTCACTGTGAGACCTTGGTCGATTATTAGGACCGGGCTTCTGATTACGAGAGAGAGAGAGAGCTAGCCAGAGGAGAGCTTCTCAGACCGGAGGGTCTGAGAAGAGACAACGGACTGGGCAGACCAGTTGTACTGGTGGAGCTGCTGGTTCAGGGCGAGGCCAGAGTCGCCAGAGTCATCCTTCATCTGCACCGGGTGCAGATAAGGGAGTGCAGTGCTTCAACTGCAGTGATTATGGGCATATGAGATCAGAGTGTACGAGGCAGCCGGTGACCTGCTTCACTTGTGGCAGACCTGGTCACAGAGCTACCTTCTGTAGACGAGGGAGAGCTTCATCACAGCAGGATTCTTCTCCTGCTAGTGCAGCAGGAGGTGGACAGAAGCCACCTCAGAAGCAGCAGATGCAGGGACAACAGAGAGTCCCAGATCGCCCTACGACTCAGGGATCTGCTCTTGGGCCGAGTAGAGGCAGAGGTCGTGGTGGGAGTACCATTGACACCCGAGGCCCACAGGGCCGAGTTTTTGAGCTGAGGAGTGCAGAGGAGCCAGCTGCACCGACTACTACAGGTACCATTCTGATTCATGGTTTACCTATTAGAGTCTTATTTGATACTGGTGCTACGCATTCTTTTATTTATGATGCCTGTGTAGAGTGTCTGAGTCTAGATACGGTTAAGGGGATGCCCTTTATTATAGGGTTACCCGATGATGGTAGGGTCAGAGGCACCCGTGAGATTCATGGTTGTCCCATTTCTGTAGGGACCCGTGTATTACCAGTTGACTTCTTTGTCATGCCGTTAGAGCATGAAGAAGTCATTCTAGGTATGGATTGGATGGATAGACATTCTGCAGTCTTAGATGTAAGTAGGAGGACTGTTACCCTCTCTACCGAGTTAGGTCAGATAGAGGTTTTCTGAGGTTGAGACCTTGGAAAGACAGGCACGATTATCAGTGCGGTACGGGCAGCTAGATTGATTGCACAGGGTTGTGATGCCTTCTGGTGTTATGCCATGAAGGAGAGGGAGAGTCCAGCACTAGAGGATATCCCTGTGGTTTGCGAGTTTACAGATGTATTTGCTGAGCCGTCTAGTTTGTCGCCTCAGAGGAGTATGGATTTTGGCATTGAGTTAGAGCCTGGTATGAGACCGATCTCGAAGGCCCCATACCGGATGGCGCCTGTCGAGATGCTGGAGCTGAAGAAGCAACTGGAGGAACTGACTGAGAAAGGCTTCATTCGCCCTAGCGTGTCCCCATGGGGAGCACCTGTCCTCTTCGTACGGAAGAAGGACGGATCGTTGAGACTGTGTATTGATTACAAAGAGCTGAACAAGGTGACCATCAAGAACAAGTATCCATTGCCGCGTATTGATGACTTGTTAGATCAGCTTCAGGGAGCGACAATGTTCTCCAGGACTGATCTGCGTTCCGGGTATCACCAGCTGAGGGTGAGAGAGCAGGATGTGCACAGGACAGCATTCCAGACCAGATATGGACACTACGAGTTTGTAGTGATGTCATTTGGACTTACGAATGCCCCAACAGTTTTTATGGAGTTGATGAACAGTATCTTCATCGACTTCCTGGATCAGTTTGTGGCGGTCTTCATAGATGATATTCTGGTATACTCTCGTAGCAGAGAGGAGCATGCAGAACAGCTGAGGATTGTGTTGCAGGTTTTACGGGATAGAGAACTTTATGCTAAGTTCTCTAAGTGCGAGTTCTGGATGCTAGAGGTAGCATTCCTGGGTCACATTGTATCCGCCGAGGGGATCAAGGTTGATCCGGCGAAGATAGAGGTAGTAGCTGCATGGACTACATCGACGAACGTCAAGGAAGTACGTAGCTTCTTTGGCCTAGCCGGTTATTACAGACGCTTTGTGGAGGGATTTTCTGTGATTACCTGTCCACTAACGAGTTTGCTGAGGAAGACTACCAGATTTGTGTGGTCTGATCAGTGTATGCAGAGTTTTGAGGAGCTAAAGAGACGTCTGACTTCTGCTCCTGTTTTAGCACAGTCAGAGGGTACAGAGGATTTTGTGGTATACAGTGATGCATCCAAGCTAGGCTTGGGATGTGTGTTGATGCAGCGGGCAAAGTGATTGCATATGCGTCTAGACAGCTGAAGACGTATGAGGAGAACTACCCGACTCATGATCTGGAGTTGGCAGCGGTAGTTCATGCACTGAAGATCTGGAGACATTACTTGTATGGTGTTACATGTCAGATCTTCACAGACCATCAGAGTTTGAAGTACATTTTCACACAGCGGGAATTGAATAACCGCCAGCGTAGGTGGCTTGAGCTGATCAAGGATTTTGATTTGGAGATTCTGTATCATCCGGGGAGGGCGAACGTTGTCGCCGACGCCCTGAGTAAGAAAACGCCTCGAGAGCAGGCAATTGCGAGGCTGACAGTTCAGCATCAGTTGCAGAGGGATCTGATCTGGTTAGAGTTGGACATCCAGTTTCCTGATGAGGATGCCCAACTGCGTACTTTAGAGGTTCTTTCTGATCTGTTGGGTGAGATCCAACAAAAGCAGGAGACCTGCCCGACACTGACGAGGATACGAAATAGGATGTCTCGGGATGAGGCACCACAGTTCCTGCTAGGAGCACATGGAGTTTTGAGACGCCACGGTCGTGTCTTTGTACCTGCTGATACAGAGCTGAGACAAAGGATTTTACAGGAGGCTCACTGTACACCTTACTCTGTACATCTAGGTACGAGTAAGATGTATCAGGACTTGAGACGTTTATATTGGTGGGGAGGGCTGAAGCCCGATGTGGCCAGATTTGTGGCATAGTGTGCGACCTGCCAGCAGGTCAAGATAGAGCATAACATACCTGGGGGTGAGCTCCATCCACTTCCTGTTCCACAGAGGAAATGGGAGGACGTCACCATGGATTTTGTGACTGGATTGAGGCCGAGCCGGAGTTTTGATGCCATCTTGGTCATAGTGGACAGATTGACGAAGACGGCACATTTCATTCTTATTAGGGAGACGTGGCCGGTGAGCAGATTAGCCGAGGAGTACACTAGGCAGATAGTGAGACTCCATGGTGTACCGAGGACGATCGTCTCAGACAGAGATGGGCGATTTACCTCGAGATTTTGGCAGCAGATTCAGACTGCCCTGGGGATGAGTTTGCACTTCACGACTGCGTTCCATCCTCAGACAGATGGTCAGTTAGAGAGGACCATTCAGACACTGGAGGATATGCTACGAGCTTGTGTGTTGGATTGGGGACAAGTGTGGACGGATCATCTCCCACTTGTTGAGTTCTCATACAACAACAGCTGGCATGCATCGATTGGGATGGCCCCATATGAGGCACTGTATGGGCAGAGATGTCGTACACCGTTATGCTGGAATGAGCAGAGTAGTGTTAGTGGTTTAGCACCTGATCAGATTCAGGATGATGTGGCTCGAGTAGCACTGATTCGAGAGCGGATGTTGACTGCCCAGAGCCGTCAGAAGTCGTATGTTGATAGGAGGCGTAGACCTCTAGAGTTCAGAGTTGGAGCTCATGTGTGGCTGAGAGTGTCCCCGACACGAGGTGTTAGGCGTTTTGGCATTAAGGGGAAGTTGAGCCCCCGATATGTCGGACCGTTCGAGATTCTAGATCGGGTTGGGAGCGCAGCCTACAGGTTGGCTTTGCCGCCGAGATTAGAGGGTGTTCACCTTGTGTTTCACGTGTCTCAGTTGAGGGAGTATATACCAGATCCGAGACACATCGTGAGTTATGATGATTTTGTGGTTGAGCCGGACCACACTTTTGTTGAGCATCCTATTGCAGTCCTAGAACGAGTTATGAGACGCCTGCGTTCGAAGGACATACCTATGCTGAGGATACAGTGGTCGAGACGAGGACATGATGAGGCTACATGGGAGACTGAGGATAGTATCCAGAGGAACTATCCAGAGTTCTATGCCGAGATAGATATACCTGTAGGATCTACGAGTAGATCTTAGTACTATCTTGGTGAGTGTTTGCTTATGTGCTTATATGTCATGCTGTGTTTATTTTCGTACTAGCTTGATATGATGTGTGATCTTATTAGATCTTGTTGTGCTAGTGCGATTGTTTATAGCTGGAGATGGTTCGTTCCTCCCTGCTTTTGTGATGTTGGTTGGCTAGAGATGATTTTCCTCTATGCCCTGGATAGTGTTCGCGCTGGAGTCGATGGTTCCTCCATGCTTATGTTTGAGGTTATAGAGAGAGTTGTACCTCGTCTTGTGAGTCCGAGTGGTTTGAGGATTTTACAAGTTTCGGAACGAAACTTGTTTTTAGGGGGGTGAGGTGTAAGAGCCTTAGTCTTTGGGAGCTAGTTTAGCCTTAGCTGCCCCCGCGGGTCTGTGAGGCCGCCCCTGCGGCTCCTCTGTTGTTCCGCCCCTGCGGCTAGGACACCCGCCCCTGCGGTTTCCTGCGGCTGCAGCCGGCTTTGTTGACCCTTGACCCGTGCTTTACTATTTCACTTCCTTAACCTAATTCCTTGTTTTGGCTTGCTGAGCATCTTTCACTTCCTTTCCCTGCTACATTCACGTCCTTCTCCTTCCTCCTTGATCTTCTTCTTGGTTTCCTTAGAATTGGAAAGTGTTTTGGTGTGGCTTTGTGTGTGGATGATGATGATGATGTTGGATGATGTTGTTGTTGAGCTTGAGAGCTAGTGGAGGTGCTGTCTTGGAGCAGTTTCGTGCTTAAGCCACAGCTGTGGTATGTCTCCCTTGCTTCTTCTTTCTTTCTTCTTCCTTGTTCTTCCTTCCTTAGCTTAAGATTAGATGTATGGATCATAGATTGATGTTGAAATGTGTATGTATATGTATGTACTTGGTTTTGGATGATGAAGACGTGATTTGATCATGAGAAGAGCCGAAGAGGAATCGTGGGGTCACGTTCTGCACCGTCGCCGCCCCCGCGCTTGGAAGCCGCCGCCCCTGCGGAATCCGTGCCGCAGCGCCCGCGCCGTGCTTGCGTTGCCAGCGGCCTTTGTCACCGCGCCCGCGGTTGAGTTCTGCCGCGCCTGCGGGTTGCTTGCTCTGCCCCTGCGTCTCTTGTGTCACGCAGGTGCGTCTTGTCCCGGATCTACCTAGAGTTAGGTAGATCCTTTCCTTTCCTAGTATGAGCGGTAGTAACATGCTAGGTATATGTTGAGGATAGATAGTTGATGAGTATGTTTCGTTATGCCTTGTTGCTAGGCAGTGTTATCCTCCAGATTGGAGTGGACCGGGTTTGAGGGTTGATCGAGTTGAGACGACTACGAGGTTGAGGTAAGTCCGTAGGACTTACTTAGTTGTCATCCTTATATTGGATGTGTGCATGAGTGGTGTGTGGTATATGTTTGATAGCATGCGTTATGGTTATTACCGATCTATGGTATATTGCTTGCCCATTGTAGGGCCGTGATAACTTGCCATTTCATCCCGCCGGGAGTCTGGGAGGTTCTCTGTAGGCAGGCCATACCTGGTAAACGGTTCGGGCACTCCCCATTCCCTTAGGGTACACGGGGAGGTGTTCCATGCACCATTTCAGCTGGCTATTGGACCCAGAGGCGAGGATTATATATTCCTCGTGTCACATATGTTTATATGGATATATATATATATGAGTTGATTGTTGGACTTTATAAAGATAATGAATTGAGTAAATGTGTGATAGCATGTTGACGTGTTTAGTTTTCTTTGATGTGTGTATGTGCTCTGCATCTCTTATATATTCCTCGTGTCTCCTATCTTTGCAGGATAGGAGAGCTGCAGAGTGATCCAGAGTGAGTGATCCGCTGAGGGCTCCGTACACTAGGGCGTTATCGGGGATATGGGATCTTTTTGTTGTACAGTGTGGTTTTATTTGTACTCAGCGGTACTTTGTATTACCTTTTGATATATATATATATATATATATATATATATATATATATATATATATATCAATTTCATGTTTTGTTTTAATCTATTTGTGCCTTGTTGTAAGATCAGTGAAATTGTTGTCAGGCTAGGGTCAGGATCCATTGTGAGATCCTAACCCAGTAGCACTCCGAGTCCTACGGATTTGGGGTTTTACAGTATGTGACATGGGGAAAAATAGAGGGTTAGATGTCATATTTCGAGGGTACTTGGTTAACCCCTTACAAGAAGTGCATAGTCAAAGGTTGGACGGACACCGTATCACTTTGACATAAAGACTACCAGTAGGAAAAATCCTCATTAATAATATGCATTTGTACAAATTTTTTCACCTCACAGTAACATATATCAACATGTATGTATAAATTTATAGGTTGAAGTTTACGCACTCTTTTTTGAAAAGAATAATGAATTATTTTGTTGGAGAATTTGACACTGTCACACAGTAATCACATGCATATGTTAGTTCATGACAAACCAAATTAATGCGGTCAGGGGTTTCATGGAGATTGCTTTGATAGGTTGTTTGATACATACAAGTATACAACGAGGTGAAGTGCGGAAAGATTCAAGGAAAGTGTTCTCTAACAAGCGGTTGTCAAATTTCCTCGGACTCCCGTATACACATGGACGGATTTAGGATTGGGCGAAACTAGACTCCAACAATTTTGAGTTTAACCAAATAACTAAATTAACTTAGGACTTTTTCTATCTTACTTTATTTTGCAAATACCGACAAAAATAAAATTTTCTATCTTTCTGTATTGCTTTGAAAAATATTATTGAATATACGATGTGACTAAAAGTCTTCTTATGTCATTGACTAACCTGCTTTGGTAAGTAAAACTAATATATTAATTATAAAAGTTACATGTTTATGTTTTTTTTTTCATTTGAAAAGTTACATGTTTTTTCGAGTTACATAGTTACGTATACACTAATTATATTATTAATTATTGTTTATTAGATATTTATCATCTAGTCGTGTATTAAAATATGTATAATTATATTTAGGTTTTTGTTATTATATGTATATAATCTATATACTACTATTAAAGCAGAAATATTTTCTTTCACGTGGTGCTTTCTCAAAATTTTTTTGTCACGTGTCATTTTTTCAAAATTTTAATTTTTTGAGAAATTTTCGCATGTCACATGCCTCACAAAATTTTGCCACATGTTACTTAACCAATGTATTTAACAAACTATAACTAGTGTATTACCCGCACCTTGTGCGGGTTGCGGTTTAAATTAACTTTTACAATAAGCATGTCAAAACTAAAAATGATGATTAATTTATTATTAATCAATTATATTCAAGATTTATTAAAGGGGTACTAATTAGTTTTCAATAAATATTTTTAAATCCAAAATTCAAATCATAACAAAATTTTGATTAGTTAACAAAATATAAATAATTTAAAACTAAACTTTAATTGAGTAATTTAGATTTATTTCAAATATTTTTACATTTATTTTAACTTTTTTGTTGTCAATAACTTTTTTTCCCGATTATACTTATTGCTAATCAATTTGTTTAGTTTTTTTTTATTTTAAAAAAAACGATTTACATAATAATCTTGGATGAATTAATTGATTAATTTTTGCCATTTTTTTAAAATCCGATTTACACAATAATTTTTTATGAATTACGTGATTAATTTTAGGTAATTTATAATCCGATTTATTTTGACGCTAAATTTAAGTGGCAACCAAGATTTTATAGTTTAATTTTCTTTTGATTATTTTAACAATTGTAAACATATTTTCTGATTGGTGAATTAGGTTTAAATGACATCCGATTTTTTTATTGGTTTTAAATAGGATGAGGATTAGTTGGTTAGGATTATCTAATACCCACAAACTAAAATAATTAATTAAATAAGGATTAGAACAATTTAAATTGTGTAATTTAAAAATTGGTAAGCTGAGGTAAATTCTCGGAGCGACAGGTGGCAGTAGAGGCTTGAAAATTTTTCGTTGGGCTGAGATAAATTTTGGGAGCGACACGTGGCAATAGAGGCCTCTGCTTTAATATATACTAGTTTTAATACCCGTGCCCTGCACGGGTTAGACGATAATTGTGTGTCAAACAAATGTTTGATAATTCATTATGTTGAGAAATTGTCTTAATTGTTAATTTGTTATGTGATACTTGTTGTAAGAATATATTTTCCAAATTATGATTGGAAGCCAAGCAAGAATTCAATTCTACAATAACAATCGGGAAAGAGGATTTCGGGACAATATCCTTTGAGACACTCGAATGCCAAAGTTAGTATCAATCCAAGAAAGAATTAAGGTTTATTAAATTAAATGTTAGAGTATGTGACTTGGGTTAACGAATAGACGACATTGTAAAATTGAAGAGGTGACCACACAAAATTACGTCAAATATCCGTTCAGGGGTTGTTTTATTATATAAGATAGATAAGAAGTCATGTGTAAAACATATACTAAAAAATATGAAGGGTAAAACAAATCATAAAATTTAAATTAAAAATATTAAATAATAATATATTAAAATATAAATGAAAGAGATTTATTAATATAAGTAAATGTCTAAGTTAAGAATTACAATATCAAATAGTTAAATTTAAATAGTGAATTACCTAACAATTAGTAAGACTAATAGCATATGTCAAGTTATTAAATAATAAATATTACTCAAAAGATTTTTTTTAAAAGAAAATTAAAAAATAACAACAACTATCAATGAAACTCAAATAATACAAACGTTGAAAATTATTGAAAATGATACATACTATCAATGTATTTATAAAAATAATATAACTTATTTTTCCAATTTTTTAAAACTCCGGTTAAGATTTGAAAAATAATTTTTTTACATGTCATTAAAAAATTTAGGATTATGAGTGTAATGTTCATTCTGTTTTTTTAAAATAAATTAATATGTTAAAAATAAAAAATTAATTAAAATATTTTTAAATTTTATTTTAAAAAAATCGAAACTTTATTGATTTTTTTCCGGAGTTATTCCCTTAATTTTTTACATACTTTTGTGTAAATATAAAAAAATATATTTAAAACTATTTGATTTGTTTTTAAAAATTTGATATATTTTTTAAAAAAAATCGAAATTATTTTTTTTGGGAAAATGATTTCAATTTTTTTCATATATTTTCAATATGAAATTTATGAGTTTTTATACAAAATTATTTAAAAATATCTGAAATTATTTTCATATAATATTAAAATCGACTTTTTTAAAACAAAAAATGAAAAAATATAAATAAAAAATATTAAGATCTTTAAAAGTTTAAATAAATAATAAAGTTCATAAGTTGTGAAAAATTAACGTTGAGTTGAAAAATATATGTAAGAAAAATAAGATTAAATTTGAAATAAAGTTTATAAGTTTTAGAAAGAATATATAAGTTCAGTTGACAATTAAAAAATGTAAGTTGATAAAATATTAAGGTTAATTAATAATATGAGGGACTAATAATAAATTAGTTAATAAAATATTTAAAATAAATTCATAAATTAAATATTAAAAATAATTTGTTTTAATATGGTGGGACCTGGATTAAAATAAACTAATTAAAATTTGTTAATGAAAATGATTTGGTGAAAAAGATTTTTGAAAAATTATCCGTATATTAACAAAAAAATATGAAGAATAATATATAAAATAAATTAGTAAAATGACTTATTAATTTGTTTGGCAGATTTGGTGAAAAAGATTTAGTAATTTTTTTTTACGTATATTAACAAAATTTGAAGACTATATATAAAATAAATTAGTTAAAATTCGTAAATCAAATGTTTTAAATAATAGTTTTAACATGGTAAGACCTGAATTAACAAAAAAATGACACGTGTAAATTTTATGACGTGGATTCACCACATTGTGCCATGTTTAAAAAGATTCACCAGACTGTGTCACGTGTAAGTTCACGGGCTGCTTTAGTATATAGATAGATAAGATTAGTAGAATAATAATTTTCCTACAATAACAAACTATGATATATAATATTACATACTTACCAAAGTTACAATATCTATGTAACGTCCGGGATTTTAGAAATAAATATATCTTTTTATTTCTCCTTCCGTAAATTATTTTACGGCTTTGTTCGGAAATTATTCCGACCCGTAAACCGTAAATAAATTTTTCGAGAATGTCGGAAATTATTCCGACCCGTAAACTTCTGTTACGGAATTATTTTACGAGTTTGGAACCGCCCCATTATTTCTTTCTTTTTTTTTTCTTTTTTTTCCCCTCCCTTTCTCTACCTCAGCGTGGGCCCCATGCCACGCAGGCGCCACGTCACCTGGGCCCACGCCACGTCAGCGGCTGCCTTCTCTTCTTTTTTTCTTTCCCTCTTTTTTCCGCCACTGCCCTTGTCTTCTTCTTCTTGGGGTGGGAGCTGCCCTACCCCGCTAGCTTGCAACTGCCGCCCGCCTACCATGCTGCCCCGCTAGCCTGCAGCTGCCGCCCGCCTACCATGCTGCCCCGCCTAGCTGCACCTGCCGCCCGCCTACCTGCCTACCCGACCCCTCGCCCCGCGTGGCCTGTCCCAGCAGTCGGCACCCACTGCTTCACCCTCTAGGCCTCATCTTTCCCCTGCAGCCCCATCTCCCCTTTCCTCTCCCTCACTCCACGCCCTGCTGCACCTCCTCTCATCTCTCCCTCGTTCTTCCTCTCCTCGGAGCCGCCCCGCCACTGGAGCCGGAGCTACGCCGCCTCACAGCCCGCCTCCTCTCTCCAGGCCACCAGTCTCCCATTCTCCCTCCTCTGTTGGATCGAGCTCGCCGGAAGCCGCCCTGCTGCACCCTAACCGACTCCCTAGGCCCAGCCTCACCTCGCCTCGAGCACCGGAGAAAAACCGTCGAGCCAGCCGGGAGCCAACCGCCCTCGCCTGCCGGCGCCGCCGACGCCTCCCCTCCTGCAGCCTCCTTCTTTTCCTTCCCTGTCGACCGGAGACCGACGCCACCAGGAGCCACTGCCGCCGAGATAAGGGTCGCCTCGCCGCTCTAGTACTGACAAGAAGCACCAGCGCCGTCCTTGCGGCCCTCGTCGTCGCCGGAGTGTGCACAGGAGCCGGCCGGGAATCTCCCAGAAATTACAGTCGGGGCCCCCACTTTTTTAGGTGTTATTACAGAAAGGTCCCAAACTTAATTACATCTTTTACAGTTTGTTTTGTGTGTTTAACAAATATGCCCTCTGTTAAATATTTGCAAAAATTGCCCCAAGGTTTTAATTACAGTTTTGACCCCTATGTTTTAGGAAGTGTATAATTACCCCGGAAAATACGTTAGCGAGTTTTAACCTCGGAAATTATGAATGAGTTTTATAATAAGGTTTCGATATATTATATTTGATGATCAATTTAGCGTATGGGCTAAATTGTGTAGTTTCATGCTAGGTTCCGAATCCCGATAAAAAGTCACGAATTCATATCGATCTAGTTATGTTCCGTAGTATCATGATAGGTTGGAATTAGCATAACTTAGAGGAAATGCCAAGTAGCGGCTTTTGAGACCTTAGGTGAATGTGAAGAGCGTTTTTAGACCTCGTTAGCTTGTACGTCGTGTTGATGGTAATTATGGTAGACTCTAGGAAGTAGTCCTAGAATGCGAGTCAAATGATCCTGCGTAGATCATTTGTGTAGAAGTCCTAGACTTCTCGAGTTGAGCGGGTTTTTATGGATACCTTGTTGTGAACAGGTTGAGTGCTTCCTCCCGAGGGAAGCGAGAGCGTTTGTGAGTTAGCGTTTGGACGAGGTAAGTCTCCGGACTTACTTAGCTCGTATTTTATGTATTAGTATTGCTGTATGTTTGGTGGTGTCTGTTATTTTATGTTATAACCATGAAACCGGTAATTAGGACCACCGACTTTATATATATGTTTATATTGGCCCAAGTGTATGAGAACGGGCGGTGACAATACTGCCTAGCCCATAGTGAGGTCTAGGGGATTCTCGGCGACTAGCCCGGCGGGTTAGATGGACGGATGCATCCGTACCATTCCTTGCCGGTAAGTAGGGACCGGGGCGAGACCATTGGGGTCTCGTATCACAAAAGAAGTTGAACTAGATTGGAATACGACTTAATAAATAAAGATAAGAAATCGGACTTGTGTGATTTATGTTTTGTGTTATGGGTGTGGTTGTGCCTTCACTGCTATTCTAATGCGTAGAATATTAGCTAACGGTTTTAAACCGGTTGTGTAGATGACTTGCAGGTTAGGAATGCCGCCGAGTGAGGCGGAGGAGCGGACATCCGGGGTCTCCGTACATTATAGGACGGGGATGTTTTGAGTCTTTTCATGTCGTCTTTTATGGATATTGTCGTTTGTTAGAATTCGGATTTATTTACGTTGTTTTGAGGACTCGGCTGAGTTTCCAAGTTGTAGTTTCGTACTTTTCGTTTCCGCATACATTACAAACATATTTGAGTTTTCGACCTTTATTTGTGCCATGTTGGAAGGTCCGGTGAAATTGTTATCAAGCTAAGGGTCTGGACCCATTGTGAGGTCTCGCCAGTAGCATCCCGAGTCCCGCGGATTCGGGGTGTTACAATCTATATACAACTATTATCCAGCTTTTCAATCTTTTGTCTTTTTTTTACTGATACAAACAAATTTTTGAACATTATATTACACTGTTTATATTAAAACTAAGTGGTTATTGTTTTACATTGTGTACATTTATTATTAATAAAACTTTTACTTAAATTTAATTAAATTGTAACTATCTACCCCTATATCTCATATTCTTCCAATTACCCCTATATCTCATTTTCCTAAATTAGTGTAACACCCCAAATCCGCGGGACTCGGGGCGCTACGGGTGAGACCGCACAATGGGTCCCGACCCTTAGCCTGACAACAAGTTCACTGGACCTTTCAACAATAGCACAGAATAAAGGCGAAAACTTAAATACGTCTTTAATGTATGCGGAAACGAAATGTAAAGTACAACTGGGAAACTCAGCTGAGTCCTCAAAACAACGTAATACGGTACAAAACTAAAATCCGAAAATATCCATAACATAAACCATGACTCAAAATAACCCCATCCTAAGATGTACGAGGACCCCGGCTGTCCACTCCTCCACCTTACTCGGCGGCGTCCCTAACCTGCAAATCATCTACATATACGGTTTAAAACCGTTAGCTAGCATTCTAAGCATTAGAATAACGGGCAAGCACAAACACACATAAAAACACAAAACAAAAATCACGCAAGTCCGGTTTATTATCTTTATTTATTATCTCGTATCCCGTTCTAGTTCAACTTATGGTTGTGACACGAGAACCACTGTGGTCTCGCCTTGGTCCCCCCACCGGCAAAGAATGGCACGGATGCCTCCGTCCATCTAACCCGCCGGGCAAGTCGCCGAGAATCCCCTAGACCCATGCCGGGCTAGGCAGTATTGTCACCGCCCGTTATCATACACTTGGGCCAAACAATATTACATGGTCGGTGGTCCTATTTACCGGTTTCATAATTATAACACATATTTAAACAAACACCACCCAACACGCATCATGCTAATACGTTAAATACTCGCTACGTAAGTCCGGGGACTTACCTCGTCCCAACGCTAACTCACAACGCTCCTGCTTCCCTTGGGAAGAATACAACACCTGCTCATAGCACGATATCTATCAATACCTGCTCAACTCGAAAAGCCTAGGACTTCTACCCAAATGATCTATACAAGATCATTTGATTCTCATTCTAGAATCACATCCTAGAATCTATCATGCTCATAATCCAACACGTTAAACACGTCCACGGGGTCTAGTACGTCCATCACGTTTTCCTAAGGTTTCCAAAGCCACCACTTGACATTTCTTCCAAGTCATACCAAAACCATCCTAACATGATACTACGGCATAACTCGTTCCTCAAACCTACGTTAAAATTCCGCAATTCAAAACTACGGGTAAAACCCGCTAACATATTTCCCGACAATTCTACATTTTCCAAACATAGGGTAACAAATATAATAATTACAAAACCGAGGGGGTTTAATCGTAATTATACCGAATACGAGGGAGGCCGATCGGAAGTACGTCCAAGGATCGTCCTAGCACAACGCGGCGGAGTGGACAGCAGAATCTCGGCCGTGCTGTAGAGGGCTCGGCCGAGATGCAGACTTGGCTCGGCCGAGATCGCGGACAGGCTCGGCCGAGATTACAGAGGGCTCGGCCGAGATTACAGAGGGTCTCGGCCGCGGTTACAGAGGGGGGGCTCGGCCGAGATTGCGGACTCGGGGCCGAGATTGCAGAGGGGGAACGTGTGAGCCGCTGCTCACTTCAAGCCCGAAGGGGGACGGCGACAGGGCGGCGCTGGTGCTCCTCGGTTGTCCAAGACGGCGAGGCGGCGGTGGCGTGGCTCCGGCAGGCGAGGGCGGCTCCAGTGGGCGAGGGCTGCAGGGCAAGATCTCGGCCGGAGGAGGAGGCGTGATCTATTCTCGCCCGTGGTGCAGAATCTCGGCCGAGGAAAGGGTGTCTCGGCCGGGGTGTAGGAAAGCTCGGCCGAGGTTGCAGAAGCTCGGCCGAAGTTGCAGCACTGCAGCGTGGACCTGTGGTGTGGCTACCTTCGTCCGACGGCGGCGGCTTCACGGTGGCGACTCAAGAGGGAGAGCGTGAGGGTGGCTGGACGTGGGAGACAAAACCGAGAGAGAGACAGAGAGAGCTGAGGTGAGAGAGATGGAAGTGGCTGCGGGAGGGAGAGAAGGTAGAAAGGATGAGCGAGGGTCGAGGTGCGCTTGCAGGCTAGCCAAGGTGCAGAGGAGTGGAACGAGGGGTCGGCGACAAACCTGCAGGCCTAGGCCGGCTAGCTGGGCGGCTATGGCAGCCTTGGCGTGGAGCAGTGGAGAAGAGAAGACCGAGGGGTCATCTCGGTCACCTGGAAAAATCTCGGCCGAGATCGGTCTCAACGGGGCCGAGATTTTTCTCTGGGAAGAAAAGAGAGGGGAAAGAAGGGAAGTAGGCATAAAGGTCCGGTCCGAACCCGTAAAATAACTCCGTAACGGACGTTACGGTCGGAATAAGTTCTCGGACATTTCCGTAATAATAATTTACGGAATTAATTACCGAACATCTCCATGACATAGTGTACGGAAAGAGGATAAAAGCTAATTTATTTCTAAAAAATTCTCGATCATTGTTATATATATATATTTTAAATTTTTCGGACTTTTCAATTAGAAGAATATTTAATCAAACAAAATTAACGAAAACAATAAAAAAATTTTTTGCGGAAATTCATAAAAAAAATTTGAGTTCGTTATTTGATTTTTTAAAACAATATATAGTATGGGTTCGGATTTCAAACAAAACAATATGTATAATATGAGGTTCATTAACAAGATATTTAAATATTTTTTTTATATCAAAGATTTAAAATTATTTTGTTTTAAAATAATCTTTTTTAAATCATTTATTTGTAATCGACATTTTAAAAACTATTTTTTGATTATTTAACCAAACCCAAAAAGAAAGTTAAAACTTATATATTTAAAATTTATACATATAAAAACATATGATTTTAACGGAATATCTTTCCTAAATCAAATTTTTGTTACCAAATTTTTATAAATAAAATATCTTCAAATCATCTAATTCAATTCCAAAAATCTTACTAAACTAATTTTGTTAACTATCGAATTATATTAGCTTTAAATATATGTGGAGGAGATTAGGCATGGGGCCGGTTTGGCTTGAACCGCCAAACCGCCGGTTTAGGTTTGGCCGGTTTAGGTTTGACCGGTTGACCGGTTTAAGGTTTAGGTTTAGGTTTGTAAAAATAAAAAACATAAATCGACGGTTTGTACCGACAGTTTACCGACGGTTTTGATGTTTAATAGGTTTTTTATTTTATTTTTAAAAAACCTTTAAAACCGACGGTTTAACTGACGGTTAACCGTCGGTTTTCTGTTTTTAAATTATTTTTTTTAAAAAAAATTCATTCCGACGGTTTAACCACAAACCGTCGGTTTTGCTTATGGGCCGGTTTTTCATTTTTTTTAATAAACCGTAGCTTAACCGGCAAACCGGCGGTTTAGGTTAACCTAAACCGCCGGTTTTCACTTACTAGGTTTGGGTATAGGTTTGGCCTTGGGCCAAACTTAAACCGGCGGTTTAGGTTTGCAGCCCATACCTAGAGGTGATGATACACTTTCCTTTCTAGCTAGACTAAAATTTTGTATTGATTATCTTTTCTTTCTAAGATCTCTCATGGATATTTTTTGTTAATCATTGTAAAGTCCGAAAATTTTGGAAATAAATATATAACAATGATCGAGAATTTTAGAAATAAATTATCTTTTTATTCTCTTTCCGTAAATTATTCCACGGAAATGTTCGGAATTTATTTCCGACCCGTAACCCATAAAATTATTTTTACAAAAATGTCCGGGAATTTTTTTCCGACCGTAGCGTTCGTTACGGAATTATTTTACGGGATCCGATCCCGATCCCTATTTTCTTTCCTCTCTTTTTCCCCTCTTTTTCCTTTTCCACGTGTGCATCCCGGGCCCACCCCCGAGCTGGCAGGGCAACGACCCCTCGGTCTTCTTCTTCTTCTTCTTCTTCTTTCTCCACTTCTCCACGCAAGGCCCGTGAGCTGCTCCTCCACTGCCGCCCACCTAGCTGCTGCAGTCTAGGCCGAGACCCCTCGGTTTCCCGCTTCTCTTGTCCCTTGCCTCCCTCACTCACGCAACCTCCATCCCTCAGCCCTCACCTCATTCACGCTCTCTCTCACTCTCTGCACTCACCCTCACCACCTCCCTCGATCTGTTGCTCTCCTCCTGTCACCCTCACGCCGGCCATCAACTCCCATGTCTCTCCCTCCTCTAGCTCCCTCACCTCCTGCACCGGCGGTCTACCCCGGCAACCAAGAACAGACCCCTCCCTCTCGGTTCTGCCCTTCTTCCTCAGCTTCTGCCAACAATGGAACCGGGAGGAGCTGCTGCCACCACCGGAGGAGAGCCGCTTCTGGACGGAGCCATCGCTCGGCCCTGTCGTCGCCGTCGCCAAACTGAGCCAGACCCAAGACACCGCAGCTTGTTCCCTCTCGCGCGAGCCTCCACCAACGCCCCTTCTCTGCACCTCGGTCGGCATCTCGGCCCCTTCAGCATCTCGGTCGAGCAGCCGTCTGCATCTCGGCCGAGCCTCTGCATCTCGGCCGAGACCCTATTGTCCAGGCCGGGCGTGGCCATCGCGGCCCTTGCCGCCACCGCAGTGGGCTGGAACCGCCTTGCGGCTGTTGAAATCGAGCCTGGATCTCGAGTTTTCCTCGTGTGCGAATCCCCTACTTCGGACCTCATTTTCGTACGTTTTAATCACATTCAACGGCTGATTTTTGGATATATTGTAGATGGCATAGCAGTTTATAACATGTTAAAATTCTAGGACGATCCAACGGTTGGATCAATAGTTATGACCTTGGAAAGTTAGAAGAAACTCGGTTTTCTAGAACTCGCATGTTAGGATTGAGACCTTGATGATTTTGTGCGGTTTAGTTGTTGTGGATTTTGGAAGTACTGATGCTTCCCGTATGTTGTAGTCGTGGCCTAGTATGCGTAAGAATTATTTCGGAATGTTTGAGAAATATTTGACGGAGTTAAATCGAGGTCAAAGTATTGAGAAATCTAGGTGACGTTTAATACTTTCTTAAGGATTTTCATCTTGAATCGGAAGTTCGGAAATCTTTAGTAACCGTCTAGAGTCGTTTAATAAATAATAAATGTAGTTAGATGTTTTCCCGGAAGTTTAGAGACCCGTTTGACCATTTTAGGATCTTTAAGGAAATTCGGGGTCAAAACCGTAATTTCCTTAAAAGTTAGATTTTCGGACTTTGGGAGAACGTTATGGGCGTGCTAGACCCCGTGGACTTTTATAAAGTGTTTGGATTACGAGCATGATAGGTTCTAGAATGGGAATCAAATGATCTTGTATAGATCATTTGGGTGGAAGTCCTAGACTTCTCGAGTTGAGCGAGTACTGATGAATATCGTGCTATGAGCAGGTGTTGTATTCTTCCCAAGGGAAGCAGGAGCGTTTGTGAGTTAGCATTGGAACGAGGTAAGTCCCCGGACTTACTTAGCGCGTATTTTCCGTATTAGCGTGACGTGTGTTTGGTGGTGTGTGTTTTATTACATGTTATAATTATGAAACCGGTAAATAGGAAAACACCGACCACATAATTGTGTTTTGGCCCAAGTGTATGATAACGGCCGGTGACAATACTGCCTAGCCCGGCATGGGTCTAGGAGATTCTCGGCGACTTGCCCGGCGGGTTAGATGGACGGGTGCATCCGTGCCATTCTTTGCCGGTGGGGGGACCGAGGCGAGACCACGGTGGTTCTCGTGTCACAACCGAAGTTGAATTAGAACGGGATATGAGTTAAGAAATAAAGATAATAAACCGTACTTGCGTGATTTATGTTTTATGTTTTATGTGTGTTTGTGCCTTCACTGTTATTCTAATGCGTAGAATATTAGCTAACGGTTTTAAACCGCCTATGTAGATGACTTGCAGGTTAGGGACGCCGCCGAGTGAGGCGGAGGAGTGGACAGCCGGGGTCCCCGTACATTATAGGACGGGGAATGTTTCGAGTCGTGTTTTCATGTGTTGTTCATGAATAGTATCATATGTTTAGACTTTGTATTGGATTACGTTGTTTTGAGGACTCGGCTGAGTTTCCAAAGTTGTACTTTTACATTTCGTTGCCGCGTACATTAAAAACGTATTTAAGTTTTCCGCCTTTATTCTGTGCCATTGTTGAAAGATCCGGTGAAATTGTTGTCAAGCTAAGAGTCGGGACCCATTGTGCGGTCTCACCCAGTAGCGCTCCGAGTCCCGCGGACTTGGGGTGTTACAATCATAATATCTCTTTTTATTTTTATATTTTTAACAAGTAAGCATGAATATATATCCAAAACACATATTTAAGAAGATGTCATTCACTCTACTCGACTTACCATTGTTCGATACGTATTTTTTTCATTAAGTTATTGCTCACTAATATGTGTTTTTGGTTGTTATTGTTTTTTTCGTTTTTTTTATTATGACGATATATCCAAGCAAATTCATCACCGAAGATTTGAGTTCGCATTTTTGTGTTTATGGGACTTCTGGATTATCAATCATTACAATGGTGTAGTAATCGGAAAATTAATGGTTTTAGTTGATGATGCATCATGTATTTTGTTTGTATTTTTTTTAACGATTTTCTATCGCTTTCTTATATGGTTTTGATAGGATGCATATACATCCATACGGTCGTAGTGGACTCCGATTTGATGCTTACAGTTCTAGCGCAGAGTCATTGGAAGACGACGTCGTTGTGCTCGCAACACTCTTTGTCTATCATTTTGTAAGGTAGATTTGTTAATGGAGAATTGAGTGGTGTTTTTGGTAATCTATCTCTATATATATATAAATTGTGTAAGTATGCTTTAACTATTTTGGTAATCTCTCTCTCTCTCTCTCTCTCTATATATATATATATATATATATATATATTAGATCACAAGCTTTTTGGATCACTTCATCGTAGAAACACAAAAATATTTGATTTGGTTTAGAAGAGATGAAATTCATATTTGTAAAAAAAAAAATTGTGGGTTAAATCTAACAACAAGGAGACGAATTCCTCTACATGTAACGCCAAATTATTTAATAAGGATATTTATTGCTCTACATGGAATACCAAATTATTTAATAAGTATATTTATTTTTATTTCACGTTTAAATCCTCTACAACTTTTTTTTAATAAAATTAGAATCATTTTGGTAGATCATAAAATAAAAATTATCGTTTATTACCGCAATAGCTACATTTATATATAATGAAATTGATACGATTAGATTTCTCTATGTAAATAAAACTATGTTATATATTACGTACAAAAAATAAATAAATAAATAAATCATAGATATTAACAAAAGTAAAATCCTTCTTCGATATAACCAATATAAATTTGTTAAAACATATAGAGATGTTATATTAATTGTATGAAAAGTTAGAATAAGAAGATAGACCAAAATAACATATGACATTTGATATAACAATAAATGATAAGGAAAATGCTGAACAAAAATGACGATGAAGGTCTTTAAAATTTATAAGCTTCAATACCACCATTAATTTCATATTAAAAAAGTGGTTCATTATGCAAATACTTTGACCAACCAAGATGTTTATCGATATATTTTTTAAAAAGGGACTATCAAAAAATCATAACTAAGATCTAACTTTATTTTATTTTTTTTGTTTTAGTTTCAAAGTATTTAGATATTTTTTAAAAAATAAATCTCGCACAAGGTGTGGGTATTACACTAGTATTTATATTATTTGATTGAGATAGTATGATAGATTTTTGTGCTTCTTTATTTGTATATTCACTTTTACTAGACAAAAATTATATTAAAGTTTTGGATTAAAAATATTTTTTTTGCATTAGTTCGAGATGGTTAACTGTATATATATTTAATTATTGCTAGTTTATATTAATGTAAATAGTGATTGATTCTTTTTACTTTTTAGTGTGTTTAAGTATATAATGTATATATTATAATCATAAGATTAATATATATATCTGTCTTCTAATTTTAAATTTTGCCCATTCCCAAAAATTTCAATCATGTCGGTTAAATTCACAAGTTTTGAAAGTAGTTGGGTTGGAAAGGACGTGATGATACAAATAGTAGTAATAATTTACTACGTAGTTATTATCGCATTCAATTATTAAATTTGTCTATGCGTTTGAAATAATTTACTACGTAGTTTTTTTGTTTTTATTTCTTTCTAAAATATGCTAATTGAAGTTCTACATGGTACAAATTTGTTGACTTCATTTGTGGATAATGTTCCATTTATACTGTCACGTTCAAGTGACTAAATCAATCAAGTACACATTGAAATAATTCGAGATCTTCATCACTGACCCAAAACTCCATCAATATGTTTTTTTATTTGGTAAAACTCCATCAATATGTTAAAAACGTGAAATTGAAATAACTCCCAAGGAATTTCTTGGTTATATGCTTTTGTTTCCCATTTGTGAGAAAAATAACAAAACCAACCTCACTTTTGAAAATAGGCACAAATAAAAACAAAAAAACCAACAAGCTAAAGATGACTGCCCTCTCATAACTCAACATTATAATCTAGAATGCTTTGGTGAAGAAATATAAAATACTGCAAATGGATCATACCCTATCAAACATACAATACCTAATTACCTATGACATAAAATGAATATCAAAATTTAACAGATCCAGGAAAAATCACATGGAGAGACTAAAGATGAAGAGATGAAGATTGACGGATTAACAATTTTACAATTCAAAAGTTATCCACTGGTTCTTGATGCTGTTCTTTTTTTCTTTTTTTTTTTTATATCCTAATTGTAACTTCCATTACTGTTTGTTCAAACTGTCTGATACATACTTAGTTGATATATATTGATGCCTTGATGACATGATGGAAAATACAGAGCCACAATGCTAATAGAACCCAACTACTGGTTCATACCCCTTTGCTCTTCCAACAACCCAATATATTTTAGATGAGTATGATTAAGGAAGCAATTCACTTGATTTCAATTTGATTATGTATACAAATTCATGCAAAATTTATCATTCTTAGCAATGTACAGCAATTATCTACTAGAGTATGATACTAACATGATGTAAAAGCCTTAGTTTTTTGGACCGAGTTTGTCTTAGCCGAGATTTGGCTTTAGCCGAGATTACCTTAGTCGCCCTCGCAGGCTTGTGTGCCGCCCCAGCGGGTTTCCGCTTCCGCGACCCAGGAAACCGCCCCCGCGATTTCTTGCGGCTGCAGCCGGTTTTGTTGACCACTTGACCGTGCTTTACCTTTGCTTCCTTAATTCTTTCTTTCCTTGCTGAGCAAGGGCTTCTTCTTCATTCCTTTTTCCAGCCTTACGTCCTTCTTGCTTCCTCTTTCATCTCCTTGATCTTGTGTGTGAGTTCTCTTGAAGTTTGCAAGAGAGTTTGTGGTGTGACTTTGCTGAGGTTGCTTTTGTGTATGATTGCTGAGCTTGTGATGCCAGCTGAGAGTGTGTTTGTTCTTCCTTGGGTGATCACAACAGTAGAGGTGAGCTTCTTGCTTCTTCTTCCTTTCTTTCTTCCTTGATTCCTCTTCCTAGCTTAGGATTAGATGAATTGAATGTAGATTGATGATGGAATGTGTATGTATATGTATGTGCCTGGTTGTGGATGAGAGAAGACGTGATTTGATCACGTGAAGAGCCGGAGAAGAACCGCGGGATCACATTCTGCACTGTCGCCACCCCCGCGCCTGGAAGCCGCCGCCCCTGCGGAAGCCGTGCCACATCACCTGCGCCGTGCCTTCGTTGCCTGCGGCCATTGTCACCACACCTGCAGCTGAGCCTTGCCGCGCCTGCGGGTTGCCTATTCCGCCCATGCGTCTCTCTTGTCACGCAGGTGCGTCTTGTCCCGAGTCTACCTAGAGTTAGGTAGATCCTTTCATTTCCTAGTATGAGCGGGTTAGTAGCATGCTAGGTACGTGTATGAGGTTAGAATGATGATGAGTACGTTAGCGTTTATGCCAGTTATGGCTTTGAGGTTTATGCATTAGGATATGATCCTTATGGATCCCTTGGGTCTAGGTGTGACCCCTTTGATGGATATTAGTTGATGTATTGTTATGCCTTGTTATTAGGCAGTGTTGTCCTCCAGATTGGAGTGGACCGTGTTGGAGATCGTAGTTGAAACTACTACTAAGGTTGAGGTAAGTCCATAGGACTTACTTAGCTACCATCCTTATATTGGATGTATGCATGAGTGGTGTTTGTTGTATGCTTTATAGCATGCGTTATGATTCATTACTGACCTATGTTATAGTGACCGCCCATTGTAGTGGTTGTGACAACTTGCATTTCATCCCGCTGGGAGTCTGGGAGGTTCTCTGTAGTTAGGCCAGATCTGGTATACGGGATGGACTCTTCACCACTCCCACAGGGTATACGGGTTGGGTGCCGGAACCACTCCTGCTGGCTATAGCGATAAAAGGCGAGGGTTATATACATTCCTCGTGTCACATATATTCATATGTAGATCTATATACTATTTGAGTGATTGACGTTATAAAGATAATAAACCGGGTAAACGTGTGAAAGCATGATGATGTGTTATGATTCCTGATGTGTGTTTCTGCTCTAGCATCCTTTGCAGGTTAGCTAACAGTTTTATACCGTGTTGTAGATCCTTTGCAGGTTAGGAGAATTGCAGAGTGATCCAGTGGGGTGATCCGCTGAGGGCTCCGTACACTAGGACGTTATCGGGGATATGGGATATTTCATATGTACAGTTTATGTTTTACTTTTGTACTCAGCGGTACTTTTGTATCACCTTTTGATATTTATATATATCAGTTTCATGTTTTGTTTTAATCTATTTGTGCCTTGTTGTAAGATTCAGTGAACTTGTTGTCAGGCTAGGGTCAGGATCCATTGTGAGATCCTAGCCCAGTAGCACCTCGAGTCCTACGGATTTGGGGTGTTACACCTAACAAACATAGAATGTGAGTTAATGAGCAGCAAGCGGGACATCTAACGAGCCCATTCTCGTTACAGCAGTACCAGGTTATTTTCTGTCTTTCCTTTTCATCGAACACTTTTTGACTTCCATTGCAACGGTAACAGGGAATAAACCTAGCATCCCCACAGTTATTGCAGACAGAATCTGAATCAATCAAAACTGGAAACCCATCAATCAGCCTTATGAGTTTTCCATCTTCTTCCAATTTATTGATCTCTTCTGCTCCACCTGCAACATGCTTACCTCTGATAAACACTTAAGGCAAACTCATTGATTTTCCTTTTAGTGCAAACTTCAACTCCTCCTTATAACTTGAATCCATGGAAACGTCTCACTCATCAACACGAACATTCAACATTCTAAAACTTGTTCGAACCGAGCAATAATCTTCATACGTTTTCCGGATTCCCCTTAAACTAGTGAAGTATATCACAATTTTGTCTTCTGAACTAGGGAGATCGTCGTTAGTCGATGAAGTTGAACTACAACTTACGCAACTTGAATGTAACGTCCGGAATTTTATTAATTTTATTCCGGACTTAGATCACTTTGTAGTTTTCCGTAATCCCGAGATGCCGAGAGCCGGGATTTATTCCTAAGAAAATCCCGAGCCGGCTCGTCGTTTTTCCCTTTTTCCGCGTTCCGACCCTTCGTTCCGGGTTAAAAATAACAAAGGGGTCATTTCCGACCCCTCGTTCCGTGGGGAGGGACAAGAGGTCAGCTGACCCCTTGGTCCCATCACCCCTTTTGTAACACCCCAAATCCGCAGGACTCGGGGCGCTACGGGCGAGACCTCACAATGGGTCCCGACCCTTAGCCTGACAACAATTTCACTGGACCTTTCAACATGGCACAAATAAAGGCAAAACTCAAACGTTTTTAATGTATGCGGAAACGAAAGAGAAAGGTACAACTTGGAAACTCAGCCGAGTCCTCAAAACGACAAACCACAATACTAATGTTTAATCATGCAACAACATCCAACTAGACATAAACAACATAAACCCAAAAGACGTCCCCGTCCTATAATGTACGGAGACCCCGGCTGTCCACTCCTCCGCCTCACTCGGCGGCGTTCCTAACTTGCAAGTCATCTACACAAACGGTTTAAAACCGTTAGCTAATATTCTAAGCATTAGAAAAGCAATGAAGGCACAAACACACCCATAACACATAATATAAATCACACGGGACCCCGTTCTAATTCAACTTCGGTTGTGACACGAGACCCCAATGGTCCCGCCTCGGTCCCCCCTCCGGCAAGGAATGGCACGGATGTCTCCGTCCATCTGACCCGCCGGGCAAGTCGCCGAGAATCCCCTAGACCCCGCAAGGCTAGGCAGTATTGTCACCGCCCGTTATCATACATTTGGGCCAAAATTATACATATAAGTCGGTGGTCCTATTACCGGTTTAATAGTTATAGCAAAACATAAACACGCACCACCAAACACACATCAATGCTAATACGTAAAATACGAGCTAAGTAAGTCCGGAGACTTACCTCGTCACCAACCCAAGTCAACCACACTCTTGCTTCCTTAGGGAGGAAGCCCACAACCTGCTCACAAGAGATATGCATATCAATACATACTCACACTCAAGAAGTCTTAGACTTCACTCTTAGTGATCTATGCAAGATCACCTAACCCTCAAACTAGGAATGCATCCTAGGTCCCAAGTACTCACCACACACTCTCCACACATGAAACAACCCACAATAGTTCATAATTCCACAAGAGTAATCCTCAACCAAAGAGGCACAAGCTAGCCTAGAAGGTCCATCATGCTCACATATGCTCATATCCATCACTTACATCGAGCCTTAAGGGCTCCTAGGTTCACAACCACTAAGTGGCATTCCAAGCTACTCTAGATCCATCCTAGGCATTTTACTAACATGATCCAACATCAATATTAAGGAAGGAACGAAGAGGAAAGGAGAGGAGGAACCTACTGTCGAAGAAACTGTAACACCCAAAATCCGCGGGACTCGGGGCGCTACGGGCGAGACCTCACAATGGGTCCCAACCCTTAGCCTGACAACAATTTCACCGGACCTTTCAACATGGCACAAATAAAGGCAAAACTCAAACGTTTTGAATGTATGCGGAAACGAAAGAGAAAGGTACAACTTGGAAACTCAGCCGAGTCCTCAAAACGACAAACCACAATACTAATGTTTAATCATGCAACAACATCCAACTAGACATAAACAACATAAACCCAAAAAACGTCCCCGTCCTATAATGTACGGAGACCCCGGTTGTCCACTCCTCCGCCTCACTCGGCGGCGTTCCTAACCTGCAAGTCATCTACACAAACGGTTTAAAACCGTTAGCTAATATTCTAAGCATTAGAAAAGCAGTGAAGGCACAAACACACCCATAACACATAATATAAATCACACAAGTCCGTTTCTTTATCTTTAATCATCAAGTCATATCCCGTTCTAATTCAACTTCGGTTGTGACACGAGACCCCAATGGTCCCGCCTCGGTCCCCCTCTGGCAAGGAATGGCACGGATGCCTCCGTCCATCTGACCCGCCGGGCAAGTCGCCGAGAATCCCCTAGACCCCGCAAGGCTAGGCAGTATTGTCACCGCCCGTTATCATACACTTGGGCCAAAATTATACATATAAGTCGGTGGTCCTATTTACCGGTTTAATAGTTATAGCAAAACATAAACACGCACCACCAAACACACATCAATGCTAATACGTAAAATACGAGCTAAGTAAGTCCGGAGACTTACCTCGTCACCAACCCAAGTCAACCACACTCTTGCTTCCTTAGGGAGGAAGCCCACAACCTGCTCACAAGAGATATGCATATCAATACATACTCACACTCAAGAAGTCTTAGACTTCACTCTCGTGATCTACGCAAGATCACCTAACCCTCAAACTAGGAATGCATCCTAGGTACCAAGTACTCATCACACTCTCAACACATGCAACAGCCTACAATAGTCCATAATTCCACACGAGTAATCCTCAACCAAAGAGGCACAAGCTAGCCTAGAAGGTCCATCATGCTCACATGCTCATATCCATCACTTACATCGAGCCTTAAGGGCTCCTAGGTTCACAACCACTAAGTGGCATTCCAAGCTACTCTAGATCCATCCTAGGCATGCTACTAACATGATCCAACATCAATACTAAGGAAGGAACGAAGAGGAAAGGAGATGAGGAACCTACTGTTGCCGAAACCGCAGCCGCGGAGTCAAGCCGGCGCCCCTACGGACACAGGAGCCGCACCCGCGGAGGACTGCGTCGCCTGCCAGGAACCGCCCCCGCGCCCGAGCCACGCCGCACCCGCGGCCGTCTGCTGCCGTCCGAGCCGAGTGTCTGCCGCCGCCCCTGCGGCCGTGCCGAGCCGCTCCCGCGGCGTGCTGAGCCGCACCCGCGGCCTGCTGGTCCGCCCCTGCGGCTGGCCGCGCCCGCGGTCCTGTTGAGCCGCCCCGCGGGTTCTGCGTAGAACGTCGTCTTCTTCATCTTCGACTTTGGATCTTTGGCTCCAAAGTCCTTCTTCTCTTGCTAGATCTTCTCTAAACACCCACCACTGTTCTTAGGCACCTCTACTGGACCTAAACGAGCTAAGAAACTAGACATGCACAAGGTTTGAGTGAAAACCTCTCCAAGCTTCATCCATGGCCATGGACGAAGGAGGAAGGAAGAAGAAGGGAAATAGCAGCAAGGAAGAGGAAAAAGGAAGAGGGAAGAGCTTACCAACAGCCTGTGATCTTCTTTTGCAGTTCCACAGTTTGGATCCTCAAGCAGCCATGGAGAAGAGATGAGAAGGAAGAGAAGAGAGGGAAGAGATGGAGTGGAAGGAAGGAGTGACGTGAAAAGAGATCCAAGGGAGGAGAGAGGAAAGATTTGGCTGACAAAAAGGGGTGAGGGGACCAAGGGGTCAACTGACCTCTTGTCCCTCCCCACGGAAAGAGGGGTCGGAAATGACCCCTTTGTTATTTTTAACCCGGAACGAAGGGTCGGAACGCGGAAAAAGGGAAAAGCGACGAGCCGGCTCGGTTATCATACACTTGGACCAACATATACATATAAGGTCGGTGGTCCTAATTACCGGTTTATTTTTATAACATAACATAAACACACACCACCAAACACACATCAATGCTAATACATAAAATACGAGCTAAGTAAGTCCGGAGACTTACCTCGTCACCAAACCCAAGTCACCACACTCTTGCTTCCCTTAAGGAGGAAGCCCACAACCTGCTCACAAGAGATATGCATATCAATACATACTCACTCTCAAGAAGTCTTAGATTTCACTCTAGTGATCTACGCAAGATCACCTAACCCTCAAACTAGGAATGCATCCTAGGTACCAAGTACTCATCACACTCTCAACACATGCAACAACCTACAACAGTCCATAATACTGTAATAACCGATAAATTTTATTAATGTTCCTTGTTATTTTAAAATTTTAATTTATTTAATTTAATATAATTTAATCCGAAAAATCGAAACAAAAATGAAGAAATAAATTAAGCGGATCCAAACCGACCGGATAGTTAATCCAAACCGGACCTCACATACCTTATCCTTGACCCAAACCGGTTTTGTTACCAAATTAGGCCCACGTGGCATCACTTTACTCAGCCCAACATGTGCAGACAAGCCAACATGATATGGGCCCCCACTTGGTCTTTGGGCTCATTGGACGTGAAGTTAGAATTGGTCAAGCAGGCCGACCGTCTTCTTCTTCCACGTCTCTGCTTCACCGGCACGCACGATTCAGTGACTCGTCAAAGGCGTTACACGGCATTGAGGGCGGCATTTACTTTGGTGTTGAAAGAAGCAATGAAGACCGACGTTAGCCCTCGACCGATTAGCCTGCTCCACACATATCTCACCTGGATTCTCAGTCTGCTGCAACCTCCACCCTCCTCTGTACATCAGCCGTTCACCGGATTTTGAAACCACTTCCTGCCCGATCTACAATCGACCGAGCCACCCATCTTTAACACCACTCTCCTCTGCCCGTACCGGACAGCCCTCCGCATTGATAGTCGATACCGACCCGAAACTGTTACACCACCCTCACTCCTCCTCTGTTTCCTTCCTCACTCGTCAATGATGGCCAACCGTAGACAGTGATGGGTCTTGAACGATCGACGTGTATACACCTCCCCGGATGACGCTGTTATTGCTCTCGGACTTGAACCCAAGATGTGGGGATTCAGTCACGCCTTGCACTGCTGCGGAAAGAGCTCGAACTCGCAACCGGTTGTTTTGCCTTGACACCGGTTAACCTCCTTCCGATCCGATTTAATTCCGGTTAGCCGAACCGTTTGATTCCGTTATTTTATTTCCCGTTAAAATTAATATTTTTGTTATAATTTAATCATAAATTTTAATTTATCTAATTAATAGGTTGCATGATAAATTAGTGTTAACTAAATGATGATAGTTAAGCGTAATGGGAGATGTAATGGGAGATGAATGATAGTTCGGAATTTATATGAATGACCAGAGTGTTGAAACGGGTTTAAATTGCGAAATGTTATATTAGTGAATCGGAATAAAAAACGAATTATAGTCGGAATAAGAGGAGAACGACCGGGATGTGAGAACTACAACAACTTGAGAAAATTTTATGTTAGAATTTAGTGTTAATTTATAAAATAATTAATTAACTTTGGTACGAGAATTTAGTTTGATTAGCGGATAATATTGGGAGAATGTTTTGATAATGCGGAACGAATTAGGAAACCGGAATGTCGATTAAGCAGAATTGAGAAGTGTGTTCGGAACCAGAACGAGCATGTTGAAGGACTAAGCAGATTAGTAACGTTGGAATAATAGCATACTTCCGAGATAGTGATATATTTTTAAGACAGCGATGCTAATGTTAAGAGAACTTGAATTGGACGTATAGGTTCCCGAACCTAAGATGTAAAGAACGCCAGGGTATCGATGCGAGATATCATACCCTGATTATTTAGAATGATAAGTCGAGTAATATTAAAGGTTGAAATGGTTCTAAGAGTGGATAATTTATTGATCAGGATAATCGGATCTTTGACTGGCAAGATCGCGAGACATTGAGACCAGTACCGTTAAGGTGAGTTCGTAGGACTCACTTAGCTACCTTTTTAATACCGAGTGTGCACTAGGGTAGTGTGTGTTATTCTTGTGATATAAAATGAACGAACTAGATCACCCTATGTTATTTTTAAAGAGAGGCACAAGTGTATGATAACGTTCCGTAACCGTCGGTCCGGGCCGATGGTGCCGGAGGATTGCCCCGCGACCAGTCCAGTAGTGTATACGGGGGAGATGCATCAAAACCAATCCTACTGGTAAACGGGGACGGGGGCAAGAGTCGGGAGACTCTTGTGTTACAAGTAAAGTTGGAAAATAGAATGACTCATTCATGTAATGAAAGATAATAAACCGGGACATTGTGTGTTGCATGCTGAGTGATTTACAGTACTTCCTTATATGTGTGTGTGCTTTAGTGACCTTAGTATTCGAATTGTAGCTAACGGTTTTACCGTGTTGTTAGATATTTGCAGGATAGATCTCTACCGAGAAATCGGGAGTGGAGTGGCCAGCCGGGTTTCCGTACTAGGAGTTTGAGTATGGGGTTATATTTTATGTTTTATTTATTTTATTGCAGTAGAGATGGTATAGTATACAGTCGGCTGATGTACGAGTTTAGAGTCTGTTAAGAATTAATTACGCATTTGTGAAAGAATTTGTATTTCAATATTTGTGCCTTGTTGCAAGATCCGGCGTTATTGACGTCAACCTAAGGCCGGGACCCATTGTGAGGTCCTAGCCAGTAACGCTCCGAGTTCCCAGAATTCGGGGTGTTACAAATTCCACACGAGTAATCCTCAACCAAAGAGGCACAAGCTAGCCTAGAAGGTCCATCATGCTCACATGCTCATATCCATCACTTACATCGAGCCTTAAGGGCTCCTAGGTTCACAACCACTAAGTGGCATTCCAAGCTACTCTAGATCCATCCTAGGCATGCTACTAAGTGGCATTCCAAGCTACTCTAGATCCATCCTTGCTGAGGAAGACCACCAGGTTCGTATGGTCCGAGCCTTGTCAGCGCAGTTTCGAGGAGCTGAAGAGGAGGTTGACTTCCGCTCCTATTTTAGCCCAGCCTGAGGGCATAGAGGACTTCGTGGTGTATAGTGACGCCTCCAAGCTAGACTTGGGGTGCGCCTTGATGCAGAGAAGTAGGGTTATTGTGTACGCTTCTCGGCAGCTGAAGCCGTACGAGGAGAACTAGCCTACCCATGATCTTGAGCTAGCGGCAGTGATTCACGCCCTGAAGATCTGGCGACACTTTTTGTACGGGGCTACATGCCAGATCTTCACAGACCATAAGAGTCTGAAGTATATTTTCACTCAGCGGGAGTTGAATAACCGCCAGGGGAGATGGCTTGGAGCTGATTAAGGAGTTTGACTCAGATATTTTGTACCATCCGGGGAAGGCGAAGTAGTCGCCGATGCTTTGGAGTAGGAGGACACCTCGAGAGGAGGTTATAGCTCGGCTTACGGTTTAGCCACGGTTGCAGAGGGATTTGATCGGTTTGGAGTTGGATATCCGGTTCCCGGATACGGACTGTTGCTTGTCCGAGTCGGAGATATTACCTGACCTGTCCGGAGATATCCGGCAGAAGCAGGAGGGATGTTCCATTTTGATGAGGATCCGGGACAGGATGTCCCGAGGAGAGGCACCGCAGTTATCACAGGAGCAGACTGGCTACTAAGACGCCAGGGACGTATTTGTGTACCGTCGGATCAGGAGTTGAGAGAGCAGATTTTGCATTTGGCACATTCCACACCTTACTCGGTGCACCCAGGCACGATTACGATGTACCAGGACATTAGGAGATTTTATCGGTGGGGCGGGCTCAAGCCCGATGTAGCTAGATATGTGGCCCGATGCGCGACCCGCCAACAGGTCAAGATCGAGCACCAGAGACGGAGAACTTCACCACCGCTCATGCCACAGTGGAAGTGGGAGGACATATCCACAACTGTTAGATTGTGAGATTACATGGAATACCGAAGACCATCATCTCGGATAGGGACGGGCATTTTACCTCGAGGTGCTGGCACGCGGCGATTGGGATGGCACCGTATGATGCATTATATGGACATAAATGCCGTACTCCATTATGTGGGGCTGAGCCGGGGAGTTCTAGCGTTGTAACTCCAGATCAGGTACAGGACGACGTGGCTGGAGTTGCGTTGATCCGAGAGAGGATGTTGGCCGCGCAAAGCCGTCAGACGTCGTATGCGGATAAGAGGCGTAGACCTCACGAGTTCAGGGTAAGAGCTCAGGTGTGGTTGAGGGTATACACCCAGTATTTCATGTCTCTCAGCTGAGAGAGTACATACACGACCCGAGACACATCATCAGCCACGAGGACCTAGTGGTCGAGCCGGACCATACTTTTGCAGAGCACCCGATAGCAGTTTTAGAGCTGAGTGCGAGGCGCCTTCGATCGAAGGAGATACCGATGTTGAGGATTCAGTGGTCGAGGCGAGGAGCCGATGAGGCTACATGAGAGACGGAGGATAGTATCCGGAGGAACTATCCCGAGTTTCATGCAGACATAGTGACATCGATAGGACCGTCGGGTTAGTTCCGAGATCTTCCTTGATTGCTTATTATGCTATGTGTTTTGTTGAGTTATGAGTACCTTGCGAGGTCTTTATGTGATGCCTTACGTAGGCTTGGATTAGAGCCGATAGTGTACGTTTTATGCGTTCCACGGGTTTACGAGACGGGTTGATTGGAGAGTGTTGGTTTAGCAAGTTTCGGGACGAAACTTGTTTTTAGGGGGGTTAGTTGTAACGTCCTGAATTTTATTAATTTTATTCCGGACTTAGATCACTTTGTAGTTTTTCGTAATCCCGAGATGCCAAGAGCCGGGATTTATTCCTAAGAAAATCCCGAGCCGGCTCGTCGCTTTTCCCTTTTTCCGCGTTCCGACCCTTCGTTCCGGGTTAAAAATAACAAAGGGGTCATTTCCGACCCCTCTTTCCGTGGGGAGGGACAAGAGGTCAGTTGACCCCTTGGTCCCCTCACCCCTTTTTGTCAGCCAAATCTTTCCTCTCTCCTCCCTTGGATCTCTTTTCACGTCACTCCTTCCTTCCACTCCATCTCTTCCCTCTCTTCTCTTCCTTCTCATCTCTTCTCCATGGCTGCTTGAGGATCCAAACTGTGGAACTGCAAAAGAAGATCACAGGCTGTTGGTAAGCTCTTCCCTCTTCCTTTTCCCTCTTCCTTGCTGCTATTTCCCTTCTTCTTCCTTCCTCCTTCGTCCATGGCCATGGATGAAGCTTGGAGAGGTTTTCACTCAAACCTTGTGCATGTCTAGTTTCTTAGCTCGTTTAGGTCCAGTAGAGGTGCCTAAGAACAGTGGTGGGTGTTTAGAGAAGATCTAGCAAGAGAAGAAGGACTTTGGAGCCAAAGATCCAAAGTCGAAGATGAAGAAGACGACGTTCTACGCAGAACCCGCGGGGGCGGCTCAACAGGACCGCGGGCGCGGCCAGCCGCAGGGGCGGACCAGCAGGCCGCGGGTGCGGCTCAGCACGCCGCGGGAGCGGCTCGGCACGGCCGCAGGGGCGGCGGCAGACACTCGGCTCAGACGGCAGCAGACGGCCGCGGGTGCGGCGTGGCTCGGGCGCGGGGGCGGTTCCTGGCAGGCGACGCAGTCCTCCACGGGTGCGGCTCCTGTGTCCGTAGGGGCGCCGGCTTGACTCCGCGGCTGCGGTTTCGGCAACAGTAGGTTCCTCATCTCCTTTCCTCTTCGTTCCTTCCTTAGTATTGATGTTGGATCATGTTAGTAGCATGCCTAGGATGGATCTAGAGTAGCTTGGAATGCCACTTAGTGGTTGTGAACCTAGGAGCCCTTAAGGCTCGATGTAAGTGATGGATATGAGCATGTGAGCATGATGGACCTTCTAGGCTAGCTTGTGCCTCTTTGGTTGAGGATTACTCGTGTGGAATTATGGACTATTGTAGGTTGTTGCATGTGTTGAGAGTGTGATGAGTACTTGGTACCTAGGATGCATTCCTAGTTTGAGGGTTAGGTGATCTTGCGTAGATCACGAGAGTGAAGTCTAAGACTTCTTGAGTGTGAGTATGTATTGATATGCATATCTCTTGTGAGCAGGTTGTGGGCTTCCTCCCTAAGGAAGCAAGAGTGTGGTTGACTTGGGTTGGTGACGAGGTAAGTCTCCGGACTTACTTAGCTCGTATTTTACGTATTAGCATTGATGTGTGTTTGGTGGTGCGTGTTTATGTTTTGCTATAACTATTAAACCGGTAAATAGGACCACCGACTTATATGTATAATTTTGGCCCAAGTGTATGATAACGGGCGGTGACAATACTGCCTAGCCTTGCGGGGTCTAGGGGATTCTCGGCGACTTGCCCGGCGGGTCAGATGGACGGAGGCATCCGTGCCATTCCTTGCCAAAGGGGGGACCGAGGCGGGACCATTGGGGTCTCGTGTCACAACCGAAGTTGAATTAGAACGGGATATGACTTGATGATTAAAGATAAAGAAACGGACTTGTGTGATTTATATTATGTGTTATGGGTGTGTTTGTGCCTTCACTGCTTTTCTAATGCTTAGAATATTAGCTAACGGTTTTAAACCGTTTGTGTAGATGACTTGCAGGTTAGGAACGCCGCCGAGTGAGGCGGAGGAGTGGACAACCGGGGTCTCCGTACATTATAGGACGGGGACGTTTTTTGGGTTTATGTTGTTTATGTCTAGTTGGATGTTGTTGCATGATTAAACATTAGTATTGTGGTTTGTCGTTTTGAGGACTCGGCTGAGTTTTCAAGTTGTACCTTTCTCTTTCGTTTCCGCATACATTCAAAACGTTTGAGTTTTGCCTTTATTTGTGCCATGTTGAAAGGTCCGGTGAAATTGTTGTCAGGCTAAGGGTTGGGACCCATTGTGTGGTCTCGCCCGTAGCGCCCCGAGTCCCGCGGATTTTGGGTGTTACAGTTTCTTCGACAGTAGGTTCCTCCTCTCCTTTCCTCTTCGTTCCTTCCTTAATATTGATGTTGGATCATGTTAGTAAAATGCCTAGGATGGATCTAGAGTAGCTTGGAATGCCACTTAGTGGTTGTGAACCTAGGAGCCCTTAAGGCTCGATGTAAGTGATGGATATGAGCATATGTGAGCATGATGGACCTTCTAGGCTAGCTTGTGCCTCTTTGGTTGAGGATTACTCTTGTGGAATTATGAACTATTGTGGGTTGTTTCATGTGTAGAGAGTGTGTGGTGAGTACTTGGGACCTAGGATGCATTCCTAGTTTGAGGGTTAGGTGATCTTGCATAGATCACTAAGAGTGAAGTCTAAGACTTCTTGAGAGTGAGTATGTATTGATATGCATATCTCTTGTGAGCAGGTTGTGGGCTTCCTCCTTAAGGGAAGCAAGAGTGTGGTGACTTGGGTTTGGTGACGAGGTAAGTCTCCGGACTTACTTAGCTCGTATTTTATGTATTAGCATTGATGTGTGTTTGGTGGTGTGTGTTTATGTTATGTTATAAAAATAAACCGGTAATTAGGACCACCGACCTTATATGTATATGTTGGTCCAAGTGTATGATAACGGGCGGTGACATCACTGCCTACGACCGAGTGAGTCTAGGAGGTTCTCGGCGGCTAGCCCGGCGGGTCAGATGGTCGGGTGCATCCGTACCATTCTTTGCCGGTAAGTAGGGACCGAGGCGAGACCACGGTGGTCTCGTGTCACAAACCGAAGTTGAATTAGAACGGGATACGACTTAATAATATAAAGATAATAAACCGGACTTGTGTGTTTTATGTTATGTGCTATGTATGTGTTTGTGCCTTCACCGCTTTTCTAATGCTTAGAATATTAGCTAACGGTTTTAAACCGTTTGTGTAGATGACTTGCAGGTTAGGGATGCCGCCGAGTGAGGCGGAGGAGTGGACAACCGGGGTCTCCGTACATTATAGGACGGGGACGTTTTTTAGTCATGTTTCATATTTTTGTTCATGAATGTTGTCGTACGTTTAGACTTCGTATCAGGTTATGTTGTTTTGAGGACTCGGCTGAGTTTCCACTTTGTATTATTACCTTTCAGTGTCTCGCATACATTATAAACGTTTTCGAGTTTTGCCTTTATTTGTGCCTTGTTGGAAGGTCCGGTGAAATTGTTGTCAGGCTAAGGGTCGGGACCCATTGTGAGGTCTCGCCCGTAGCATCCCGAGTCCCACGGATTTGGGGTGTTACATTTAGGTTGACTTTTATTAAGGTTATTCAACCTTCGTGAGAAAGGGATGAGGCCTTCCATTTTGTTAGTTGTTGTTTAGTTTTTAAGATGACACTATTAAAAGTATCCTTATTTACTCGTCCGTTAATGATCTGATATCCTAGGTATTTTTCTAGGTTGTTTGTTACTACAATACCCATATGTGCATGTATCCTTCTCTTTGTTGTTGGGTCTACATTTATTGTTGTTTGAAATGCTGATATGTGGTAATTTATTACTTGTCCTGAGACTGAGCAATAGTCAGTTAAGACGGATATAATCATATTACTTGTTGTAGTTGTTGCCTTGGTGAAAATTATTATGTCATCAACAAATGTCAAAAAAGGATAGTGGATCCATTTTTTGAGATTAAAAATCTTATTATCTTCCGATTTTCATTGCTACTTCTTTGTATGTTCCTAGGTATTTTTCTAGCCAAAATCGAACACGCTCTATGAATTCAAGGTCCAGGAAGCAAACGGTGATGCATCCATTGACGTTGTACTATATAAGGATCAATTATAAGATTTTGTTAGAAACGGATCTGCGAGAAAAAGAAGAAAAAAAAATAAATGATGAAAGAAAAGGGCTCTCACAATAGTCCGATCTCGGTCCGAAAGAAAAGGCTCTCACAATATATATATATATATATATATATATATATATATATATATATATATATATATATATATATATATATATATATATATATATATATATATATATATATATAAAACCGGATACGTTTTATATAATTAAATTGAGAAAAACTAAACAAAACAAAACAAAATGAGTGAGATTACGTGTGGGTTGCAAGATACACATTAAAGATTTATTAGCGTAAAATTAAAAAAATAAAACTTTCAACCGGACGTTGTTAACGAATTAGTTAGGATAACAAAATCACACGTTTTAAAAATATATATAATTTATTTGGATAATTCAAAAAAAGTTTTGAAGGTTTTATCGATTTAATTTTTTAAAATTTAGTTAGACAATTTTAAAAAAAGTTTTTATGGCAATTAATGACAAAGCTCGATTTCAAATGATCACACCACAGCGCGCCACGTCAGCAGTTATGTACACTGCTTTAGTATATTTACTAGTTTTAAACCCTGCACGGGTTAGCCGATAATTGTGTGTAAAAAAATGCTTGATAATTCATTATGTTGAAAATTGTCTTAATTGTTGCGTGATACTTGTCGTTAGACTGTATTTTCACATTATGAATGAAAATCAAGCAAGAATTCAAACCTTGTAATAACAATCGGGAAAAAGGATTCCGGGACAATATCCTTTGAAATACTCGAATGCCAAAGTTAGTATCAATCCTAGAAAGAATCAGGGTTTATTAAATAAAATGTTTGAGTACGTGATTTGGGTTAACGAATAAACGACACTGTAAAATTGATGAGGTGATTGCACGAAATTATGCCAAGTATCAATTCACGGGTTGTTTTATTATATAAGATAGATAAAAAGTCATGTGTAAAACATACACTAACAAAAAAACAGAATGGTAAAACTAATCATAAATTTATTGACAAATTAAATAATAATGTATTAAAATGTAAATGAAAGAGATTATATAATAAAGTAGCATGTCTAAGTCAAAATTTACAATATCAAATAGTTAAATTTAAATAGTGAGTTACCTAACAATTAACATATCTCAAGTTATTAATATCATAAATATTACTAAAAAGATTTTTTTAAAAAAAGCCAAAATAATAACAACTATCAATTGAACTCAAAATAATACCAACTTTGAAAATCATTGAAAATGATACATACTATCAACGTATTTATAGAAAATAATATAACTTATTTTTCCGAAAACAAATTCTAAATCCGGTGATGATTTGACAATTGATTTTTTACATGTCAATACAAAAATTAGGATTATGAGTATAATGTGGATTTTTTTTGGGTGAGATTGTGAAGTATGTAGATTTTTTATCAATGAAACAAAGTGTGTAGGCAAAATTTTATAGAAACACTAACTATGCACTTTCTATTTGTGAAGGACTTTCTATTTGTGGAGGGACCCAACGTTATACTCTGTTACCCAACTCTGTTACCCAACCTTGTTACCCAACCTTGTTACCCAACTTTGTTACCCAACGTTATACTCTGTTACCCAAATTTTCACTTATGTTACTCAACTTCATTGTTATCCGATTTTAATACCCAACGTTCTACATCCAAATTCACTTATCTTACCCAACTTCGTTGTTACCCGATTTTAAAACCCAACGTTCTACATCCAAATTCACTTATGTTACTCAACTTCGTTGTTACCCGATTTTAAAACCCAACGTTCTACATCCAAATTTTACTTATGTTACCCAACTTCGTTGTTACCCGATTTTAATACCCAACGTTCTACATCCAAATTCACTTATGTTACCCAACTTCGTTGTTACCCGATTTTAATACCCAACGTTCTATATCCAACTCTTCTCGGTTACCCAATTTCGTTGTTACCCGATTTTAATACCCAACGTACCCAACTTCCTTCGGGTATATTGAAATCTTAATAGTCTATATTGCTCACTTTCTAGTTGCGCAACTTCACTTCGATTTTAATACCCATGTCACCACACTCATTTAGTATTATAAAATATAAACTCATAAATTAAATGAAAGTGAAGATTGTATTTAGAAAAAGTGTGGAAGTAAAACTTAGATACGGAGTAGGCCCTAGGTATTCATACTACCTATGTTTTGTGCAGAATTCTTTTCAACTGAAGGTTGTGGAGGATATTCATAAACTAAATTTAGGGTTGGTTTCATTTAAAATTGCCCCAGTAAAAAGTTCACGCAGAGATAGGACACTTATTTTTATTTTCTCATTTTGTGATAATCTGCCATGATAGCTTAATTATATCTATCATTAAGCAATAACTAAAACATTGCACAATATCAGAAAGCAAGAGAGTTGATAACAAATCAAAAGTTCAGGAGCCCATTTCACAGCATTAAATTATGACAGCAATGACTATAACCGAGATGGTCAGCAGAATGTCTTACAAAAGCGCTACTTTCAAGACAAATCACTTCATTAGTCAACAATAGATCATACAATGGAATACCATTCCTTCCATATTCAGATGTTGGCATAATCCAAGCATAGTACCTACTCAATACTTGAAGAGTGCAGTCCGTAGGCTTCATAAAAATCTTAGCAGTTGCTTGTAGAGTTGGTAACAGAAACATATTTAGAAGTTTGATGAAGTTTGGCAGCAAATTTACCAAACTAGTAGATAACATTTGTACAGAGATGCCTACCAGAGGCAGCAGGGTTCTCAAACAACAAAACTTGAGCTTTTGCCACATCCTTAACATGAACAGCCCCAAGCTAGTGATATTCTTGGGTGTCTAGTGAGCCCTGCAACACTTGCTGCAACACAGCGCAACTTGCATTCAGCCCTGGCTGCAACTGTGTTGAGCATTATAGCAGAATAAGCAAGAACATAAGTTGTGTCAGCACTAGAAAAAGACTTTGGATTGCACTTCAAGAACCGCTCAGCAAATTTTTCCATTATACGATCAATTTTATGTGCTTCACCAGGCAATCTAAATTCTTTTAGAAACACCCAGATGGCTTCATCAAATTGTGAACCTTGAAAGTCAAAGGAATCTACATATGCATGCATCACTTTTAATGACAAATCTTCTCTTTCCCCCAGATAGTCACCAATCATAGTCTTATTTAAACCAGAAGCATCTTTCAAGAAAGCAGCTATTTCCTCCGGTGAGTTGCCTACTATGTTAGCATGTATGAGGAACTCGATTCCTTTTTTAGGTTTCCTATTGAACAAGGAAATACCTTCTTGCCACAAATATTAAATTAAGCTACTCGAAAGATAAAGGAACCAGGGGACTTAACCACTCAAACCACTCTTTTCTTTGATATCTAAAGCTCAAGCTTGTAAGCTCGCCTCTGCTCAATTGTGTGGGCATCAGAAATGTCACTTGAAGCTTCAGAATGGCCATCAGATCCTTCCGCAGGCTCATCCCCATTGCCATTAGCTAATGGAGGAGAATCAGATTCTTGACTAACATCAGCTACTTCAAACTTCTTGGTTGAATGATGATCAGGTATAATTAGTTGTTTGTTGGCCCAGTCTCCCATTGATTTTGAAATGGACACTAAGCACTTCATTGCTACCTCCTGAGGAGGTAAAATTGTGGTTGTGACACTGGGAGGGACTCCCTGAGTAGTCTTAAGTAGACCATTGACCATTCTACATTAAGCAACCTACACATTTAACACTCTGATATTCAAAAATTACAATCACTATCAAGATATAATGTGTGAAATCTGAATTTTTGTCATTTCAACTACACTAATGATTGTGCCACTCAGGCTTTGACATATCACAAGAAAATTGTCATGAATTACCTACCTCAAAATTACAATCCTTTTTTAGTTTGAATTTCATACAAAAATTTCTCAATGTATCATATCAAAACAAAAAGATCACGTAAATATGACAGAAAGACTATCTACATGGTGAATATGGACACAACTTTTTCACCAAAATATGCCGCCTCAAAATTCTAATGGACACGGAGGACTACTATGATGAAAGGTCATACTCAGTTTTTTTCCCCCTTTTCGTCATAGCTTTCTAGCAGCAAGAGAATTGTATATGAAGAGATACTTCTTAACAAAGAACAAACAACATTATTCAAGAGATTCAGGTAAGCCCTTAAGCAATATCACTACACAAACTCACATGATTCATGATTCTACCTTGTCAAGTACCTTAACATTATCATTTTGCAATGCTTTAGTTAAACAGGATTAAAGAAACTTGATAACACAAATACCCCAAATTCAACAAACTCTTTTTGCAGCCTGTTTCTTACCATAAGAGACATCAGCTCTGATTGCAGCCTGTTTCAATCAATAAAAAGAAAAGGTACAAAATCAGAAACCCTAGATCGTCGGTGAATTTGTAATTCAAGACGATTATGAACCAATTTATAGATTGAATGATAATACAACTTGTAATCCCTTATTCAGTAAACTAACACCTCAAGAATTCATTCGCAGTCTAATTTGAGCAATTGCATACCTGCGACTTGAAGCAGTACCGAAAGGGGAGAGCATTCACCTTCTCTGACTCGCCTTCTCCGACTCCCATCTTCGATTAAGCAAATCGCAGACAAGGGCATGGTCCGACACGACTGCCATGACCGAAACCCTAAAAGAGTGAGAAGGGGCATAGCAGATTTGCCTTCTCTCACTCCCATCTTCTAATCAACAAACCACAGACAGAGAGGAGAAACAAGGGCATGGTCCAATGAAGAGAAGCAGCGAAGATGAAGAAATCGGCGACGAAGAAAGGAGACGAGCGAGAGAAACGAATCGCCAAAAATCGCCAGAGAGATGAGAGGTGAGAGGTGAGAGCGGAAAAGGTTAAACAAAAATTAAAAAAATTATTTATACCTGCACAGTTTGTACCAAGAATAAAATCAGCCTACACACTTAATACCCCACGTAAAAAAACGCATTTATACCCCATTTAACTCATTTTTTTTAAAATAAATTAATATGTTAAAATTCATAAAATATTTATAAGTTTAATAAAAAAATTAAAACTTTCTTTATTTTTCTCCGGAGTTTTTTTCCTATTTTTTACATACCACTGTGTAAATGACAAAAAGGAATTGATTAAAAATATTTGATCTAAAAAATGAAGAAATATTTTTGTTAAACATATAAAAAAATTGTTTATAAGTTTTAGAAAAAAAAAGTTCAGTTAAAAATTAAAAATATAAATAAAACAAGTTTATAAGTTGTAATAAAAAGCAATGTCCAGTTAAAAAATATAAGTAAACAAAATAATATTACATTTAAAATAAAGTTTATAAGTTTTAGAAAGTACAGTTAAAAATTAAAAAATATAAGTTTAAAAAATATAAAAATCTATAAAATTAAATTGCAAATCTTAAATATTTTGAATTTTAAGTTACAAATAATCAAAGGTCAATTAATAATACGAGGGAATAATAATTTAGTTAATAAAATATTTAAAATAATGTATTTTAACAAGATGAGACCTGGATTAACAAAAAAATTAACACGTGTAAATTTAATGACGTGAATTTACCAAACTGTGTCGCATGTATATTTGATGGCGTGGATTCACCGGACTGTGTCATATGTAAGTTCACGGACTACTTTAGTATATAGATAGATATTAATCAACCATAATTAGTACAAAAAGTAAACTAATTACTATACTTATACTTAAAAGTAAAAGACATTAATGTCATACGTCAAAGTTATGACCACAACAACCTTTTCGTAGAATATTTTTTAAATATCTCATTGTTGTAATTAGATTTTAATCTATACAATTAATATAATTTAAGTTTAAAATCAATTTAAAATTATAACTTGTAGATTGTTAAATTTTAACCACAACATATTTCCTAAAAATTTGCTAGTAAGATGAAATTTCATTTGAAACATCATTAAGAACAAAAATTTTCATGAATAAATAATTTAACGATATATTTTTATTTTAATTTGGTTGTGTAATAATTTTTATTTTATTTACACTTTAAAAATTATATTACTATTAAGCTTTATTCAATTTTCACTTGCATGCATTAACTAGTATAAAAATTTCAGTTTATTCGATTTTAAAGCTTAATAGTGAAATCATAATAAATATTATATTTAATAAAACCAATTTGATGGAAAATATGTGAGACAAAATGTAATATGAAATCGTTAAAAAAAAGTGGGATAAAAATGACCAAAGTCATATACTAAATAAAAAGGGGATTATTAGACGTACCGGCGAAAATCACTATTTATCACCGTAACTACGCACTTCGCGTGCGTAGTTGATTGGTTCCCAACTACGCATATGAGGTGCGTAGTTGGAGTCCGAAAAAAATAAAAAAATTTAGAAAAAATGAACTACGCAGCCACTTAGCGTGCGTAGTAAAAGTACGCAAAAAAAAAAAATTATAATATTAACTACAAATACACAGTACGTTTAGAAACCACGAATAAAAATTTGAATTTATGATACACTTTTATGTAGCTTAATTAAGGAAATTTCTGCTTCTTTCAGCGACAATCTCCCCTCACTTACAAAGCCCTTAACGTTTACTACCACATACATGAATATTGTATGACAATTCAAATTTTGGTAACTAATTTCAGTTGAGCGTCACCGACTTGGGATTTGATAAAAGGAGCCTAACGGTATTATTTCCCTCCTACACTTCATTCTCTACTTTCACTTCCGTTTGTTTTGAAAAAAAACAAACGCCATTGTTGATGCGTTGCTCTTCTTCTAGACCCAAGATTTTTCTCAGCAACACGCATGATCCGGTGCCGAAAACAAAATCCTTGCCGGCGCCGGTCATCCACCACCCTCCGATTCGGAAAGGCGACTCTTTCCACCTCGTATCTCTCACCTCCTCCACCTACGGATCCCTGTTATCCATTGACCATAATCCTCCCGCCGTGTCCTCTTCCTGCCGGTATTTCGCCGATAAGCCCTACTCGCCGGACTCCATCATCAACGCCTGTATCTTATGGAAGGCCCGGAGGACGATGACTAAGATTCGTCAAATAATCGGCATTCGAATAGAAACCCTAATTCGACGGTTTCTTGCGATTCAGCCCAGAAGTCGTGCGACGCGTCTGAAAACCACGATTCTAGACTATTCGGAAGAGATGAGATGATAATGAGTAGTAGAAGAGTGGATTCAATGTAACACCCCAAATCCGCGGGACTCGGGGCGCTACGGGCGAGACCTCACAATGGGTCCCGACCCTTAGCCTGACAACAATTTCACCGGACCTTTCAACATGGCACAAATAAAGGCAAAACTCAAACGTTTTGAATGTATGCGGAAACGAAAGAGAAAGGTACAACTTGAAAACTCAGCCGAGTCCTCAAAACGACAAACCACAATACTAATGTTTAATCATGCAACAACATCCAACTAGACATAAACAACATAAATCCAAAAATCGTCCCCGTCCTATAATGTACGAAGACCCCGGCTGTCCACTCCTCCGCCTCACTAGACGGCGTTCCTAACCTGCAAGTCATCTACACAAACGGTTTAAAATCGTTAGCTAATATTCTAAGCATTAGAAAAGCAGTGAAGGCACAAACACACCCATAACACATAATATAAATCACACAAGTCCGTTTCTTTATCTTTATATCATCAAGTCATATCCCGTTCTAATTCAACGTCGGTTGTGACACAAGACCCCAATGGTCCCGCCTCGGTTCCCCCTCCGGCAAGGAATGGCACGGATGCCTCCGTCCATCTGACCCGCCGGGCAAGTCGCCGAGAATCCCCTAGACCCCGCAAGGCTAGGAAGTATTGTCACCGCCCGTTATCATACATTTGGGCCAAAATTATACATATAAGTCGGTGGTCCTATTTACCGGTTTAATAGTTATAGCAAAACATAAACACGCACCACCAAACACACATCAATGCTAATACGTAAAATACGAGCTAAGTAAGTCCGGAGACTTACCTCGTCACCAACCCAAGTCAACCACACTCTTGCTTCCTTAGGGAGGAAGCCCACAACCTGCTCACAAGAGATATGCATATCAATACATACTCACACTCAAGAAGTCTTAGACTTCACTCTAGTGGTCTACGCAAGATCACCTAACCCTCAAACTAGGAATGCATCCTAGGTACCAAGTACTCATCACACTCTCAACACATGCAACAGCCTACAACAGTCCATAATTCCACACGAGTAATCCTCAACCAAAGAGGCACAAGCTAGCCTAGAAGGTCCATCATGCTCACATGCTCATATCCATCACTTACATCGAGCCTTAAGGGCTCCTAGGTTCACAACCACTAAGTGGCATTCCAAGCTACTCTAGATCCATCCTAGGCATGCTACTAACATGATCCAACATCAATACTAAGGAAGGAACGAAGAGGAAAGGAGATGAGGAACCTACTGTTGCCGAAACCGCAGCCGTGGAGTCAAGCCGGCGCCCCTCCGGACACAGGAGCCGCCCCGCGGAGGACTGTGTCGCCTGCCAGGAACCGCCCCCGCGCCCGAGCCACGCCGCACCTGCGGCCGTCTGCTGCCGTCCGAGCCGAGTGTCTGCCGCCGCCCCTGCGGCCGTGCCGAGCCGCTCCCGCAGCGTGCTGAGCCGCACCCGCGGCCTGCTGGTCCGCCCCTGCGGCTTTCCGCGCCCGTGGGTTCTGCGCAGAACGTCGTCTTCTTCGTCTTCGACTTTGGATCTTTGGCTCTAAAGTCCTTCTCTTGCTGGATCTTCTCCAAACACCCATCACGGTTCTTAGGCACCTCTATTGGACCTAAAAGAGCTAAGAAATTAGACATGCACAAGGTTTGAGTGAAAACCTCTCCAAGCTTCATCCATGGCCATGGATGAAGGAGGAAGGAAGAAGAAGGGAAAGAGCAGCAAGGAAGAGGGAAGAGCTTACCAACAGCCTGTGATCTTCTTCAGCAGTTCCACAGTTTGGATCCTCAAGCAGCCATGGAGAAGAGATGAGAAGGAAGAGATAGAGTGGAAGGAAGGAGTGACGTGAAAAGAGATCCAAGGGAGGAGAGAGGAAAGATTTGGCTGACAAAAAGGGGTGAGGGGACCAAGGGGTCAGCTGACCTCTTGTCCCTCCCCACGGAACGAGGGGTCGGAAATGACCCCTTTGTTATTTTTAACCCGGAACGAATGGTCAGACGCGGAAAAAGGGAAAAACGACAAGCCGGCTCGGGATTTCTTAGGAATAAATCCCGGCTCTCAGCATCTCGGGATTACGGAAAACTACAAAGTGATCTAAGTCCGGAATAAAATTAATAAAATTCTAGACGTTACAAAAACGCAATCGCGGAGTCAAGCTGGCGCCCCGGCGGAGCAGGAGCCGCCCCTGCGGAACCAGAGGCCGCCCCCTGCGGCTCTGCCAGCCACACCCGCGACGGAAGGGAGCCGCCCCGCGGCCGTCGTATCCTGGAGCCCCGGAGCCGCCCCCGCAGCCGTGCCGAGCCGCGCCCGTGGCTGTGCTGGGCCGTGAGCCTGCCGCCGCCCCCGCGGCCATGCCGAGCCGCACCCGCGGCGGTGCTGTGCCGCTCCCACGGCCGTGCTGAGCCGCCCCTGCGGCCGTCCGCGCCTGCGGCCGTGATGATCCGCCCCCGCGGTCATGCTGCAGAACGTCGTCTTCTTCGTCTTCGATCGTGGATCCTTGGCTCCAAAGTCCTTCTTCTCTTTCTAGATCTTCTCCAAACACCCATCACTGGTCTTAGGCACCTCTCCTTGACCTAATCGAGCTAAGAACCTATGCATGCAAAGAGTTGGGCAAAAACTCCTCAAGATCTTCCTCCATAGCCATGGATGAAGGAGGGAAGAAGAAGGGAAAAACTGCAAGGAAGAGAGGTGAGGGAGAGGAAGGAGCTTACCAACAGATTTGGAATGCCTCTCCAAGCTGTCCACATCAAGATCTTCACACAAAATGGAAGAAGAGAAGAGAGCAAAAGAGAGGAATGGAAGGGAGGAATGAATCTAACGTGAAAGAGAGTGGAGGAGAGAGAGGGAGGAGACAAGGATTCCAAGATGGGACAACAGCCATCTTGTCCCATTTGCCCGGAACGAGGGGTCGGAAATGATCCCTTGTCAATTCGATTCGGAACGAAAGGTCGGAAAGCGGAAACAAGGGAAAAACGACGAGTCGGCTCGGGATTTTGGAAATAAAATCCCGGCACTCGGCACCTCGTGCTTGCGGAAAGATCTATAAAACGCTCTAAGTCCGGAATCAAATTCCGGGCGTTACACTAAATGCAAAACCAAGCTACCTAATGCAATCTTTCATGCTTCCCGCAAGCATTCATAAAGAACTTGACCAAATTAATAGATCCTTCTTTTGGAACAAGGGACCAAATTTTCATCCACTCATCAGTTGGGATATAATATGTAAACCAAAAACACTTGGGGGAACAGGAATCAAGAAAGCGGAAGATATGAACAAGGCTCTACAAATGAAACTTCTTTGAAAAATAATGGCAGAGCCAGATAACACTTGGGTTAAAATTGTGGAAGAGAAATATCTCAAAGGAACATGCTTATGGAACTACAAACCTAGAAAAAACACATCATGGCAATGGAAAAAATTAATAAACCTAAAGGATGACTTTCAAAAAGGCTTCAGATGGAGTGTTGGAGACGGTAAAACCATTAGATTCTGGAAAGATCGATGGATAACTGACCAACCTCTAGAAAACTTGGTGAATGATAAATCATTGATCAATACGGATGCTCTAGTAAGCAACTTTATAGAAAATAAACAATGGAACCAACAACAAATTCATCAACTCAGTGGTATGTTACCATCAAACGTGATTGAAAAGTTTAACATGTATAACCTACCTCAAAATGACATACAAGATAGACTGTATTGGGCACCAAGTGAAAAAGGATTGTTCTCTACCAAATCAGCAATGGACCTTATCCAAAAACGAAATGTGGGAACACAATGTGACAAAACATGGATATGGAATATCAATATAAGGCCAAAAGTTAAAAACTTTTTGTGGAAATTGTCCCTTGATGGCATTCCAACAACAGAAAACCTAGAAAAACAAAAAGTTCCGGTCTTGATGCACTGCGAACTTTGCCAGCACCCGATAGAGAGTGTTAAACATCTCTTCTTCAAATGCCCGTATACATTACATAATATCAAAAATGACAAAGTTAAAACGATTTTACACAATTGTGACCCATCATGCCAGAAAGTAATGGACATCATCATGAACATACATGAAAAATGCAACCCAACAAAACTAAGACAAATAGTGGTTACATGGTGGAACATTTGGCTAACGAGGAACCAAACAATTTTTAACAAGAAAAAAAATACCACATGATTTAAACCAATTGATCCAAAAACAAATAAAAGACTAGGATGAGGCTAATTCAAAAACACCTGTTCCTAACACAGGGGCTCCAAAACAAAGACGAAAAACAAAAAACATTAAATGGAAGAGACCAATTTTGAACTCCGTCAAAATTAATTTTGATGCTTCTAAAAACTCTAATGATCAATGTGCATTTGGCTTTATCATTCGAGACCATAATGCTTTAACACTTGCTACGGGAATGGGTCGTTGTGGAGCAGAAACCATACTTCAAGCGGAAGGTTACGCTCTAAGAGAGGGCCTCCAAAAGACCATAAGTTTAGGACTTAACACCATTGAAATCGAAGGGGATAATCTTGAACTCATTAACTCAATCAATCAGATCTGGAAACCGCCATGGGAAGCGGGCATGATCATTTCTGACATTTTGATTTCAAGGTGTACACAAGTTAGAGTACAACATGTCTTTAGGGAAATCAACGTTGTCGTAGATAAACTCGCACATCTCGGTCATTGCTCGGATACGGGTGGCGGGAACATTCCGCAGGACGTTTAAGACCTCATCCGAAAGGATGCTCTAGTACGATCAACTTCTAGATGTTGACCCTTCTTGTACTCTTACTTTTGCATCAAAAAAAATAAAAAATAAATAAAAAATAGAGCGTGTTAGATGTTATGACCAGTACAAATGGCTTGAGACATGTGGAGTAGACGAAGATAGCTTGGTGTACTTTCCCAATGGATGCATAGCCCGTAATGTTTGTTTTGTTGGAATTATATAAATCATAATGCTCTTAACTCGATCTCTTTGCTCTCTTAAGAATCTCATCATCTCCTGGTTATATTTTCTATTTGCTGCATTGATTCATATAATTTTGATTAATTTTGATTTTGCAGGTGGTAAACTCAGCACCAGGATTCCATGTTTGGCTCAATATCTACAATGGGTGCAATGGTTGGGGCCATAGCCAGTGAAAGAATATCAAACTATCATAGAAGAAAATGGGTATGTCAAGCGAATAATTCATGGTATTTTTTTAATTTAATAATACAGGCAATGAGAATTTGATCTTTCTTCTACATTGGTGGCTGAAGAAAAGCCAATAAAACATGAATAAACATACTGTTTTTTAATTCATGGTGTTTGTCTTCATGCATCGAGTATTGTTCTTGGTCTCTCTTAGATGTTACCTAAGAAATACAAGATTATGAAGAAAAGCCAATAAAACACAAATCTTCCATTCTTCTGTAACTAGAAAAATACTCAGTAAAACAAAGGTAAAATATCATACTTCTTTCTACCAAAAAAAATAAATATCATACTTCTTGTAGATACTCAAGAACGCCATGAGCAAATCATCTCAACAACCTAATAGTCAAATTTGAACAACAAGAATAAGTTTTGGAGAACCCAAACTTTTGAACCAATAGTTTTGGAGAAATGTGCATTAGAAGTGGTATGATTGAAAACTGTAACATGGCTTTGCTCCATTTAAGACCTCAAAAGGAGAAATGTGAAGTCTTGATGAAGCTAAATATAAACACAGAAGGAAAAATGCACAGAGTAATATCATTGTCTGAACTAATAATACTGGTTGAAATCCTAAAACCATCTAAGCAAATTTGTCCAGAAAGCAGAGAATGTGCTTGCAAGTTATACAAGAACAATAAAATACGACATTATGATGAAGATAACAACATCAGCATTGGCACAACACACCAATCTAATCCTGCACAAACAGCTCTTCATTGTAAATGACCATACATTATTTACCACAAACTGTGATTCTTTCTTATTTTCATCTTGTGTATACTTGTCAAAAGTACACGTCGGTTTCCAAACAACAAAAGAAATTAACATACAACACATCATATCAAAATCTAGTATCATACTAGTCTGTTATAAACAGATATTACAGATCATAACAAACTATCAAGAATTGACATTCAAAAACCAACATGACCATAATTCTGTTTTAATTGATGAACCAGAACTGACATCAGCTTCAACATACACATCATATCAAAATCTAGTATCATTTCACTATTTCTCTACTTTGGTTCTCATTTTGACAAGCATCACTCTAATCGAAATAAAGAACAAGAAGGTCTCTAATCAAAATGAAACAACAGAAGAAGCATGAATAAACATCAAACAATGGTCGTATGTTATGATTTGCGGTATTTGAGTTTCAAAACATCAACTTCATCGTTTCTCTTCTTAACCTCTTAACTCGTCATTCTTTGTGGCACAACCTGCACATACAAACATCAATATCATCAAAATACAACTAAGAAACCCACAGTATCATATGATAATAAGCATTATACAAAGTAACTACGATTACAAAAGAAAGAAACTCAAGGGACATATCAAGACAACCAAAAACAGGCAGTTTCCAGATATATGTTCAAGTATTACAAATTTACCAAATAAGACCTTGCCTTTGGAAGGTCAAGGTAGTCTTTTGCCTATTTTTCACATTCAACCAACAAATTTAATCTTCAATCATTTCATAAACATTAAAAAAAAAAGAGAGCAATTTAACTAACCCAATCCATCAAGGAGCCATGGTCCTTGGTATATGGAGGTCTTCCACTGATTATCTCTAGTAGCAACACACCAAAAGCATACACATTCGGTTTCAGATCCGGATGGTTTTCTTCACTTAAACTTGATGCAATACTAATGGGGTCGCCGCCGTTTCTCCCATCTGAGCTTAAGCTTTTCTTCAAGGCAATTATGCTTGATTACATTCCCAAATAAAAAGGTGTTGCTTACATTCAAGGCAAGGTCTACTACCAGCTATCCTTGTTACCCAACTAAAATTGAGCTCAGATTATCCATGACTAATGAGGTCCAACAAAAAGAGGTGCTTGCTGATGCTTCTGTAGAAAAGAATTCCATAAGTCTAGCCAAGCTGACAAGAAGGCTATCCTTGGAATGGAACCGAATGTGATGTTCATTGATGCTGTTTTCTGTATTGAGAAGATAGACAGCTGAAAAGGAATTTGGTGATGAAAAGGAATTTGTATTTTAGATAGTGAAATATTGGATGTGTATCAATTTCAAATTTTCATACAATCCAGACTGCTCTTTGGAGAAAGTCTGCTTACCTAAGAAGAAATAAACTGCCAGCAAACCGACATGATAGCTTTCACAGCAAGTTTAGTTTTCAGTCCACCTAACCAAATACAATTGTCAACCTGATGCTCATAATCCTATATTAAAGAGCAGAAATCAGGACACAATATTGTTTAATAAGTACAAAACATGGTTGTATGCTGGAAATAGTGTAAGGGAACAAGAAATGAGATAACTTTCAAGTCATTAGGCTAGTTTGGTATTAATTCCATGAAATCGGGACCCATTTTGATACTCATGTTTGGTAAGAGCAGGAATGAGAATCAGGAATGATTGATTACATTCCCAAATAAAAAGGAAAAACAAGGCATAACTATTTTAACATCATACCAAACACCTTTTCTTCAAGGCAAAATCCTTGAAAGCTTGTTCTGGTATATGATGCTGAATTAGTAAATGGAGACAAAATTGTGCTTCAAACTCAAAACAAGATCAAAATGATACCTTGGCAGATACTGTAAGCATTTGGGTATGTATCCAATCACGAAATTATAAGAAAAGTCTGCAGCTTTGAGATTGGGCAAATGACAAAGGCCAACTACATTTCCTGATGGTGAGTACCTGAACATACCAACACCGGCTGGTAAGGAAGCAAGATTTAAGACCAACCTTAGAAAAACAATAAGTCTCATGAAATTAAGTGTAATATTTTGTGTTACCTTAGAATAGTATTTGGACTTCCTAAAGGACCAAGTGTTTTTGAATTTTACCAAAAACTATGGTTGAAATCCAACTTATAAGCACCACTCAAAATAGAGGAGACATCACAGTAAAGACTTTAAGAATGAGCGTGGAGTGGAAACAATCCGTACTATTTATTACACATACATGAAATTAATTGAAAGGCCTACAAGTTACAGTTTATATTATTATGAACTGTACGTAAGGATTCATAGTCTTTCACAGTTTCACTCCAAAATAACATAATCTAAGTACTAAATTTTCATCATTTTCGTTCTAATTTCACATGGCATGCTAAAAATTGAAAGAAAAGAGAGAATAAGAGTTCCTGAAAACATACATTTGATGATGAGTATTCGACTTCACAGTTCACAGTTCCTGAAAACATAATCAATACTAACCTATGAGCAGCAAGCCGGGCATCTAACAAGCCCGTTCTCGTTACAGCAGTAACATGTTATTTTCTGTCTTTCCTTTTCGTCGAACACTTTCCGACTTCCATTGCAACGGCAACAGGCAATAAACCTGGCATCCCCACAGCTATTACAAACCAAATCCGATTCCATAAAAACCGGAAACCCATCAACCAGCCTTGTGAGTTTTCCGTCTTCTTCCAATTTCTTGATCTCTTCTGCCCCACCTGCAACATGCTTACCTCTTATAAACACTTGCGGCAAACTCATTGATTTTCCTTTTAGTGCAAACTTCAACTCCTCCTTATAACTTGAATCCATGGAAACGTCTCTCTCGTCAACACGAACATTCAGCATTCTAAAACTCGTTCGAACCGAGCAACAATCTTTAAACGTTTTCCGGATTCCCCTTAAACTGGTGAAGTATACCTCAATTTTTTCTTCTGAATCAGGGAGATCGTCGTCAGTCGATGAAGTTGAACTGCAATTCACGCTACTTGAATCCACTCTTCCACTACTGATTATCATCTCATCTTTTCCGAATAGTCTGGAATCGTGGTTTTCAGAAGCGTCGCACAACTTCTGGGCTGAATCGCAAGAAACCGTCGAATTAGGGTTTCTACTAGAATGCCGATTATTTGACAAATCCGAGTCGTCGTCCTCCAGGCCTTCCATAAGATCCCACGCGTTGATGATGGAGTCCGGCGAGTAGGACTTATCGGCGAAATACCGGCAGGAAGAGGACACGGCGGGAGGATTATGGTCGATGGATAACAGGGATCCGTAGGTGGAGGAGGTGAGAGAGACGAGGTGAAAAGAGTCGCCTTTACGAATCGGAGGGTGCTGGATGACCGGCGCCGGCAAGGATATTGTTTTCGGCACCGGATCATGCGTGTTGCTGAGAAAAATCTCGGGTCTAGAAGCAGAGCAACCCATCAACAATGGCGTTCGTTTTTTTCTTTTTTTTCTTTGAACAAACGGAAGTGAAAGCAGAGAATGAAGTGTAGGAGGGAAATAATACCGTTAGGCTCCTTTTATCAAATCCAAAGTCGGCGCCCAATTGAAACTAGTTACCAAAATTGAAATTAGTTATTTCAATTTGAATTGTCATACAATGTTCGTGGCAGTAAACGTTAAGGGCTTTGTAAGTGATGGGATCGTGGGAGGTTGTCACTGGATTCAAATTAGTTATTTCCCCATATTTCCCATCAAATTGATTTTATTAAATAGAATATTTATTATGAATTCTGTAATTTTTATACTAGTTAATGATGGTAGTTAAAATTGAATAAAGCTTAATAATTTTTACAGGCACTTTGTAAAATACATAAAAGTAAAATTATTACACAAAAAAACAAATTAAAATAATAATATATTGTTAAATTATTTATTCATGAAAAATCGTGTTCTTAATGATGTTTCAAATGAAATTTCATCTTACTAACAAATTTTTAGGAAATATGCTGTGATTAAAATTTAACAATCTACAAGTTATAAGTTAAAATTGATTCAAAACTTAAATTAAATTAATTGTATAGATAAAAATCTAATTACAACAATGAGATATTTAAAAAATATTCTAAGAAAAGGTTGGAGTTAAATGGGCTATAAATGCACTTATTTTAAGTAGGGTATAAAATGTGTAGGGTGGATTAATTAGTGGTATTAACTGTGTAGGTATAAATAGGGTTTAAAAAAAATCAGCCTTTCTTCCGCTCTCACTTCTCCTCTTCTTCGCTCTCTACCTCCCGATAATCGCTCTCTACCTCCCTCTCGATAGTCAAATCTTCATACATGGAAGATGAAACCCTGAACTGTCCTACGATCCCTTTTCCTCCGCTTTCGCTTCCGCTCCCATCGTCAAGGTATAAGAATTGATTTTCAATTCCTTTGCAAGCGATTGCCTTTGAAGTTTATCCTCTAATCAGCCTAACAATGGCGGTGCTCGCTCTCCATCTTACCTCCTTTCTGTAATTTGTTGTCTTGCCCTACTTAATCTCCCCGCAATTGCAGTCTCAAGGTAATTTTTTCTTTTTTTAAAATTAGATTTCATTTGTTTTGAATTTCAATTTGGGAAAGATTTGTCGCTAACTTGCGATCCTCTAATAACCCTAATCGTCGTCATGGAAGCCAAGAACTCTGCAGCATACATTATGAAATTGGTTGAATTAGGTATGGCAAAAGTCGTATTTACCAGTGAATTGTATATAAGTAGGTTGAAATTTCATGCTCTTATTGAGAATAGGAAGATTGTGTTAGTATTTATATGTGCTTTAATTTGTGCAGATTGAGAAAGAGGGCCATATGATGAGCTTTTTTTTGTTCATGATGAATTTATTGTCTTGACTTTATTCTGTTATAAAGTTGACGAGCTAGTTCAATTTCCATTAGGAGCAAGCTATAAAGAGATCGATGTGACCTATCTATTTTGGACTAATATTCAGAAAATTTTCTATCAGGTTCTTGAGCAAAGAGTTTAAACTCTAGAGAGTGAACTTGATGCTGCTATTACAACCGCTGCTCATGCTCGTATTGAGGAAGCGACAAGCGGAGGCTGCTCAAAAGTCTGTTGAGTTACGTGAACAAGAAATCACCAAGGAGCTTGAAAACACTTCAAGTATGTAGTATTTTAATTCTTTCAGCATTTTTTATGTATTACTGGTGTTTATGAAAGCACAAAATGTTCTAATGTTGATTATGTGTTTCAATGTGCTTGAATTGAAATGCATTTTAGAAGTTCCTTTGTCAAAGTATGTTCTATTAGGTAAGTATTCACATGGTTGTTGTGTCTATGCCACTTTTTGAATTCTTCAAAAGCTTGGAATTTATTGCTAATGTACGTGCTGGAGATTTATACATTGGTGAAAACATAATGAATTTGATTTAGCTGTAAGAAAAAAGTTACCCACATTCTCTGAATAAAGCTATCCCTTCCTGCAGATGGTAGAAGAAACAAATTGTCAAGCATTAAGAGACGCAGTAAAACAGTAAAAAATGAAATTGGTCAAACACGTGTTCAAGGGAAGCTAGCACCAACATTTGACATCTAAAAACCATTTTATTCAATGGGATCTGCAGTTTCATGAATTTTCATTTTATAATTGTAATCTACAGTAAATCAATCGTACTATATTAAATGTCTTCATTGCCTAAAAAAGGGAAAATGTAAAATGACAAATAATAAGTTGTGATTGTGCATTCATTGTCTTGAAATGGGTCACATATAAGTTATTGGTTTGATCAAGTTTTCTAATTTGAAGCTAATGGTCATTACAGAGAGGCTCTTCCTTGTTGCAAATTCTCTCTACTACACTTGTTGTTGCATTTTTACTTGTAACGCCCGGAAATTTTATAAATTGAATTTATCGAGTTATTCTTATTTCCGTAAATTATTCTACGGAAAGATCCGATTTTTTTTCCAAACCGTAAACCGTAAACTAATTTACGGGAATGTCGGGAATTTTCCCGACCCGTAACACCCGTTACGGAACTAGTTTAACGAGTCGTTTTTCACCCGGGTTCCTTCCTCCCTTCCTCTTGGAAATCCCAGCCGAGACAAGCTCGGCCTGCCCATCTCGGCCGAGACCGAGGCCCAGCTGGAGCGTGCCGCCCAGCCTAGCATGCCGCCCGCCTACTCCCCGCCTAGCCTGCAGCTCCCCTCTGCAGCACTCCACGCCCAGCTCCCCTCTACACCACTCCCCGCCTCTAGCGCCTACAGCCCTAGGCCGACCCCTCGGTCCCGCTCCACACTCACCTACACCGAGCTGCACACCACACTTCCCCTCTCCCTCCTCTCACTCCCACGCATCACTCCCTCCCTCAGCCCTTTCTCACCATCTTTCTCCCGCTACTCTCACCCCGCCGGCCAGCCGTCGTCACTCGCCACCGCTACGCCCGAGCCCCTGGAGCACGTCGGAGAGCCACCAACGGGAACTCCTTTCCCTCTTTCTGCGTCGGGGCTGCTCAGGCAGGGAGAGCCGCAGCAAGCCGTCGCCGCCATGGGGAGACCTTCGCCGTCGACGTGCCTCGCCTTCACGGGCCTAGCCGGAGCCGCCGACGCCAGTCGCCTCCCCTCCGCCACGCCTTCTCCTTCGGCCTCGGGTGAGCAACAGCTCACTTCTCCCCTCCACTGCAGCGTCCTCGCCGGAGCTGGAGGTCGGCCGCCACCGTCGGAGTGAAGCCCGCGACTCAGGCCGTCCAGGGAGACCATCGCAGCCACCTTGCCGCCGTCCTAGCCTCGCCGGAGAAGCGGTGAAACCGCGGAGACACCACTGTAGAATCTCGGCCGAGATTTCTGGGTAATCTCGGTCGGCCACCCTCACTTTCGGTATATTTACACTTTGACCCCCCTCAGTTTATATTAATTACAAATTATGCCCTTATGCCTTAGGAAATGCAGTTTTGCCCGGAAAATACGTTAGCGAGTTTCTAACCTCGGAATTTAGGAACGAGTTTGATGTTAGGTTCGATATGTTATAGTTTTACGATCAAATAACGTATGGGCGAAATGGATAGTATCATGATAGGTTGGATTTAGCATAACGTAGTGGAAATGCCAAGTAGCGGCTTTTGAGACCTCAGGAGAATGTGAGGAGCGGGATTAGACCTAGTTGGCTTTTACGTCATTATTGACGGTATTTATGTTGGACTCTAGGGTGCGGTCCTAGAATGCGAGTCAAATGATCCTGCGTAGGTCATTTGTGTAGAAGTCCTAGACTTCTCGAGTTGAGCGGGTTTTTATGATGCCTTGTTGTGAACAGGTTGATTACTTCTTCCCAAGGGAAGCACGAGCGTTTTGTGAGATAGCGTTTGAGACGAGGTAAGTCTTCGGACTTACTTAGCTCGTATTTTATGTATTAGTATTGCCGTGTGTTTTGTGGTGTGTGTTATTTTATGCTATAACGATGAAACCGGTAATTAGGACCACCGACTTTATATATATGTTTATATTGGCCCAAGTGTATGAGAACGGGCGGTGACAATACTGCCTAGCCCATAGTGAGGTCTAGGGGATTCTCGGCGACTAGCCCGGCGGGTTAGATGGACGGATGCATCTGTACCATTCCTTGCCGGTAAGTAGGGACCGAGGCGAGACCATTGGGGTCTCGTGTCACAAAAGAAGTTGAACTAGATTGGAATACGACTTAATAATAAAAGATAAGAAATCGGACTTGTGTGATTTATGTTTTGTGCTTTGGATGTGTTTGTGCCTTCATCGTTTTCCTAATATCTAGAATATGAGCTAACGGTTTAAAACCGTTATGTAGTTGACTTGCAGGTTAAGGATGCCGCCGAGTGTGGTGGAGGAGTGGACATCCGGGGTCTCCGTACATTATAGGACGGGGATGTTTTGAGTCATATTTCATGTTGTCATTATGGATATTGTCGTATATTTTTTTGAATTCGGATTTATTTACATTGTTTTGAGGACTCGGCTGAGTTTCCAAGTTGTAGTTTCATACTTTTCGTTTCCGCATACATTAAAAACATATTAAATTTTTCGCCTTTATTTGTGTCATGTTGGAAGGTCCGGTGAAATTGTTGTCAGGCTAAGGGTCGGGACCCATTGTGATGTCTCACCCAGTAGCGCCCCGAGTCCCGCGGATTTTGGGTGTTACAAAAGTGGTATCAGAGCCAGGTTGACAACAATGGCACTCACAATCTTTCTAAAGGCCGAATGGGGTATAAAACAGAACCCCCACGGGTTCTGACTTTTCGTTTTCAAAATCATATGCATGAGTCGGGATTGGGTTAGAATGTACAGGACCACCGCTCCTTCCGCAAACCTCGGCGACATAGATCTCTGGATTAGAAGTAGGTACAAATTATTATATAGTTATATATAATTTATGACCTTAGGGTGATTGTGGAAATTGTATGTATCTAGATACTATGTGACCTTAGGATGATTGGGCTTGCATGCCTTGGATATGTATTATGAACATGTTATATTTATGCTTTTAAGTTATTATACCGGATTATAAATAGTACCACGTATTTATAATTAAGTAAACGCAATACGAAATCAGATGGCACGTACGAGAGCGACAGCATACGTAGGACCCGATAGGGGTAGACCCCCACTTCCCCCTACCGCCCCAAGAGGACGGGGACGAGTAGGAAGACCTCCAGGTACGAGAGGTAGAGGTCGGGGACGTGTCCCTGTTGCGGACCCACCAGTTGTGGGGGCACCAGCAGCAGAGGCCCCAATAGAGGAGGTAGTTGAGAGCATCGTTCCCGAGGCTAGGGATGGGACCGTGGTTAGGTCCGGAGTTCGGGGTTCTTCATCTACCAGGACCGGGGGAGCGTCCGTAGCAGCTACTGTATTTGGAGATTACGTACGTCGAGTGGAGGAGGCATTTAGGACCGGAGCACCACCTCCCGCACCACCAGTGCCTGCACCTGCACCAGAGAGATCAGCTGAGGTCACACAGAGGGTGATCCAGGTTCGGGCTGCACCAGAGATAGTTGCACCAGCAGTCGTTGCACCCGAGCCAGTTGTGGAGATTGCTAGGCCGAGAGACGAGCTGAGGTCTCCGAGACCTGATTCATGGTTGAAGGCTTTCAACCAGCAGCATGTACCCTACTATGACGGGAAGGTAGGGTTAGAGGTGGAGCATTGGATTGGGCACGTTGAGTCAGCCTTAGAGGCGATCCGCTGCCCAGAGGAGAGGCAGGTGGAGATAGTTCAGACACTGTTTCGAGAGCAGTCCCAGTACTGGTGGAGGACAGTTAGAGGCGGTGTGACCAGGATGGATCAGCTGTTGAGCCTCGTCAGGGAGACCTTCTGCCCAGCTTCACTGAGGAGTGACAGAGTCCAGGATTTCCTGGAGGCAGGATTTGAGGACGTCCCAGTCATTGAGGCGATCAGGTGTTTTCGGGCAGAGTTAACCTTGTTGGGACCTTCCGCACCCCCAGCGGACCAGCATGTCTACCTTTTTCTGCAGGAGACTGAGAGAGTCCACCCGCGCTTACCTGGAGGGATTCCGTTGTACCTCACTGGCGGAGTACCAGGACCGGGCTTCGGCCTATGAGAGAGACCGCCATGGGTCCAGGAGAGCAACATAGTCCGGGAGACCGGACAAGAGACAGAGGACGGCACCAGCTGGGTCAGGGGCCGGGACGATAGGTCGGGACGCACTGGTCCTTAGCCGTCGAGACCGGCATCCGACGGAGGGCCTCAGTGCTACGGTTGTGGAGGTTATGGACATACGAAGAAGACATGTAGGAAGCCGCTTGTGGATTGTTTCACTTGTGGCCAGATGGGTCACCAGGCTGCTTTTTGCCGTCAGGGCAAGGCACCGTCACAGCAGAGTTCCTCACCTGCTGGCATAGCAGGGAGCGGTCAGAGGCCGCAGTATCAGTCACAGGGCTCTCCGCAGAGGAGCCAGGGTCAGGGTCAGACCCGCACTCAAGGATCCGCTCAGGGTCAAGGCCGAGGTAGAGGCCTTGGTGGAGGTACTCAGGAGACCAGAGGCACACATGCCAGGGTATTCGAGCTGAGGAGTGCTGTTGATCCTCCAGCGCCGGCAGCCCCAGGTACTATTCAGATTCACGGTTTTTCAGTGCGAGTTTTATTTGATACGGGTGCTACACACTCGTTTATATCCGATGATTGTGTAGCTAGGTTGTCCTTAGCTACGATAGAGGGGAGACCCTTCACTATAGGGTTACCCGATGGAGGTAGAGTTAGCGGTACCCGAGAGGTACGCGGTTGCCCCATTCGTTTGGGGAACCGAGATTGGTTAGCAGACTTCTTTGTCATGCACTTAGTGCATGAAGAAGTCATCTTGGGTATTGATTGGATGGACCGCCATCATGCCATTTTGGACATCAGCCGGAGGACCGTGACGATTTCCACAGAGACGGGGCAGGAGGTAATTTTCCGAGGTTGGGACCTCGGGAAGGCCGGTACAGTCATTAGCGCAGTCCGAGCCGCTAGACTTCTGGTGTTATGCCATGAAGGAGGAGGAGACGGGACCATCACTGGAGGAGATCCTTGTGGCATGCGAGTTCGAGGACGTATTCGGGGAGCCACCTGGGCTACCACCGCAGAGGAGCGTTGACTTCACTATTGAGTTGGAGCCCGGCACCAGGCCGATCTCCAAGGCTCCATACCGCATGACGCCGATCGAGTTGTTGGAGCTGAAGAAGCAGCTCGAGGAGTTAGCTGATAGGGGTTTCATACGCTCGAGCGTTTCCCCTTGAGGTGGACCGGTCCTCTTCGTTAAGAAGAATGACGGATCTTTGAGGCTATGTATCGACTACCGGGAGTTGAACAAATTCACCGTCAAGAACAAGTACCCGTTACCGCGCATTGATGATTTGCTAGACCAGTTGCAAGGAGCCTCCGTATTCTCACGTATTGATTTGAGGTCGGGATACTACCAGCTTAGGGTGAGAGATGAGGACATACCGAAGACGGCATTCAGGACGAGATAAGGCCACTATGAGTTTGTCGTGATGCCATTCGGGCTCACGAATGCACCTGCCGTCTTCATGGAGTTGATGAACGGCATCTTCATCGACTTCTTGGACCAGTTCGTGGTGGTATTTATTGACGACATCTTAGTCTACTCCCGGAGTAGAGAGGAGCATGAGGGACACCTGAGGACGGTACTTCGAGTCCTCCAGGATAGAGAGCTTTACGCTAAGCTCTCTAAGTGTGAGTTTTGGATGTCCGAGGTGGCATTTTTGGGACATATAGTTTCCGCCGAGGGTGTCATGGTCGACCCGGCAAAGATAGAGTTTGTTTCCTCATGACCGCCTCCTAGGACGGTCAAGGAGGTGCGTAGTTTCTTGGGCTTAGAGGGATACTACCGCCGTTTTATTGAGGGTTTCTCCGTGATTGCACGACCGCTCACTTCCTTATTAAGGAAGTCTACCAAGTTCGTTTGGTCCGAACCTTGCCAACGCAGCTTTGAGGAGCTGAAGAGGAGGTTGACCTCCGCTCCTGTGTTAGCCCAGCCTGAGGGCATAGAGGACTTTGTAGTGTATAGTGACGCCTCCAAGCTAGGCTTGGGGTGCGTCTTGATGCAGAGGGATAGGGTTATTGCGTACGCTTCTCGGCAGTTGAAGCCGTACGAGGAGAACTACCCTACCCATGATCTCGAGCTAGCGGCAGTGATTCACGCCCTGAAGATCTGACGACACTACTTGTACGGGGCTACGTGCCAGATCTTCACAGACCATAAGAGTCTGAAGTATATATTCACTCAGCGGGAGTTGAATAACCGCCAGAGGAGATGGCTGGAGCTCATCAAGGACTTTGACTTGGAGATTTTGTACCATCCCGGGAAGGCGAACGTAGTCGCCGATGCTTTGAGTAGGAGGACACCTCGGGAGGAGGTGATAGCTCGGCTTACGGTTCAGCCTCAACTACAGAGGGATTTGATGGGCTTAGAGTTGGATATCCGATTTCCGGGTACGGACGGCCGTTTATCCGAGTTAGAGGCGTTACCTGACTTGTCCGGAGAGATCCTGCAGAAGCAAGAGAGTTGTCCCATTTTGAGGAGGGTCCGGGACAGGATGTCCCAGGAGAGGCACCACAGTTTGTCACTGGAGCAGATGGGTTGTTGAGACGTCAGGGACGCATTTGTGTACCGTCGGATCTAGAGCTTAGAGAGCGGATTTTGCAGAAGGCCCATTCCACACCTTACTCAGTGCACCCAGGCGCGAGTAAGATGTACCAGGACCTTAGGAGATCCTATTGGTGGGGCAGGCTCAAGCCCGATGTAGCTAGATATGTGGCCCGATGCGCGACCTGCCAGCAGGTCAAGATCGACCACCATAGACCTGGAGGAGAGCTCCACCCACTGCCCGTGCAGCAGTGAAAGTGGGAGGACATAGTTATGGACTTCGTGACCGACTTGAGACCTAGTAGGAGCTTTGACGCGATATGGGTGGTAGTAGACCGGTTGACGGAGACCGCACGTTTCATTCCCATACGGGAAACGTAGCCGGTGAGTCATTTAGCCGAGGAGTTTACCCGTCAGATTGTGAGACTACATGGAGTCCCGAGGACCATCATCTCGGACAGAGACGGGCGTTTTACCTCGAGGTTCTAGCAGCAGGTACACGCCGCCCTAGGTTCGAGTCTCCATTTCACCACCGCATACCATCCCCAGACCGACGGCCAGTCTGAGCGGACTATTCAGACTTTAGAGGATATGCTTCGAGCGTGTGTACTAGATTGGGGTCAGGTATGGCCAGATCATCTCCCGTTGGTCGAGTTTTCGTATAATAACAGCTAGCACGCTTCGATTGGGATGGCACCGTATGAGGCATTGTATGGACGGAGATGCCGTACTCCCTTGTGTTGGGATGAGCCCGGGAGCTCTAGCATTGTAGCACCGGATCAGGTGCAGGACGACATGGCGAGAGTCGTTTTGATTCGGGAGAGGATGTTGGTTGCGCAGAGCCGTCAGAGGTCGTATGCGGATAGGAGATGTAGACCTCTCGAGTTCAGAGTAGGAGCTCAGGTATGGTTGAGGGTATCACCGACGCGGGGCGTTAGACGATTCGGCATTAAGGGGAAGTTAAGCCCCCGATATGTCGGACCATTTGAGATCTTGGAGAGAGTCGGTGAGGTGGCATACCGGTTAGCATTGCCACCGCGGTTGGAGGGTATACACCCGGACTTTCATGTCTCTCAGCTGAGAGAGTACATCCATGACCCGAGACACGTCATTAGTCATGAGGACCTAGTGGTCGAGCCGGACCACACTTTCGCAGAGCACCCGATAGCGGTTTTAGAGCGGAGTACGAGACGCCTTCGATCGAAGGAGATACCGATGCTCAGGATTCAGTGGTCGAGGCGAGGAGCCGACGAGGCTACATGGGAGACGGAGGATAGTATCCGGAGGAACTATCCCGAGTTTTATGCAGACCTAGCCACATCGATAGGACCGTCGGGTTAGTCCCGATATCTTTCTTGTTGCTTTTTATGATATGTGTTTTGGTGGAGTTATGTGGGCCTTACGAGGTTGTGTTATGTTTCTATACATAAGCTTGATTTAGAGATGACATTATACCTTTTTTTTTAGTTGTACGGGATTACGAGGCGGATATATTGGAGAGTATTGGGTTTAGCAAGTTTCGGGACGAAACTTGTTTTTAGGGGGGTTAGATGTAACGCCCGGAAATTTTAGAAATTGAATTTATCGAGTTATTCTTATTTCCGTAAATTATTTTACGGAAATATCCGATTTTTTTTCCAAACCGTAAACTGTAAATTAATTTACGGGAATGTCGGGAATTTTCCCGACCCGTAACACCCGTTACGGAACTAGTTTAACGAGTCGTTTTTCGTCCGGGTTCCTTCCTCCCTTCCTCTTGGAAATCCCGGCCGAGACAAGCTCGGCCTGCCCATCTCGGCCGAGACAAGCTCGGCCTGCCCATCTCGGCCGAGACAAGCACGTGTTCAAGGGAAGCTAGCACCAACATTTGACATCTAAAAACCATTTTATTCAATGGGATCTGCAGTTTCATGAATTTTCATTTTATAATTGTAATCTACAGTAAATCAAACGTACTATATTAAATGTCTTCATTGCCTAAAAAAGGGAAAATGTAAAATGACAAATAATAAGTTGTGATTGTGCATTCATTGTCTTGAAATGGGTCACATATAAGTTATTGGTTTGATCAAGTTTTCTAATTTGAAGCTAATGGTCATTACAGAGAGGCTCTTCCTTGTTGCAAATTCTCTCTACTACACTTGTTGTTGCATTTTTACTTGTAACGCCCGGAAATTTTATAAATTGAATTTATCGAGTTATTCTTATTTCCGTAAATTATTCTACGGCAAGATCCGATTTTTTTTCCAAACCGTAAACCGTAAACTAATTTACGGGAATGTCGGGAATTTTCCCGACCCGTAACACCCGTTACGGAACTAGTTTAACGAGTCGTTTTTCGCCCGGGTTCCTTCCTCCCTTCCTCTTGGAAATCCCAGCCGAGACAAGCTCGGCCTGCCCATCTCGGCCGAGACCGAGGCCCAGCTGGAGCGTGTCGCCCAGCCTAGCATGCCGCCCGCCTACTCCCCGCCTAGCCTGCAGCTCCCCTCTGCAGCACTCCACGCCCAACTCCCCTCTACACCACTCCCCGCCTCTAGCGCCTACAGCCCTAGGCCGACCCCTCGGTCCCGCTCCACACTCACCTACACCGAGCTGCACACCACACTTCCCCTCTCCCTCCTCTCACTCCCACGCATCACTCCCTCCCTCAGCCCTTTCTCACCATCTTTCTCCCGCTACTCTCACCCCGCCGGCCAGCCGTCGTCACTCGCCACCGCTACGCCCGAGCCCCTGGAGCACGTCGGAGAGCCACCAACGGGAACTCCTTTCCCTCTTTCTGCGTCGGGGCTGCTCAGGCAGGGAGAGCCGCAGCAAGCCGTCGCCGCCCCGGGGAGACCTTCGCCGTCGACGTGCCTCGCCTGCACGGGCCTGGCCGGAGCCGCCGACGCCAGTCGCCTCCCCTCCGCCACGCCTTCTCCTTCGGCCTCGGGTGAGCAACAGCTCACTTCTCCCCTCCACTGCAGCGTCCTCGCCGGAGCTGGAGGTCGGCCGCCACCGTCGGAGTGAAGCCCGCGACTCAGGCCGTCCAGGGAGACCATCGCAGCCACCTTGCCGCCGTCCTAGCCTCGCCGGAGAAGCGGTGAAACCGCGGAGACACCACTGTAGAATCTCGGCCGAGATTTCTGGGTAATCTCGGTCGGCCACCCTCACTTTCGGTATATTTACACTTTGACCCCCCCTCAGTTTATATTAATTACAGATTATGCCCTTATGCCTTAGGAAATGCAGTTTTGCCCGGAAAATACGTTAGCGAGTTTCTAACCTCGGAATTTAGGAACGAGTTTGATGTTAGGTTCGATATGTTATAGTTTTACGATCAAATAACGTATGGGTGAAATGGATAGTATCATGATAGGTTGGATTTAGCATAACGTAGTGGAAATGCCAAGTAACGGCTTTTGAGACCTTAGGAGAATGTGAGGAGCGGGATTAGACCTAGTTGGCTTTTACGTCATTATTGACGGTATTTATGTTGGACTCTAGGGTGCGGTCCTAGAATGCGAGTCAAATGATCCTGCGTAGGTCATTTGTGTAGAAGTCCTAGACTTCTCGAGTTGAGTGGGTTTTTAGGATGCCTTGTTGTGAACAGGTTGAGTACTTCTTCCCCAAGGAAGCACGAGCGTTTTGTGAGATAGCGTTTGAGACGAGGTAAGTCTTCGGACTTACTTAGCTCGTATTTTATGTATTAGTATTGCCGTGTGTTTGGTGGTGTGTGTTATTTTATGCTATAACGATGAAACCAGTAATTAGGACCACCGACTTTATATATATGTTTATATTGTCCCAAGTGTATGAGAACGGGCGGTGACAATGCTGCCTAGCCCATAGTGAGGTCTAGGGGATTCTCGGCGACTAGCCCGGCGGGTTAGATGGACGGATGCATCCGTACCATTCCTTGCCGGTAAGTAGGGACCGAGGCGAGACCATTGGGGTCTCGTGTCACAAAAGAAGTTGAACTAGATTGGAATACGACTTAATAATAAAAGATAAGAAATCGGACTTGTGTGATTTATGTTTTGTGCTTTGGATGTGTTTGTGCCTTCACCGTTTTCCTAATATCTAGAATATGAGCTAACGGTTTAAAACCATTATGTAGTTGACTTGCAGGTTAAGGATGCCGCCGAGTGTGGTGGAGGAGTGGACAGCCGGGGTCTCCGTACATTATAGGACAGGGATGTTTTGAGTCATATTTCATGTTGTCATTATGGATATTGTCGTATATTTTTTTGAATTCGGATTTATTTACGTTGTTTTGAGGACTCGGCTGAGTTTTCAAGTTGTAGTTTCGTACTTTTCGTTTCCGCATACATTAAAAACATATTTAAGCTTTCGCCTTTATTTGTGTCATGTTGGAAGGTCCGGTGAAATTGTTGTCAGGCTAAGGGTCGGGACCCATTGTGAGGTCTCACCCAGTAGCGCCCCGAGTCCCGCGGATTTGGGGTGTTACATTACTTGTCTCCCTTAATGTAGTAGGACGACTTTATTTACCTCGCTTATATGTTAGAGGGAGGTACCCATTGAAATCCTCATCTTCTGCATTGAAATAAAATCTTGAGATGATTGTACTCTAAGGTGTACTTGCTACTTCTAAGATAGAATTAATACTCATACTCCTTGAGTATAATGAAACAAAAATTTTGAAGTTGATTGTTGGATAGGTCTATTGTAGGTTGACTGTTAGATAAGTTGTTTGTTATTTTTTGTTAGTATCCTCCTGTAACTGAACTATGTCAAGTAAGAAAGAAGAGAAAAGCCAGGTTGTAGCTGATTAAATAAATGCATATGGGCAGAAGGAAGAAGGGTCGAGCAGATGGCAGGAGAGGAAGGAAACAAAGCGTCAAATGTATTTGATGAGTACAGAGAAGGTTGTGAGGCTTGGTGAGAGGAAAACAACAACTGCTTCCCATTACACAAGATTTTTGGTTCTGTTTCAAATATTTCTTTCAAGCCTATGAGAATGACATGTTATAGCATGGCAGAAAAGCTTTTCTTTATGCAAGATTGTATCAGTACAATAACTTCCAAATGAACAACCTCTTTCTTTCAGATTGCTTCATTTTTATGTGTGATTTGATCTTTCAGGCAACTTCCAGAGGGGAGGAGGGTGTGACATTGTTCTAACACCCTTCTTTCGGGGTACTGTAAAGAAGGTATGCTGAAAGATGCCGTAGATTTGTTTGAGGATATGCCAAGACTAGGCTGTAAACGTGATGTTGTGTCCTATAGAATATATCTTGATGGGCTTATAGGTGGAAGGGAATTTGATGAAGCAGCACTTGTTCTACATGAGATGATATTCAATGGCTATGCTCCACACTCTGCAAGTGTAAATAAACTCATAGTTAGCTTGTGTGAGAAGATGGATTTGGACTTGTTGTATTCCATCTTAAATAGTTTGCTTAGAATTAATGGTGTAGATATGGATTCATGGATGATAGCAATTTCTACAGTTTTGCAGAGGGACAAACCGGAAGCTATCTGTGAGAACCTTGATGTTGTGGCAATATAATGAAATTTGCTTCTATAAACCAATTGTTCTGCATTTTAGCAATTTACTACCACAGGAACAGATAGGAAGGATGAATAAAATTCTGACTTCTGATTGATCTTTCTGACTCGTAGTGGAAGCCTCATTAGCTTACAGAAAAAAGGGTTGTGTACTGGATTTTTTTTTGTGGCACTAGCGCTGTAAGTGTATAAGATTCAAAGTCTTAAAACTAATATTATTCACTAACGGGTGCTCATATTATCTGAAGCAATTACAATGATATTACTTCAGCCACTATTGGACATGTAAATGCTTGTTAAATTCCTGAGCATACTGATTCACTCCAATGCACCAAACAAGCCCAAATTTACAGGGGCTTCAGATTATTGCATCTCATGATCTTTGTTCTTTTTCTTTATTTTTTAACTTCTGTACATACTAACAGGGATCTTATTTCAACTTCAGCTAGCTTGATTACTCTCATATAACAGAATTAATTTCACGAATAAAAGTGGGTGTATCTCCATATAGTTACTTTTGCCTCTTAAATGCCTTTGTGGGCAATGAAACGAAATGCGTGCCTCCTTTAATTAGGTTGCATGCATCTCCAAATTGAGCTAGTTCCTATCTGTATGTCTAAGCAGAGTATGGTATATATCCACAATGTCTGTTTAGAATGTTGTACATTACATATACTTTGAGTTGACAACTTTGTTGTATGACTGGTTACGTAAAAATACAAGTAATAACTAATGATAGTTCTTATCTGTATGTCTAAGAAGAGTTGTATGTTTATGGACTTGAGAAGGTGGGTCTGACCATGTACAATACAATTTTTAGAAGTATCAAACGCCTTTTAGACATGGATTCATAATTTTGTATTTAGCTCCTTATCTGTGCAGATTGTCAAACTGATATATGTTCTTGGTTTGAATTGATCGGTGATGCCTGGTTGGAAAATGATGTTTTGGATGGCTTTTCCTTGATGTTGGCCCCTTCCTAGGTTGCTCCTAGCCATAGTAGTTGTATGTATGAGTTTGAAATCAATTATCCATTGAAACCCTAACTTCTTATCTAACCTGTGAATGAGAGAACTGTAATTTGCTTGCCTGATCTTGATAAGTTGGGTAATCAATTATCCATTGAAACCCTAACGTTGGGTATTAAAATCGGGTAACAACGAAGTTGGGTAACATAAGTGAATTTGGATGTAGAACGTTGGGTATTAAAATCGGGTAACAACGAAGTTGGGTAACATAAGTGAATTTGGATGTAGAACGTTGGGTATTAAAACCGGGTAACAACGAAGTTGAGTAACATAAGTGAATTTGGATGTAGAACGTTGGGTATTAAAATCGGGTAACAACGAAGTTGGGTAACATAAGTGAATTTGGATGTAGAACGTTGGGTATTAAAATCGGGTAACAACGAAGTTGGGTAACATAAGTGAATTTGGATGTAGAACGTTGGGTATTAAAATCGGGTAACAACGAAGTTGGGTAACATAAGTGAATTTGGATGTAGAACGTTGGGTATTAAAATCGGGTAACAACGAAGTTGGGTAACATAAGTGAATTTGGATGTAGAACGTTGGGTATTAAAATCGGGTAACAACGAAGTTGGGTAACATAATTAAATTTGGATGTAGAACGTTGGGTATTAAAATCGGGTAACAACGAAGTTGGGTAACATAAGTGAATTTGGGTAACAAAGTTGGGTAACAGAGTATAACGTTGGGTAACAAAGTTGGGTAACAAGGTTGGGTAACAGGGTTGGGTAACACAGTTGGGTAACAGAGTTGGGTAACAAAGTTGGGTAACAAGGTTGGGTAACAACGTTGGGTAACAGGGTTGGGTAACAACGTTGGGTAACACGGTTGGGTACCAGGGTTGAGTAACAGTGGGTCCCTTCACAAATAGAAAAAAATTTATAGTTAGTGTTTCTATAAAATTTTGCCTACACACTTTGTTTCCTTGATAAAAAAAATACACCCTTACCATTCTCACCCAAAAGGTTGTTTGTAGTTCGACGTATTTTAAGTATAATAATTAGTTTAATTTTTCGTATTAATTATGGTTGATTTAATATAAATTATGTTTCTAATGACAATGGATGCAATGTATGTAACAAATTTTTTTAAAAAATGGTGGCGACTGCTGCGTAAATACAATAGAATTAGCATATATTTTAAATGGAAGTTTTTTAATTTTTAAGTAGTAGTTTTCTTATCTTGTATAGGTTTTTCTAATGAAAACAATTTTTTTAATTTAATATATGCAACCACAAATCCACAATGGATGTAATACATATATATACTTAGGTCTGGGCATGGGACGGGACGGGACGGGACGGATTAAGGTCATCCCACGTCCCATTCCGGCTATTATATATGGAACGGGATCAGGATGGACTTTGAGTTTTTTTACTAAAAACCATTGGGCCTATTTCGGTTGAGACTTGGACGGGACGGGACCAAAATAAAATATATGAACAAATATTTGTTGATATCCTTAAAACAAAAAACATCAAAATAAAATGTTGCAACAAGGTTTACAAAGCATAATTAACTTGTCAAGTCTAAACATCCAGAATAAAATATATAAACAAAATTACATAATGATCATTACTCCTTAGGTTTATATATTTAGTTATTTAATATATATTTAAATTTTAATATATGCGGGACGGGATGGACCTTGTGGGACGAGGAAGTTAAGACTCAATATCCCGTCCCGCAATATTTTTGGTGGGACGGGACGGAATGGAATTTATAATTTTCTGATGAAAAAACACTGGGATCGGGACGGGACCGGGATTTGTGCCCAACCCTATATATACCGTTACTTTGTATTTATAAAGTTAATTAGCTTAAATTTTAACTGAGTAATGTTATTGACATCCGAAAAATTTACTAACAGGGCGACAACGAAACGCATTCCGTTTCCGCCCCAATATGGAGCGGATGCGGAAACAGAATCCGCCCTATCATGGGGCGGATTTTGATTCCGCTTCCGCTCCATATTAGGGCGGAAACGGAATGCGTTTACGTCCGAGCCCACTATTTAAGGGTTCGGGCGGAAACAGCTCCTCATTCCGCAAACGCGAAAACCCTCTCTTCTCTCTCCGGTTTCCTCCCTGCTGCCGTCGCCGCCCCCAGTCGCCGCCGCCGCCGCCGCCATCGCCCCAGCCACCGTCGTTGTTTCCGGCGAATTTTTTTTTTCCTTCTTCTTAATCGCATACACATGGAGGGTTCGGATTCTCTCCCTAGGCTTGGAAGAACACTCAAAGAACGGTTTAAGGTATGTTTTTATCTATTTCTTGTTGTTTATTTTTATTTTTTTTAATTTTAGGCTTAAAAATTATTAGTTTAGGAATATCTGGTTAGTTTAGGAATAATTGGAATTTGATCTTATATGAACATTAGTTTAGGATGATTGAGTTAGTTTAGGAATAATTGGAATTGGATATTATATAAACATTAGTTTAGGAAAATTTGGTTAGTTTAGGAAGAATTGGAATTGAATCTTATTTGAACATTAGTTTATGAAGATTCGGTTAGTTTAGGAAGAACTGAAATTGGATCTTATATGAATGAATGTCAAGTTGTAATTGTGTATTCCGGCAAGATTGTTTTTTACAAAATATATCTAAAATTATATAATATGTAAATTTAAAAATGAAAAATTTTATCTGAAAAAAAAATCAGATGGCAATGCAAAATATTAGAGACAAGAAGAAGCGCGACAGTAGAGTTGTCACTGCATCTGCCCGTCGAGCTGCTAAAGCTCGACGGGATAGACTTGCCTCCACATCGGTCGAGGTGCCCGTTGATGGAGTTGCAGAGGAGGAGCCTACTAGGGGGGATGTTGGGGCACAATCACCACTGCGCCCAGGTTATACTTCGGAGGGCTCCGCTGATGACGAGCCACACCTAGACGACATTGTAGGTGGTGAGCATGAGCAGACACATGTCCCGCAGGAGCAGCAGCAGGATACTGAGTATTATTACGATTATGTTGAGGAGCAGTATCAGGAGCAGGCACCACAGATGCCTACTCAGGAGGAGGAGCATCCACATGAGGAGGAGCATCCACAGGAGGAGGAGCATCCTCACGAGGAGGTTTTATTGAGATGGTATACTGGCCACAGAGCGAGCGTGATATGGACTCAGAGGGTATAAATTTATTATCCATCAAATATATAATTTATTTTTGTAATCAATCTAAGATAATGTTAATTTGAATTTTAATAAATTATTATAGGAGGAGCCTGGGATGGTCAAAGTTATTAGGAGGCTTGATGGGATAGCCAGAGTACGGAGGTGGCATAGGGATATTTATGACCCGGACACATGGTTTGGCTTGGCGAGACTCAAGCAGACTTACTGACTTGGAGGACCTTCACTTTGGTGGGGTCGACCACTGCTTGATTACTGCGTTCGTTGAGAGGTGGCACCCCGAGACGAACACTTTTCATATGCCGTGGGGGGAGATGGGCATAGCATTGCACGATGTGCATGTTATTATGGGTCTTGCTATTGACGGAGATGCTTTATTGACCGATCTAGATGATACTGCTAGGCAGGAGTGGCTTGTACATTCTTTTGGATTATATGCTTCTGCAGCTGGCACCAGCTGCAAGAATCTTTTTTGCGAGACTGTTAGGTCTAAGCCACAGCCATGTTAGGCCGTACAGATCCTCCTCACGCCGCGATTGCATCTGCATACCTGTTGTTATTGATCTCGTCGACCTTGGTAGTCGACAAGACTACCAACAGGATCCGGCCATGGCTTATCGACCTAGTACGGGATCATACGAGGACCGGCACATATGCTTGGGGCACCGGGACTCTTGCATACTTGTATAGATGTTTGGGCGATGCTAGTAGGAAGAATGTGAAGACGATGGGAGGTTGTACATCACTATTACAGGTATGGTTTCATAACGATATTTTTAAAGGTAAAACATTGTTATATGAGTAGAGTTTAATTTATTTTTCTTTATTTAGTTTTGGATTTACGTCCATTTTCCATCATTGGGATGTGGAGTTGTTGAGGACCCTCAGTTGCATGGGCATCCACGTTGGTGTTCGAGAATTTATGTCCCGAAGACACCGCCATTTAGTATCGAGAGGCTCCGTGCCTTACGATTACAGTTGGATCAGATGAGGGCGGAGGATGTGCGTTTCACCCCATATATTGATCGGTATATTGACTTTGGAGGGTATTATGCCATATCTCGTTACCGAGGCATATTACGGATAAATGACATCGAGGAGGCGTATATGCCAGATCGATTCATGCGACAGTTTGGGTACGTGTAGACTGTGCCTCTGCCCCGGATCCCGCCCCACCAGGAGGTTCGTCTAGACAAGGGACGTGGCACCAGAGTTTCATATGCTCCCATCTATGATGATCGCCCACCACCTGTTCCCGTCTCGGATTCCAAAGTACGCTTGTTTCTATTCTTGAACTTACCGAGTATTTTATTTTACAATTTTATAACAGCTTGTTTTATTTTTATTGCAGCGTCTGCACATACTTTTGGGCCGTCTACGAGATATGTAGCGTCGGGGGCTACCGTATCTTCATCCACAGTGATCCGTTCGATAGCACTTATATAAGGGGACACACATTATGTATCGTCGGGGGCTACCGTATCTCCATCCATAGTTGATACTCCTTTTGGGCCGTCTACGAGATATGTGGTTGCAGCACATGCAACAATAGGTATCTCCATCCACCCCGTACTTGTACACGGAGACCTGATCGTCCAATTCACATTACTGATCACTTGGTCGATGGTTAAGTGTGCGGTGCACTGCATGGATCAAAATCTCAAATTAAGTCATTAATATAAAGGGTTTGATAATTAAATATTAAAATCAAATGATTACCTTAGAATATATTGACATTTTCTAAGTCAACTCCTTCACCATATCACTTCGTATCATCAAGTAATCTTCATCCGGTCTTCCCAAAACCACAACAATGGCTCTATATCCGCAATGACCATCTCCAAGGACTTCCCTCGCCCCTAATACATATGGCTCCATGAACTTCCGGAATTCTCCATCTACCCATTGATAATTTTCATCATAAGGAGTATCAACTGGACCTCGGGGACGTCCTAAACCTCGGGGACGTCCTGGACCTCGGGGAACTCCAGGACCTCGGGGTCGTCCCACGTGTAGATGAACGCTCAAAACTTGTGGGCACCACAAGGAATTACATAAAATATTGGTTACCAAATAAAAGTTCAAAATCTCATGGTCATGGACACCCTGAGGAATTTCCCTAAAATTAATTACTTTAAAGTGATAATTGTACACTTACCTCAAGATGGGTGACAAGTTCTTTTGGATCACTGTACTTGTTGATATCAAACGGCATGGTTGTACTTTCACATTCAGATTATGCATCTTCTTCAGAATATGTCGACATTTTTTGCGGATTTCTTAAACGTGTTGTGGTTGTGAATAGGGATTCGTTTTGATCGTATTTTTTCACGTTCGGTAAAACGGCTTAATTCCGACTCCTAGCTACGTTAGGGTTTATAAACGTTTCCGCTCCAGTTTGGGACGGAAACGGATTCTAAATCCGCCCCAAAATGTGGCGAAAACGCAGTCTGCATCCGCCCCAACCTGGGACGGATGCAGACTGCGTTTTCGTAGTGTCGTTAGTATTATTTGTCCGCACGAATAGTAATCGTGTTTTAACTTGATAATAATTAGTTTTAAATTTTTTTATTTATTTCAAAAACAGAAAAATATATTATTTTTTTTAAGTTCAGATTTAGTTTTAAATTAAAAAAAAATTCTGGATTTGTTTATTTTTATAAATGAAGCAAAGAATGGTTAGCAAGTATTATAAGGTTAAACTACAAGTCTACAACCACTATTACTCCGTACTAGAAATGAAATATGGGCCAAATATAGTAAAAAACCTTTCTTCTAAGGATGAGAGCCTTGATATATTTTTATATCTACGAGACTTCAACCAACCACTATTATCATATTTTTTAATTAAAATATTTGCCTTTGTTATATTACTTAATTAAAATATTTGCCTTGCCAAAAACCATAGACAAGTCAAGGGCAGACAAAATAATACAGGTTAGTTATTACTCCGTACTAGAAATGAAATCTAGTCCAAAATTTCATTGGTCTTTGTATGCCTTTCTGAGAAGCGTTGTGGAACACAAATTACTTATATTAGCCAAGCTTAATGGATCACAAGAAATAAAATAAAATAAAACCTTTACAGCACTTGAAATGAATATGCTGGTAATATTCTTTTGCTATACAGTTGTTAGTTATATTAGTATCTACTTAGGTAGCAGATCAATCTTCTTCTAAATCCAAAGCTAGTTCAGCCCATGCCAATGAGGAAGACCTGAGCTCAGCCGAGATGGACACCTTGATCCGACTCTCTAGCGTACCACACAGCTCGTCAATACCCACTCTCTTGCTCGGCTCAGCCTCCACACAACATCTTACCACCTCACAAAGCGTCTTCAAGTCCTCGTACTCGAAATGCTTTAGCTGTGGATCCACCACATAAGACATTGCTTCTGGAAGCTCAAGGTAGTCTCTTGCCTAGTTTTCACATTCAACCAACCAATCAATCTTCAATCAATCCTTTCATAAAAAACATTAACAAAAAGAGCAATTTAACTAACCCAATCCATCAAGGAGCCATGGTCTTTGGTATATGGAGGTCTTCCACTGATTATCTCTAGTAGCAACACACCAAAAGCATACACATTCTCTTTCAAATCCGGATGGTGTTCTTCACTTAAACTTGATGCAATACTAATTGGGTCACCGCCATTGCTTCTATCTGAGCTCAAGCTTTTCTCCGGTCTGGCTAGAATTGTCTTCCAGCTCTCAAAATCAACAAGCTGTCAACAAGAACCGGGTTTAATGCAAAAGCCCTGGAATTACATACATTGCAAATCCCACAAGCCTATAAATACCTTAGGTGAAAAATCTTCTGTGAGGTACACAGAGCTTGAGTTAAGCTCGGAGATGGTAAATGGCGGGTCAAGTTCAGTATGAAGATATTTCAATCCCCTTGCAATACCTAAGATGATCTTCATACGCCTTGACCAAGATAGTTGGCAACCATCACCAACTGGCATTTCAAAACAAATAGTAAGCAAAATGTTTGGTAAAAAGACAAATCTTAACTAAAAATAAAAATAATGTCAGAATTGGTTAAAGAATCAATTCAATGAGTGAAAAGAAGTTTCTCAAGGAAGAAATGAATCCTCCCAAGTCCCAAGGTCCTGCTTGATTCACACAAATCAAGGAAAAACTAGATTTTTCTTTTTCTTTTTGCCCAATTGTGGGGAAGAGGTGTTTTAGTGGAGTTACGTTTTGGATGCAGGAGAGAGGTTCTTAAGATAACTTTGTGAACAAAAAATAACTAAATAAGAATCTCTTTCAAGAGTTCTGGGATGTAGATGCTCTAAAGAGTGCTTCAAAACTACACACTTACAATGCAGGTGCTCGGAGAGAGTGCCATAGGATGCATATTCGAAAACCAGGATCCTTGTAAAAGGAGAACTCTCTCTACAGTAGCCTAGCAACTTTCCAGCATTCTCATGATTCAATCTAGCCAAGTCCGAGACCTGAAACCACAAGAGAACAATCTAATGAAGAATCTCTCCTTTGATAATTGATCATAAACAAAATGGTGTTCTTAAAAAGAGTTGTACTCACCTCTCGCTGAAAATAAAGCTCATGATATCCAGACCATTGTTCTTCTTTCATGCAGAAGGATATTACCGCAATCTCGGGTCCACCCTTTATGGTGCCTTTGTAAACCATGCTGTCTGGTGAAGATCCTATAATGTTGCTGAAATCTTCACAGGCTACTTCCAGTTCTTGCCTGCTGTATTTTGGTACATCTTTCAATGCTTCTAAATCTGTTCAGGACAACCATCAGACTAATCCATATAATCAACAAGGAAGAAAAAAAAAATTCAATGTTACCTATATATACAGCTAAACGGTCCTTGTCACTTGCTGATTTCTTCCAAGGGATTATGATAGCTGGTTTACTATTACATCTCTTGAATGCAGTTACAATGAAGGCAAAAAAGAAGACCCCCACCATAGTTCCAGTCCCTATTTCTACTGCTAATATCCATTTTGGTTTTGAGCTCTCGGGATGCTTAGTTCCATCGTCTTGGGGCCTATGTTTGGGAGTATAAGCCGTTGGACGGCTTTTTACTGGCACTGATGAAGCCGCGCCTGTAAAATAAATATTATTATGTCAGACGAATGAGATGTTTTGAAATAGATAGCTATTTAAAAAAAATGACATACCACATTGTGAATTCGGCCGTTGTTTGACACTCTTTTCTTCAAGGCAATTTCCTTGAAAGCTTGTTCTGGTATATGATGACGAATTAGTAAATGGAGACAAAATTGTGCTTCAAACTCAAAACAAGATCAAAATGATACCTTGGCAGATACTGTAAGCATTTGGGTATGTATCCAATCAAGAAATTATAAGAGAAGTCTGCATCTTTGAGATTGGGCAAATGACAAAGGCCAACAACATTTCCTGAGGATGAGTACCTGAACATACCAACACCGGCTGGTAAGGAAGCAAGATTTAAGATCAACCTTAGAAAAACAAAAAATCTCATGAAATTAATTGTAATATTTTGTGTTACCTTAGAAGAGTATTTGGACTTCCTAAAGGACCAAGTGTTTTTGAATTTTCCCATAAACTATAGTTGAAATCCAACTTATAAGCACCACTCAAAATAGAGGAGACATCACGGTACAGACTTTAAGAATGAGTGTTGGGTGGAAACAATCCGTACTATTACACTGTTTACACATACATGAAATTTATTGAAAGGCTTACAAGTTACAGTTCACATTAATATCAATTGTACGTAAGGATTCAGTCTTTCAGTCCGAAATCACATTATCTAAGTACTAAATATTCATCATTTTGGTTCTAATTTCGCATGGCATGCTAAAAATTGAAAGAAAAGATAAAAGAGAGAGAATAAGTGTTCCTTAAGACTTACATTTGATGATGAGTATTCGACTTCTCAGATCCATTACCACCTGGAACAGTCCCCTGAAGCTTATTCCTATCTAAACGAAGCTCCTGAAGGTTTTTCAAGTTGGCGAGTTCGAGTGGAATAGTTCCTGTTAGCCCATTGGACTCAAGGTTGCTGCCAATGAATAAGAAGACAATAAGAGAACTGACAGTAGAAGACAAACTATTAGAATGCCTGAAATTTTAAAATAATTTATCATACATTTTGGTGACATTTGTCATATTCCCTAATTCAGAAGGAATTGGTCCAGTTAACTGATTTTGTCCAAGATCCAATACTTTGAGGTGCTTTAGCATGCTAATTTCTTTGGGAATGGTACCAATCAAAGTGTTACCGTGCAGGATTCTGCAATGCAAGAACAAATTATCAAAACAAACAATAAACCCAGAAGCATATAGAAAATTTTGTCATTGTAAAACACTTACAGCTGCTCCAAGTAAGTGAGCAGGCCAAGTTCAGGAGCAAGAAATCCTTTCAAAGATGTCATTGATAAGTTTCTGCGAAATGAGTTGAATCAAACACATTCCATATTTGATATTTTGACGAAAATAAGAAACCTAAATCAAATTCTTACAATTTAACGACATGGTCTCTAGCCACTGAACAAGAAACACCTGACCATTGACAGGGATCTGGATCTAGACCGTTCCAACTTGAGAAAACCAGAAATGGGTCTTCATATATGGCTTCCTTGAAATTAGTAAGTGCCCAAACTGAACAAAAACCCAAATTCCCATTTAACCCATAATTTGATTACTCTACAACAAGATTTTGAGTTCAAAACAACAGACAATGCGAATCAAAGATCTGAGAAAAACCCAAAAAAAGATGCAAATTAAACACGAATACCTTCTTCTGAGACAAAAGATTTAGCAGCGACAGTCAGTACTCCAAAGAGAGACAGAAGAAGCTTAACTTGTATCATCCTCCTCTATTTACACTCGTAAACTGCTCTGCTTTGTGCAAATATGTAGTTGAAATTTGAAAAATCCTGCTGAAATTGTGAACTCCAACGCACCGTCACTGAAACAAAGAGACAAGTGAAAGGACTATAAGTAGTATAAATTAACCCAGAAAGGAAGAGAAACCGAAGCTAAATCCATGATTTGTAGCAGTTACCTAGAAATTCCAGTACAGATAGAGAATGTAAAATAAAGAAAGAAAGAAAATGTGGGGAGTGGGAAGTTAAAAGAAGAAGAGAGGGGAAGATGGTTAGCTTAGATTCAAAGGGAGGTTTATTGAAGAGGCAGACAGAAAAGCAAAAGAGTAATAGAGAAACCAAAGAGAGAAATTATGGGATTCATTTGTTTATGGAAAAGGGAAAACGAAAGAAATTAACTTTAGGAAGAAAATACAAGAAACAAATATTTATGAGAATTTGAGAAATAATAATTGAGAGGTGGGTCACGAAGAAGAGAGAGTAAATGCAAGAAAAGAGAGAATGTTGATTGGGCATAAATATATTGGTGTTTTTTTTTTATAAAAATATCTTGGAACTTTTAAATTAATATTATTTATTTGTTTGATTTTAATGTTTTCTCTTCTCCCCATTTTGTGATGGTTAGTGGATTGGTGGTTTTTTTTTTTGAAACGGTTTCTTGGATTATGTACAACTCTAATTTAAATGTTTTTTTTGGTGTGATAATATGTTAGTTAATAAGACTGTGTAAAATTGACCCGGATCGGTTTTTCGGTCCGGTCCGATCCCCGTTTCAAGATTTTAGAAAATTTCGCTCCTGGTCCGGATTGGAGAAGACCGGGTCTGACCGGAATTTATTTTTTTAAATATATTTTTATTAATTTAAATTTATATATATTAAAAAAATTATATATATATTATGTACATATTTAATAAAAATATATATTTTTAAAATATTTTTTTCAGTTTTTTTTCACAAATATATATATTTAATTTGTTTTATTTTACTCTGGTCCCGGTCTAAGTTTTTGAAAATTTCGGTTCATCGATCCGGTCTGACCGGATGTACAACCCCATTGGTTTATTTGTGTAAAGGATTTCAAATTAAAGTGTGTAGTTGGTGTAGCTTATAATGTTAATTCGATGTTGATGTATAGCATTGAGTAAACCGGCGAGTAGCAAATAATTTAGTCTAACTTTAAAAACATATAATAATTATTTTTTGTATACTTAAGTAATATGCTAGATTTACGTTATATATTTTAATAAGCATTGAGGCAAAGTGACGACTAGCAACTTGAAGTCTTTTTTTGGGCATGTAATGTTTTTAAGGGAAGACTTGAAAAGGGTGGGACATATAAGTTAGATTGTAATTTGAATTTTGAATTATATTGTTGGTTTGCTTTGTCAAAAGTAAGCATTACGTAACCCAAATTTGAACGCTTATAATGTGTAGGTGTAAATATAATCTTGTAAAACTTTCTATTAATTATAGAGATAATGACCGATCAATTTGGAGCCGACATGAATACAAAAATTGATATATTTAATGATAATTTGTAAATATGTCTAGATTATATATATATATATATATATATATATATATATATATATATATATATATATATATATATATATATATATATATATATATATATACTTAAGTTTTTACTTTTTAGAAAACACTTAAAAAAATCATACGAACTAACATTTTTTACAACAATTTGGTTCATGCACGGAGTGACGGACATTTTTTTTACCGTTGATGTATTTGATCCAACAATTCAAATTAGTTTACGTCATATAATGATTTTTGGGCAGTGCGCCAGTGCGGTGACATTTTTGTAATTATATGATGTTCAAGCGATAATTTTGTTCGTTAAAAATATCTGTTTTAAAAGTTTTTGATGCGGTGACAATTTTGTAATTTTTAAATGGTATAGTGAGAACTTGTGTTGTTTTTTTAGTTAAAATGTCTGTCCGATCATATTTTTGTTCAATTAAGTCAAACTATTTGTTCAAATAATTCTTATTTTTTGAAGGAATTTTGCTCGTTATTCACATATTTATATAAATCGTTATATATCTTGAACAAAGTGACAATTAGTCAAACATCATATTCTTTCTTATTTCATACTACGAATACAAAGAACATCAATATATGCTAATGCCTCGAACAAATTAACCAAACATCGTATCTAAAGGACAACAGGTTGAAACGACAAACGAGCTATAAACACAACATCAAAATGCAATGGAAAAAAATGACCAAAATGTATTGAAGAAAACAAAAGGGCACTAGTTACACCATCAAAAAAAATATAAGAGCTTAATTTTCCATCCATTTACAAAACAAAATCCAATTTTGGGATATGAAATAGGATTATAGGAGTACTGTTTGTCTCACGACCTTCGTTAGTGAACAAGGAAAATACATGAGCTTAATTTCTTGAACAATCTTGAGCAATTAGGTTTTTTGAACAAATTTGAACAAAAAGCTCCGTATTGAATAAGATTGAGAGTTTCGTCGATGTGGAACTTGACATGTTCATGATTTTAAGCTCTTCTACCGATTTTGGTGTATGTTTAGAGTCGTGTCTAGATTGTGGTCGTGATGGTGTGTTTCCATGACGGTTTCTTTTTGAAGGGAGACACCTCCCCGGAATCTCGTCGTTCACTTTTCTAAGAGGTCGTGTCCTGTTGTACATGCATCTAACGGTGCTACTTTAATAGTGCTTGACTCGTCTATTACCCGCTTTTATTTTGGGAGATGCTTTTCATCATCGTGCGCTAATTAATTTCTTGTTGTTTTCCTTCACCCTTTCTCTCTTTCTCGTTATTTTGTTTGGTTGTCTCTTTGATGTTGGGTTTTTCTCTTTGACGGTTAGTTTCATCAGTCAACTTCATTCGTCCTCTTTCTTTACTGTTCTTTTTATGCAGTAAGCGAATCTATAACCTTTATCTCTCAAAAAATATAAAGCATTATTTACATCAAGGTAGAGGGTAGACGGACAACAAATTACGTCTCTATTAAAAATATCAGTGTGCCCCTCTTTTAAAAAACATATTTTTAAAGGAGAAAATTATCCTCGTACATTGTAAAATTTTCAATGCATCTCTATTAATAAATTAAATGAAATGTAGTCATTGGATCAAGCGAATCAATGACCCAAATTACTTCGTCATGTCACACGACTCACACGGTAACACCCTCTATACCTAAATTGTATAATTTGTCACGTCAAAGAATTTTATAGTAACGAGATGAATTAAGAATATTATTTTGGTTTAAATTTTGTATTGTCCCCTTGTACAAATATTAAGTTATTTATAAACAAGTTATAAATCGATGGAGATAAAAGGACTAGGGTGCAAATAATTAAGTACTTTCTTTGATTGAATGATTTTGCAAATTTATCCCTAAAAATATTTTTAAGGTATATATGTCATGCAGGAGGTGGAGGTTGTCATACTAATAAAAGACACATGGTAAACCAAGTTTAGGTTTCATCAACTGTCCAAAGTATGGCAAACCAAGTTTCAACCAAAGGTGCTACCGTGCTAGCGTTACTTCATCATATTAGTATTGTACGACTTTTGTAGAAATCTCACTAATGATCAATGGTCCGTTCTCTTTGAAGCTTTCATTGCACATCATACTATATATGCACATGCAAATGTAGTGAAAGTGTAGCAGGTATTAGACAGGGGCTCGGTTTGGTTCAAACCGGCTTAAACCGTCGGTTTAGGTTTGGACCGGTTCACGTCAAAACCTAAACCTCCGGTTTGAACCGACGGCTTTGTTGGTTAAGCCGTCGGTTTAGGCTTTTTTTAAAAAAATATTCATTGCGACGTAAATCGACGGTTTAACCACCAAAACCTTCGATTCTTCAGAGCCAGTTTTTCAAAAATTTCTTTTTAATAAACCGTGGCTAAACCGGCAAACCTAAACCGTCGGTTTTCAATAGCTAGGTTTAGGTTTCTGACCCATGTCTATCAGGTATGGTAATTTTTCTTGGATACTTGATCCGAGAACATCTTGTCCTATAACCAGTAATCATCTTCATTACCGGTTTTAATGGACATATTAATTCTTGTTGATTAAAGGCTTTGAATCGACAAATGTAGTAATGCTTATTCTAGATTTCTAATAGTTGATCAAAAATTATCGGGTAACTAAAATCGGGTATGTAAAACCAGGTAATAAAAATCAGGTAAGTCAAATCGAATAATTAACCTCAAGTAAGTAAATTCGGGTATGTAAAATCGGAAAACTAACTTCCAGCAAGTAAAAGTAGTAGATAAAATCGGTCAAGTATAATCGGGTATGTAAAGTCAGTAATTGAAATTGATAAGTAAAATTGGTTAACTCAATTCGGATAGTAAATATTGGTTAAGTAAAATCAAGTAAGTAAAATTGGATAAATAAAACGGATGATTGAAATTAAATATATAAAATTGGATACGTGAGATTAGAGAATTAAAACTGCATATGTGAGATTGAATAACTAGAATTGGATACGTAAAATTAAGTTTGAAAATAAAAAAAGATTTAAGTCAAATAAAATGAAATTAGCAAAGGGTAAATGACGAAAAGAGTGGGCCCATTGGTGGGGGAAATGCAATTAATCCAACGCTTAAGCAATCGATTAAAATTTGAGTGAAATTCAAGGAATGAAAATTTAATTTTAATTTTAATTGGAATAACTAATAACCATTTCCAGATAACCAAGTAATTATACTATGCTTCAGCGTGTCCAACCTTCTCTTTTATTAGTTTTATATGTCTTCTTCTTTTACAACAGGCGACTTTTTCTTTATATTTTCTCTAATTTGATTCTCTATTCAAAATTTTTAATTATTTTAAATGATGTTTTTTTATAACATTAATATTTTCAATTATTTTTCTATGATTATGTGCAAAATATTTACTATTTAAAGAATATAAAAACAACATAAGCTTCAATTATATAAAACATGTTTAATCTTCTACGATCGATCTTATATACTAACGCAGTCCGTGCACTGGTATTTAACGCAATTTCGTACACTATTTCATCAATTTTACACATGTCATCTATTCATTAATTCACGTCACATATATTTAAATCAACAAATTAATATCTTACAATTCAAATTCAAATTCGAGATCCTAACAAACTCATATTTTATTTTATTTTTTCTTTAAACATATAAACAACAAAGTTAATTTTTGATATTCCATTAATAAAATCAGTTAATATTTAATATAATTTAATTATTATTATTATAACATTTTTTTTTATTTCTTTTATTATTGTAGACTATTAATGTACCCTACTTAATAAAACTACAATGTTATTCATCAATTTTATATATGAATTACATTTTTTGTTTTTAAAAATTCTATTTATTTAACAATATATTTTGAATAAATTTTATTTTGTTGAGGTCTCAAATATATTTTATCACACTTGATATTCATACAATTACGATAATTTCGATAAAAGTTTTTCAACTAAACATATCTTACGGCTGGACAAACAAAAAAACTAATATTTATTATCTCCATGTCCAAATATTTATAAAAAGAAAATAATTGTATTTTAATAATTTATCATCATTTGCACCTCACTTATCATAGGAAAACATATATTTTAAAATATATATACGTATACATATATACATATAGTAAAGTAACAATCTAACAACTTAGTTAGTCAAATTTATATGCAAATTTTTGAATATAACTATTTAATTATATATTGTTTGATGGTGTGGTTAATTTATATTTTTAAAAAAATTGGAAAAAAACACATTTTTTAATACGATATTATTCACTAACCAACTTTTTTTTTTAATTAAATTAAACCACCTCATAAAATATATTTCATTCAATTGAACACATATATTGTTTCAGTAATTTTCTTATAAGCACCTCATCATATTGTTTGGAATACTCTTATTACACTTAATATTTAAATTTCAAAATAAATATTTTCTAAAACCAAATTTACTCTATATATTAGTTGTTGTATGTTTTTTTTGCATAAAATCTTTTTTGCAAAACTATTAATTAATTGCCTATTATAATGAATTTTTCCTCGACCTTATGATTTAACTTTCGTCCATTCATATCATTAGGAATTTGTTCTTACACCAAGCATCAAATAATGATACAAAATTTTAATATTATCAACCCTAATGCTCTCTTTGATATGTAATAATCGGAAAATTTTAATAATTTTAATTGTTATTGTAAAATTTTTTATTTTATTTATTTTATTTTATTTAAACCGATAACCAAAATCAAATACAAAGAAATAAATTCAAACGAATCCAAACCCGATCTAGTGGTTGAATCAAACCGAACCAGCATGATCTCCTGACCCACCTTGTATCTTCTTTGGCCCATCTCTCTTTGTAAAATCATCCCGGCCCACCTTGTATCTTCCATCCGTTGCTTTTTCTTCACCGAGTAATGGTCTTCCGTTCTTCAACGTCGACGGCCATTGAAGGCGGTAACAGTGGCATTGAAGACGGCCGTTACAAAGCCATAGCTCCAACCCGACAACGGCTACGTCTCTACCTCTTATGTTCCAGTTGAGATCTCCTGTAACCTCCTGTAATAGTGATACATGTATCCCTAACATGTAATTGGTTGAGGCTAAATAAATAGGAATTAAAATTTTACTGCTTTACGAGAAAAATAATAAACAATATAAATTCAACCAATCACGTGATAGGGATACAAGGATACACAAGGGGAGGGATATAGAAGATCTTGACCGCTTATGTTCCCTTCTCCCTTTGTCGTCATTCTCGCATTCCCTCACATACACCGACTTCCACGCGACATTCTTCCTCCCGATGTCAACTACCCACCACCGACGGCAAGCCGTTTCCGACGTCAACTTCCTCTACAACCCCCACCCTTTGCAAACTCACCTCCACACGCACTCCCGTTCAACAGACGCATTCCTTCCTCCTCCCATCTCTCTCCCTCCCTGTTTCCCTCCCTCTCGATCATCACCGGCAAACAAAACACCATCTCCGTCATTACAGTAAGACTCTACACCACGACGAACCACCGCAAACGACCGCCGAACCGCCGTAGGTGGACGGGACTCAGACCTGGGAGGGTGACCCTTGCTCCAGCGTACCGCTCACGATCTTCGAACGGAGGACCTCCACAATTCTTCCTAACGCCGGCCTTGACACTAAATTACTCTCGGCGGGTCTCGAACCCAAGTATCCAACCTCTGATAACGGATATGTGGCCTCCTCTCTTCAATCGTAATGTGTTAGAAAGGGGACTCGAACCCCAGACTTAGTTACCTTTACTTACCCAATTATGCGCCCAAGAAGAATCGAACCTGTGACGTGAATGAATGTTAGTGTTTGGCTGAGTTGCTTGTTGTGCTGCCCACGGGGTTTGAACTCACGACCACCTGCCCACTACCCGACACCAGCCGACGCTATTGACCTTGCAACTAGATCCGATTCCGGTTAGACCCGAACCTGTTTAATCTCGTTAATTTTAATTTCCGTCAAATTAATTTTCCGTTAATATTAATCATGAGTTATAATTATTTAATTAATTATTGTTGTGATAACTTAATTGTTAATTAGGGGATGAGATTTAGTTAAGTATAAAACGTTGGAGCGAATGATAGGTGTGAAACTAGTCGGAAAGACTGGAAAGTTGGAAGTAGAAGGATTTGAGAAATATTATGTTAGTGGAATCGAAATGATAATTTTGAGCAGTTAAGCGGACTGATAACGACTAAGATGGACTTCCGAGATAGCAAGATTTTAAGGAAACGAATGTGTTGATAAATGAGAACTTGAAATGGACGTCTAGGTCCATAAACCTAGGGCGTATAAAACGTCAGGGTATCGATTAGGGGTGGGCAAAACCAATCCGATCCGTTGATCCGGTCCGAAAAATCCGTTGACCCGATCCGGAAAAACCCGATTTTTTAGCATCCGTTTTGATCCGGTCCGAATCCGATCCGGGAGATTCTCCCGGATCACCGGATCGAATACGGATCGGTGTTTTAGGCATTCGGATATCTGCGGGTATCCGGATAAAATACGGATATCCGGATATTTTCGGATATCTGCGGATCGCTGGATCGTCGGATATCCGCGGATTGTCGGGTCATCGGATATCCGTGGATCAGTCGGATCATCGGATATCCGCGGATCGTCGGATCACCGGATATCCGCGGGTCGTCGGATGTGTAACACCCCAAATCCGCGGGACTCGGGGTGCTACGGGCGAGACCTCACAATGGGTCCCGACCCTTAGCTTGACAACAATTTCACCGGACCTTTCCAATAAGGACAAATAAAGGCGAAAACTAAAAACGTTTTAATGTATGCGGAAACGAAATAACGAATACAAAGTGGAAACTCAGCCGAGTCCTCAAAATAACACAACCCCGATACGAAAGTCTAAAGCGTACTACAATATCCCCGACCAACCGATATGAAACATAACCCAAAAACGCCCCCGTCCTATAATGTACGGAGACCCCGGCTGTCCACTCCTCCACCTCACTCGGCGGCGTCCCTAACCTGCAAGTCATCTACAACACGGTTTAAAACCGTTAGCTCATATTCTAGGCATTAAAAAAGCGGTGAAGGCACAAACACATATATAACACAAAACATAAATCACACAAGTCCGGTTTATTATCTTTATATTATTAAGACGTATCCCGTTCTAATTCAACCTCTGTTGTGACACGAGAACCACCGTGGTCTCGCCTCGGTCCCTACTTACCGGCAAGGAGTGGCACGGATGCACCCGCCCGTATACCCGCTGGGCTAGTCGCCGAGATCCACCTAGCCCCAGTCAAGGCTAGGCAGTGATGTCACCGCCCGTTATCATACACTTGGGCCAACATACATATAAGGTCGGTGGTCCTAATTTACCGGTTTAATTGTTTATAACAAGAACATAAAACACACACCACCAAACACACATCAATGCTAATACATAAAATACGAGCTAAGTAAGTCCGGAGACTTACCTCGTCACCAAACCCAAGTCACCACACTCTTGCTTCCCTTAAGAAGGAAGCCCATAACCTGCTCACAAGAGATATGCATATCAATACATACTCACTCTCAAAAAGTCTTAGACTTCACTCTTAGTGATCTATGCAAGATCACCTAACCCTCAAACTAGGAATGCATCCTAGGTCCCAAGTGCTCACCACACACTCTCTACACATGAAACAACCCACAACAGTTCATAATTCCACAACATATTAATCCTCAACCAAGGAGGCACAAGCTAGCCTAGAAGATCCATCATGCTCACATGCCCATATCCAACAATTCCATCGAGCCTTAAGGGCTCCTAGGTTCACAACCACTAAGTGGCATTCTCAAACTACTCTAGGCCATCCTAAGCATGTTACTACATGATACAACAACAGATCTAAGGAAGGAACGAAGAGTGAAGGAGAAGAGGGACCTACTGTTGCCGAAACCGCAGCCGCGGAGTCAAGCTGGCGCCCCCTGCGGACACAGGAGCCTCCCCCGCGGAACTAGGAGCCGCACCCGCGGAGGACTGCGTCACCTTCCAGGGGCCGCCCCCGCGGTTTTGCCGAGCCGCGCCCGCTCCGGAGCCTAGCCGCACCCACGGCCGTCCGCCGCCGCACCCGCGGCCGTCCGCCACCGCACCCGCGGCTTGTCACGCCGCACCCGCGGCCGTCCGTTGCCGCTCCCGCTCCCGCGGCTATGCTGAGCCGCCCCCGCGGGTTTTGCGCAGAACGTCGTCTTCTTCGTCTTTAACTTTGGATCCTTTGCTCCAAAGTCCTTCTTCTCTTGCTGGATCTTCTCCAAACACCCATCACGGGTCTTAGGCACCTCTCCCTGACCTAAACGAGCTAAGAACCTAGACATGCAAAGAGTTGAGTGAAAACCTCTCCAAGCTTCATCCATGGCCATGGATGGAGGAAGAAGGAAGAAGAAGGGGGAAAGAGCAGCAAGGAAGAGAGGGAAGGGAGAGGGAGAGCTTACCAACAGCTGAGATCACCTTCTGCAGTCCACCACAGATCCTCATCACCTAGGGAGAAGAGAAGAGAGCAAAGAGAGGAAAAGAGTTGAGTGAGGAAGAGTGAAAGAGAACAATGACGTGAGAGAGGAGCCAAAGAGGAGAGAGAGAGGGACAAGGTTGCAAAGTAGGTGTGTGGATCAAGGGGTCAGCTGACCTCTTGTCCCTCACACGGACCGAGGGGTCGGAAATGACCCCTTGACATTTTTAACCCGGAACGAAGGGTCGGAACGCGGAAAAAGAAGAAAAACGACGAGTCGGCTCGGGATTTTTCATAGGAATAAATCCCGGTTCTCGGCATCTCGGGATTACGGGATAACTACAAGTGCTCTAAGTCTAGAATAAAATTAATAAAATTCCGGGTGTTACAGATGTCCGGAAATATCCAGTTAAAAACATTTAATTGTAAAAAAATATTTGTATAAAATATTAATCAAATGAACAATAAATTTATACTTAAATAGCATAAAAATATATGTATGTATACAATATAGTAATTTTGTTCTAATATTCATATTTGACAATATTTAATCAAATAAACAATAAATTTATGCTTAAAAAAGTTGTATTTTATCATTTTGTACTATTATTTGTATTTAAAAATATACTGCGTTGTAAAAATGTTTGAGTTAGACAAATTAATGAATCGAAATGTTCAAATCAACAAATGTTCATAAGAATATTTTATAAATATGATTATATCTTTGCTATGATAATATTAGTTTCGATTATATATTTTATCATAAGTTGATCTCGTTTAAACTAACAAATGCTCATAAAAATCTTTTAATATAAGTTGATCTCGTTTTAACATATAGATGTTTATAAATATGATTATGTCTTTGTTTACAACTTAATAACTTATATATGTACAACTTAGTCTCGATAATGTATCTTATCATAAGTTGATCTTGTTTAAACTTTAAACTAACAAATGTTCATAATAATCTTTTAATATAAGTTGATGTCATTCTAACATAGAGACGTTTATAAATATGATTATGTCTTTTTTTACAACTTAATAACTTATATATGTACAAGTTAGTCTCGATAATGTATTTTATCATAAGTTGATCTCGTTTAAACTTTAAACTAACAAATGTTCATAATAATCTTTTAATACAAGTTAATGTCATTCTAGCATTTATATGTTAATAAATATGATTATGTCTTTGTTTACAACTTAATAACTTATATATGTACAAGTTAGTCTCGATAATGTAACTTATCATATGTTGATCTCGTTTAAACTTTAAACTAACAAATGTTCATTGTAACACCCCAAATCCGTAGGACTCGGAGTGCTACTGGGCTAGGATCTCACAATGGATCATGGCCCTAACCTGACAAAAACTTCACTGAATCTTACAACAAGGCACCAACAGATTAAAACAAAACATAAAAAATGATATATATATATATATATATATATATATATATACATATCAAAAAGGTGATACAAGATATTGTTGAGTACAAAGTCAAACTAAAATCCGTACAATATGGATAACCCAAAATCCCACGATGTCGCCCAGTGTACGTAGCCCTCAGCAGATCACCCTCTCTGGATCACTCTGCAGTTCTCCTAACCTGCGAGGGATCTACAACACGGTATGAAACCGTTAGCTAACTATACACATATATAAGGAGATGCTAAAGCACAAACACACATCATAAATGATAAACACTTCAGCATTATATCAAACATTTACCCGGTTTATTATCTTTAATAAGTTGAATCACTTAATCGTATAAATATATATATATATATATATATATATATATATATATATATATATATATATATATATATATATATATATATATATATATATGAAGATAGGTGACACGAGGAATATAATCCCCGCCTCTGAGTACTCTAACCAGCTGGAGTAGTATCAGCACACCTCCCGTGTACCCTGTGGGAGTGGTGAGGGCCTTTCTTTATACCAGATCTGGCCTGACTACAGAGAACCTCCCAGACTCCACTACGGAATGAAAGAGAAAGGTTATCACGGCCACTACAATGGGCGGTCAATATAATATAGGTCGGTGACTATCATAATCATAAGCATGCTATAAAGCATATAACAAACACCACTCAAGCATACATCCAATGTAAGGATAGTAGCTAAGTAAGTCCTATGGACTTACCTCGATCTCAGAAGTAACTCAAGTACGATCCACCCTCAGAAACGTCCACTCCAAGCTGGAGGACAACACAACCTATACAAGACAGACATATATATATCACAATCCTATCACACTAAGGGTCACACCTAGACCCAAGGGATCCATAAGGGATCATATCCAACTCATAACCTGAAGGCCGTAACCGGCATATCTATATCATACTCGTCATAAACCGATACCTAGCATGGTAATAGTTGCCTCATACTAGAAAGGAAAGGAACTAACTAACTATAGGTAGTCCCGGGACAAGACGCACCTGCGTGATCTAAGGACGCAGGGGCGGAACGCAGGAAACCGCGGGCGCGGTGACACTCAGCCGCGGGGGCGGTGACAAAGGTCGCTGGCAATGCAGGCACGGCGCTGGCACGGCGCGGGCGCTGCGGCAAGTCTTCCGCAGGGGCGGCGACAGTGCATAATGAAACCTCGCGGCTTCTCTTTAGCTCTTCACGTGATCAAATCACGTCTACTCTCTTCCAGATTCATACACATGCCACAACATACACATACAAACATCAATCCTACCTTCACTCATCTAATCCTAAGCTAAGGAAGAAGAAGCAAGGAAGAAGAAGAAGAAGAAGCAAGGAGGAAGAAGAAAGACTCACCACTACTGAAGACCCTAGCTGCAGGAAGGCTTAACACACATCAAGGCTGGCTTCCAAGCACAGCAACTCACAATCATCAACCATAAAGCCACAATTCTCAAGTAAAACTCCAAGAGAATCTCAAGCAAGCTCAAAGGAAGGGATGAAGAAGCAAGAAGGATGTAGGAACAGAGGAATGAAGTGATGAAACCTTGCTCAGCAAGGTAAAACGGGAGAAGTAAGGAAGGGTAAAGCACGGGTCAAAGGGTCAACAAAACCGGCTGCAGCCGCCGGAAACCGCAGGGGCGGTCCCATGGCCGCAGGGGCGGGAACCCGTAGGGGCGGCGGTCAAGCCCGCGGGTGCGGAAAGGCCAATCTCGGCCAAAGCCAATCTCGGCTATGGTCCGATCTCGGTCCGAAAGAAAAGGGCTCTTACATCTCACCCCCCTAAAAACAAGTTTCGTTCCGAAACTTGCAAGATTCTAAAACCACTCGGACTCAGAAGCCGAGGTAACACTCTCTATATCCTCAAACGCAAGCATGGAGGAAATCATCAACTCCAGCATTAACTATACTATCCAGGGCCTAGAGGATAACCATCTCTAGCCAAACCATAAACATATCACAAGGCATAGAGGAAGCACATCTCTAGCCGTATCATAATCATAACAGAAGGGCATGGAGGGAGAACATCTCCAGCACTACTATGTCCATCAAAATAGCATGGCGGAAAGAACCATCTCCAGCTAAACCTATCGTATAACAATAGCATGGAGGAAAGAGCCATCTCCAGCTATAACAGAAAATCATACTAGCATAACAAGATCTAATAAGATCATAATCACATCAAAGCTAGTATGAAATAAACACATCATAGCATATAAGCATATAAGTAGATAAGACTCACCAAGCTAGTACTAAGATCTACTCGGTGATCCTACTGGTGTACCTATTTCGGCATAGAACTCTGGATAGTTCCTCTGGATACTATCCTCAGTCTCCCATGTAGCCTCCTCAGGTCCTCGTCTCGACCACTGTATCCTCAACATAGGAATGTCCTTCGAACGCAGGCGTCTCATACCTCGTTCTAGGACTGCAATAGGATGCTCTACAAACGTGTGGTCCGGCTCAACCACCAAATCCTCATAACTCACAATGTGCCTCGGATCTGGTATGTACTCCCTCAACTGAGACACATGAAATACCGGGTGAACACCCTCTAATCTCGGAGGCAAAGCTAATCTGTAAGCTGCACTCCCAACCCGATCCAGAATCTCGAACGGTCCGACATATCGGGGACTCAACTTCTCCTTAATGCCACAACGCCTAACACCTCGTGTCGGGGACACTCTCAGCCACACATGGGCTCCAACCCTGAACTCTAGAGGTCTACGCCTCCTGTCAGCATAAGACTTATGACGGCTCTGTGCAGTCAGCATACGCTCTCTGTTCAATGCTACCCGAGCCATATCATCCTGAATCTAATCAGGTGCTAAACCACTAACACTGCTCTGCTCATTCCAGCATAACAGGGTACGACATCTCTGTCCATACAGTGCCTCATATGTGGCCATCCCAATAGATGCATGCGAGCTGTTGTTGTAGGAGAACTCAACAAGTGGGAGATGATCCGTCCACACCTGTCCCCAATCCAACACACAAGCTCGCAGCATATCCTCCAGTGCTTGAATGGTCCTCTCTGACTGACCATCTGTCTGAGGATGGAACGCAGTCGTGAAGTGCAAACTCGTCTCCGGGGCAGTCTAAATCTGCTGCCAGAATCTCGAGGTAAATCGTCCATCTTTGTCTGAGACGATCGTCCTCGGTACACCATGGAGTCTCTTAAATATAAGTTTCTCGTTAGATAAATAATGATGATGGGTGTTAAATATTTAAGCAAAACAATGAATAGATCACGTTAAATTTATTTACAACATACATAAACTTATATTATAAGTATGATCATAATCTGAATTGTTGTTTAATACATATGCTCATATTTTCTCTTAAATATAAGTTTCTCGTTAGATAAATAATGATGATGGGTGTTAAAGTATTAAAAATAAGAAAGTATTAAAAATAAGATATGTATTAATATAAGTTTCTTATTATATAGTATATGTTTTTATAATGATGTTTTAAAAGTATAACTTTTTTAACAATGTTAGACATATGATATGTGTTAAAGTCTTAAAAATAAGTTTTTCAATAATATAAGTAATGATGATTCTGATAAATATAACTTTAGTCATTTGTTCTTAGCAAATCAACCTTTTATTACAAAATGCCTCATTTCATGAAACCGTCTATATATGTATGTATATATAAAATATTTTCGTTTTAAAGTATAAAAAAAGTTTCATATTATATTAATTTTGTATTAATATTGTTTTTTCTTACGCAATACTTATTCATAATATTTTTAATGAAATTACAATCAACTAGATTTTATTACCTTAAAAATAAGTTAATTGACATTGATAATATTAATGATAACATTGTAAGAGCCTTAGTCTTTCAGAACGAGATTTGGCTTTAGCCGAGATTGTCTTTGGCTGAGCTTTAGCCTAGCCGCACCCGCGGGCTTGCGTGCCGCCCCTGCGGGTTCCCGCCCCGCGGCTCAGGGAACCGCCCCTGCGGTTTCCTACGGCTGCAACCGTTTTTGTTGACTCCTTGACCCGTGCTTTACCCTTTCTTCTTCTTATTCTTTCCCTTGGCTAATCAAGGGTTTCTTCTTCACTTCTCTTCCTCAGTTGCTCACGTCCTTCTTGCTTCTCCTTATCCTTCGTGATCTTGTGCTTGGTTTCCCTTGAGTTTGTAAGAGAGTTGTTGTGGTGGACGTTGATGTTGATGCTAGTTGTTGGTATGCTGAGCTTGGTAGCCAGCTGCTGTGAGTGTTGACCTTCCTTGCAGCATAGGACCACAGGTGTGGTGAGTGATCTTCTGTTTCTCTTCTTCCTTTCTTTGATTCCATCTTCCTAAGCTTAGGATTAGATGATTGGATATAGATTGATGTTGGTTTATGTATGTATATGTATATGTGTAACTTTGGATGAAAGAAGATGTGAATTGATCACGTGAAGAGTGAAAGAAGAACCGCGGGATCATCTTCTGCACTGTCGCCGCCCCGCGGCCAAAAGCCACCGCCCCGCGGCCATTATCCCAGCGTCTGTGCCGTGCCTGCGTTACCTGCGGCCGCTGTCACCACGCCTGCGGCTAAGTCTTGCCGCGCCTGCGGATTGCTTGCTCCGCCCCTGCGTCTCTTTGTCACACAGGTGCGTCTTGTTCTGGATCTACCTAGAGTTAGGTAGATCCTTTCCTTTCCTAGTATGAGCGGGTTAGTAGCATGCTAGGTATATGTTTGAGGTTAGAACAATGATGAGTACGTTATCGTTTATGCCGGTTATGGCTTTGAGGTTTATGAGTTAGGTTATGATCCTTATGGATCCCTTGGGTCTAGGTGTGACCCCTATGATGGGTATGAGTTTGATATATGTTGTTATGCCTTGTTTAGGCAGTGTTGATCTCCAGAGTTGGAGCCGTTTGAGTTGAGTTGAGTTGAGACTTCAGAGGTTGAGGTAAGTCCATAGGACTTACTTAGCTGCCATCCTTATATTGGATGTATGCATGAGTGGTGTATGTGTTATATGCCTAATAGCATGTGATGTGGTTATTACCTACCTATGGTTTAGTACGTGCCCACTGTAGGGCCGTGACAACCTAGCCCCGTCATCCCACTGGGAGACTGGGAGGTTCTCTGCGGAGTGTCCAGATCTGGTACACGGAACGGGCGCTGTCTCCACTCCCTCAAGGTACACGGAGGAGTAGTCCCGGTTGACCACTCCAGATGACGGTAGCACCGAGAGGCGAGGGTTATATTCCTCGTGTCACATATGTTCATATTCAGATATATTTATACGATTGAGTGATTGGACTTATTAAAGATAATGAACCGGGTAAATGTATGAAAGCATGATGATGTGTTACGATTCCTGATGTGTGTTTGTGCTCTTGCATCTCTATATATATGTGTATGGTTAGTTTACGGTTTTATACCGTGTTGTAGATCCTTTGCAGGTTAGGAGAGCTGCAGAGTGATCTAGAGAGGTGATCCGCTGAGGGCTCTATACACTAGGATTATTATCGTGGGATATGGGATATTTAATGTACGGATATATGTTTCTTTTGTACTCAGCGGTACTTATGTACTACCTTTTGAGATTTATATATCAGTTTTACGTTTTGTATTTAATATATCGGTGCCTTGTTGTAAGATTCAGTGAACTTGTTGTCAGGCTAGGGTCAGGATCCATTGTGAGATCCTAGCCCAGTAGCACCTCGAGTCCTACGGATTTGCGGTGTTACAAAGTTGGTATTAGAGCCCAGGTTGACAACATCGGCACTAGTAATATTCAATAAAGTTCGAATAGATAAATAAATAGAACCCGAAAAGGGGTCTGACTTTTCAAAAGGTTTGGGTTTTGAAATGAGTACAAAGTGTTTTGGGATATCGTGTATGTGAGCTATCGCCCCTCTAAAGATCTCGACAGTATATATATATAGATATTCTGTTGTGATTGATTTGATATATACATGGCATATATATATCCTTCTGAGTTAGGTTTACGTCCTCTGTAGATGGTTCAGACTAGAGCCTTACCTGCAGCTGGACGAGGTAGAGGTAGACCCCCTCTAGGTAGAGGACGGGGTAGGACTTCCGCTGTTGATCCACGTGCAGCGGAAGAGGTTCACGAGGACGTTGCTGAGAGTGTCGTTCCTGAGACTGGGAACGGCGTAGCTGGGAGACAGGGTCCACAGAGAGTCCAGTCAGATGACTCGGATTATGTCTCCATGGGAGGACCAGAGTTTCGTGACTATATCCGACGAGTGGAGGAGGCTGCCAGAGCAGGTAGGCCTATCCCGGATCTGCCAGTACATGAGGGATCATCTGAGAGATCCCATGGGGTTACACATGTGCTAGCTGCACCGGCACCTGTAGCTGAGACTGCTCGAGTTACAGAGGAGCATAGAGGGCCTAGACCAGATACTTGGTTGAAGGCATTCCACCAGATGGGTGTACCCCCTTTCTTTGGGAAGGTGGGGCTCGAGGTTGAGTTGTGGATTGGACATGTGGACTCAGCCCTAGAGTTTATTAGGTGTCCTGATGACAGACATATCGAGTTGGTGCAGACACTGTTCAGAGATTTGGCACAACACTGGTGGTGGTCTGTACGAGTACAGGTTACCAGTTATGAGCAGATGAGGACCTTGATCAGAGAGCGTTTATGCCCTGCCTCACTGAGGAGGGAGAAACTGCGAGACTTCGTTGAGGCTGGGTTCGAGGATGTACCAGTCTCTGAGGCTATCAGGAGATTCTAGGAGGAGCTGGCATTGCTGGGACCAGCTGCACCTTCTGTGGATCAACATGTGTATCTGTTTTCCCGACGACTGAGGGATACTACCCGGACCTACATGGCGGGTTTCCACTGTGAGTCTCTGATGGACTACCAGGACAGAGCTTCCGACTATGAGAGGGAGCGGGCTAGTCAGGGGAGAGCTTCTCAGACCGGAGAGTTTGAGAAGAGGCAGCGTACTGGGCAGACCAGTGGAGCTGGTGGGGCTGATAGTGCATGGCGAGGTCAGAGTCGCCACAATCGTCCCTCTTCTGCATTAGTTGCAGATAAGGGAGTACAGTGTTACAATTGTGGTAGGTACACGAGGCAGACAGTGATGTGCTACACTTGTGGCCGGCCAGGTCATAGGGCTGTTTTCTGCCGACAGGGCGGAGCTTCATTTCAGTAGGGTTCTTCTCCTGCTAGTGTAGCGGGAGGTGGGCAGAGGCCACCTCAGCAGCAGCAGACACAGGGACAACAGAGGGTCCTAGATCTCCCTACGACTCAGGGATCTGCTCCTGGGCCGAGTAGAGGCAGAGGTCGTGGTGGGAGCACCACTGATACCGGAGGCCCACATGGCCGAGTTTTTGAGTTGAGGAGTGCAGAGGAGCCAGCTGCACCGACTCCTACAGGTACCATTCTGATTCATAGTTACCTGTTAGAGTTTTATTTGATATTGGTGCTACGCACTCTTTTATATCTGATGCATGTGTAGAGCGTCTGGGTTTAGATACGGTTGAGGGGATACCCTTTAGTATAAGGTTACCCGATGGTAGTAGGGTCAGAGGTACCCATGAGATTCGTGACTGTTCCATTTCTGTAGGGACCCGTGTGTTACTAGTTGACTTCTTTGTCATGCCATTAGAGCATGAAGAAGTCATACTAGGTATGGATTGGATGGATAAACATTCTGCCATATTAGATGTAGGTAGGAGGACTGTTACCCTCTCTACCGAGTTAGGACAGATAGAGATTTTCCGGGGTTGGGACCTTGGAAAATCTGGTATGGTTATCAGTGCGATACGAGCAGCTAGACTGATTGCACAGGGTTGTGAGGCCTTCTGGTGTTATGTCATGAAGGAGGGGGAGAGTCTAGCATTAGAGTATATCCCAGTGGTCTGTGAGTTTACAGATGTGTTTGTTGAGCCGTCCAGTTTGCCGCCTCAGAGGAGTGTGGACTTTGGTATCGAGTTAGAGCCTGGTACGAGACCGATCTCGAAGGCCCCATATCGGATGGCGCCTGTTGAGATGTTAGAGCTAAAGAAGCAACTCGAGGAGTTGGCTGAGAAGGGCTTCATTCGCCCTAGCATATCCCCATGGGGAACACCTGTCCTCTTTGTACGGAAGAAGGACGGATCGTTGAGACTGTGTATAGATTACAGGGAGCTGAACAAGGTAACCATCAAGAACAAGTATCCATTGCCGCGTATTGATGATTTGCTAGACCAGTTGCAGGGAGCCACAATGTTTTCCAGGATTGACCTGCGCTCAGGATATCACCAGCTGAGGGTGAGAGAGCAGGATGTGCACAAGACAACATTCAGGACCAGATATGGACACTACGAGTTTGTAGTGATGCCATTTGGACTTACGAATGCCCCAACAGTTTTTATGGAGTTGATGAACAACATCTTCATCGAGTTCCTGGATCAGTTTGTGGTGGTTTTCATTGATGATATTCTGGTATATTCTCTTAGCAAAGAGGAGCATGCAGGACATCTGAGGACTGTATTGCAGGTTTTGCGGGATAGAGAACTTTATGCTAAGTTCTCTAAGTGTGAATTCTGGATGCCAGATGTAGCATTCCTGGGTCATGTGGTATCAACTGAACGAATTAAGGTGGATCCGGCCAAGATTGAGGCAATAGCATCATGGACTACACCGGTGAACGTCAAGGAAGTACGTAGCTTTCTTGGCCTAGCCAGTTATTATAGACGCTTCGTGGAGGGATTTTCTGTGATTTCCCGTCCACTGACGAGTTTGTTGAGGAAGACTACCAGATTTATGTGGTCTGATCAGTGTATGCGGAGTTTTGAGGAGCTGAAGAGACGTTTGACTTCTGCTCCTATTTTGGCACAATCAGAGGGTACATAGGATTTTGTGGTATACAATGATGCATCCAAGCTAGGCTTGGGATGTGTGTTGATGCAGCGAGGCAGAGTGATTGCTTATGCGTCTCGACAGTTGAAGACGTATGAGGAGAACTACCCGACTCATGATCTGGAGTTGGCAGCGGTAGTTCATGCCTTGAAGATCTGGAGACATTACCTGTATGGTGTTACATGTCAGATCTTCACAGACCATCAGAGTCTGAAGTACATTTTTACGCAGCGGTAATTGAATAACCGCCAGCGTAGGTGGCTCGAGCTGATTAAGGATTTTGATCTGGAGATTCTGTACCATCCAAGGAAGGCGAACGTTGTCGCCGACGCCCTGAGCAGAAAGACACGCCTCGAGAGCAGGCGATTGCGAGGCTGACAGTTCAACATCAGTTGCAAAGAGACCTAATCTGGTTAGAGTTGGACATCCAGTTTCTTGATGAGGATGCCCAGCTGAGTACTTTAGAGGTTCTTCCTGATCTGTTGGGTGAGATCCAACAGAAGCAGGAGACTTGCCCAACACTGCTGAGGATACGAGATAGGATGTCTCAGGATGAGGCACCACAATTCCTGCTAGGAGCCGATGGAGTTTTGAGACGCCGCGGTCGCGTCTGTGTACCTACTGATACAGAGCTGAGACAGAGGATTTTGCAGGAGGCTCACTGTACACCTTACTCTGTACATCCAGGTACGAGTAAGATGTATCGGGATTTGAGACGTTCGTATTGATGGGGAGGGCTGAAGCCCGATGTGGCCAGATTTGTGGCACAGTGTGCAACCTGCCAGCAGGTCAAGATAGAGCTTTGCAGACCTGGAGGTGAGCTCCATCCACTTCCTGTTCCACAGAGGAAGTGGGAGGATGTCACCATGGATTTTGTTACTGGCCTGAGACCGAGTAGGAGCTTTGATGCCATCTAGGTTATAGTGGACAGATTGACGAAGACGACACGTTTTATTCCTATCAGGGAAACGTGGCCGGTGAGCAGATTAGCTGAGGAGTACACTAGGCAGATAGTGAGACTCCATGGTGTACCGAGGACGATCCTCTCAGACCGAGATGGACGATTTACCTCGAGGTTCTGGCAGCAGATTCAGACTGCTCTAGGGACGAGTTTACATTTTACTACTGCGTTTCATCCTCAGACAGATGGGCAGTCAGAGAGGACCATTCAGACCTTGGAGGATATGCTGCGAGCTTGTGTGTTGGATTGGGGACAAGTGTGGACGGATCATCTCCCACTTGTTGAGTTCTCATACAACAACAGTTGGCATGCATCTATTGGGATGGCCCCATATGAGGCACTGTATGGACAGAGATGTCGTACTCCGTTATGCTGGGATGAGCAGAGCAGTGTTAGTGGTTTAACACCTGATCAGATTCAGGATGATGTGGCTCGAGTAGCACTGATTCGAGAGCGGATGCTGACTACCCAGAGCCGTCAGAAGTCGTATGCTGATAGGAGGCGTAGACCTCTAGAGTTCAAAGTTGGAGTCCATGTGTGGCTGAGAGTGTCCCCGACATGAGGTGTTAGGCGTTTTGGCATTAAGGGGAAGTTGAGCCCTTGATATGTCAAACCGTTCGAGATTTTGGATCGGGTTGGGAGCGCAACCTACAGGTTAGCTTTGCCTCCGAGATTAGAGGGTGTTCACCCTGTATTTCATGTGTCTCAGCTGAGGGAGTACATACCAGATCCGAGACACATTGTGAGTTATGATGATTTAGTGGTTGAGCCGGACCACACCTTTGTTGAGCACCCTATTGCAGTCCTAGAACGAGGTATGAGACGCCTGCGTTCGAAGGACATTCCTATGTTGAGGATACAGTGGTCGAGACGAGGACCTGATGAGGCTACATGGGAGACTGAGGATAGTATCCAGAGGAACTATCCAGAGTTCTATGCCGAGTTAGATGCATCAGTAGGATCACCGAGTAGATCTTAGTACTACCTTGGTGAGTGTTATCTTATGTGCTTATATGCCATGATGTGTTTATTTTCGTGTTGCTATGATGTGATTATGATCTTATTAGATCCTGTGGTGCTAGTGCGATTATTTATAGCTGGAGATGGTTCTTTCCTCCATGCTATTGTGATGTGATAGGTTTAGCTGGAGATGGTTCTTTCCTCCATGCTACTTTGGTGGACATAGTATTGCTGGAGATGTTTTCCTCCATGCCCGTGGTTATGTTGATGAGGTTTTGGCTAGAGATGTTTTTACTCTATATCCTGGATAGTGTTTTGTTGCTGGAGTTGATGAGTTCCTCCATGCTCATGTTTGAGGTTATAGAGAGAGTTGTACCTTGGCTTGTGAGTCCGAGTGGGTTGAGGATTTTACAAGTTTCGGGACGAAACTTGTTTTTAGGGGGAAGAGATGTAAGAGCCTTAGTCTTTCGGACCGAGATTTGGCTTTAGCCGAGATTGGCTTTGGCCGAGCTTTAGCCTAGCCGCACCCGCGGGCTTGCGTGCCGCCCCTGCGGGTTCCCGCCCCCGCGGCTCAGGGAACCGCCCCTGCGGTTTCCTGCGGCTGCAGCCGTTTTTGTTGACTCCTTGACCCGTGCTTTACCCTTTCTTCTTCTTATTCTTTCCCTTGGCTGATCAAGGGTTTCTTCTTCACTTCTCTTCCTCAGTTGCTCACGTCCTTCTTGCTTCTGCTTCTCCTTCTTGATCTTGCGCTTGGTTTTCCCTTGAGTTTGTAAGAGAGTTGTTGTGGTGGATGTTGATGTTGATGCTAGTGGTTGGTATGCTGAGCTTGGAAGCCAGCTGCTGTGAGTGTTGACCTTCCTTGTAGTCTAGGACCACAGGTGTGGTGAGTGATCTTCTCTTTCTCTTCTTCCTTTCTTTGACTCCATCTTCCTTAGCTTAGGATTAGATGATTGGATATAGATTGATGTTGGTTTATGTATGTATATGTATATGTGTAACTTTGGATGAAAGAAGACGTGAATTGATCACGTGAAGAGTGAAAGAAGAACCGCGGGATCATCTTCTACACTGTCGCCGCCCCCGCGGCCAGAAGCCACCGCCCCGCGGCCATTGTCCCAGCATCTGCGCTAGCGCCTGTGCCGTGCCTGCGTTGCCTGCGGCCGTTGTCACCACGCCTGCGGCTGAGTCTTGCCGTGCCTGCGGATTGCTTGCTCCGCCCCTGCGTCTCTTTGTCACACAGGTGCGTCTTGTTCTGGATCTACCTAGAGTTAGTTAGATCCTTTCCTTTCCTAGTATGAACGGGTTAGTAGCATGCTAGGTATATGTTTGATGTTAGAACGATGATGAGTACGTAATTGTTTATGCCGGTTATGGCTTTGAGGTTTATGAGTTAGGTTATGATCCTTATGGATTCCTTGGGTCTAGGTTTGACCCCTATAATGGGTATGAGTTTGATATATGTTGTTATGCCTTGTTTAGGCAGTGTTGATCTCCAGAGTTGGAGCCGTTTGAGTTGAGTTGAGTTGAAACTTCAGAGGTTGAGGTAAGTCCATAGGACTTACTTAGCTGCCATCCTTATATTGGATGTATGCATGAGTGGTGTATGTGTTATATGCTTGATAGCATGTGATGTGGTTATTACCTACCTATGGTTTAGTACGTGCCCACTGTAGGGCCGTGAAAACCTAGCCCCGTCATCCCACTGGGAGACTGGGAGGTTCTCTGCGGAGTGTCCAGATCTGGTACACGGAACGGGCGCTGTCTCCACTCCCTCAAGGTACACGGAGGAGTAGTCCCGGTTGACCACTCCAGTTGGCGGTAGCATCGAGAGGCGAGGGTTATATTCCTCGAGTCACATATGTTCATATTCAGATATATTTATACGATTGAGTGATTGGACTTATTAAAGATAATGAACCGGGTAAATGTATGAAAGCATGATGATGTGTTACGATTCCTGATGTGTGTTTGTGCTCTTATATCTCTATATATATGTGTATGGTTAGCTAACGGTTTTATACCGTGTTGTAGATCCTTTGCAAGTTAGGAGAGCTGCAGAGTGATCCAGAGGGGTGATCCGCTGAGGGCTCCGTACACTGGGATTATTATCGTGGGATATGGGATATTTGATGTACGGATATATGTTTCTTTTGTACTCAGCGGTACTTATGTACTACCTTTTGAGATTTATATATCAATTTTACGTTTTGTATTTAATCTATCGGTGCCATGTTGTACGATTCAGTGAACTTGTTGTCAGGCTAGGGTTAGGATCCATTGTGAGATCCTAGCCCAGTAGCACCTCGAGTCCTACGGATTTTGGGGTGTTACAAACATTTTGTATTTATTAATGTTTTCAACACTAAAAAAATTAAATATTTATCAAGATTAAAATTATTTACTTTTACTTTAGCATGCTCAATCTTTTTTATTTTCTATTTTATGAAGTAGTTATAAAGGGTAAAATTAGATATATCAATTGTTTTAAAAACCTTAATTTTATTTTCTTATCACAATGTACTTTAATGTTCTTTTTATAATCATATCTATGAATTAGCATTTTTATTTGGATTTTGTTTTGTGTCTTTGAATTGTTTTTTTATATTACGTTTAGTGTTAAACAAAGTAGGTAATACATGTTCTGATCAAACGGATATGCGGATCAAACGGATCAGTCGGCTATCTTGATCCGGATAAATTCATTTTCGGATCAAAAGGATCAACCGGGTCAAACAAAGTCATTCGGATAAAACGGATCATCCGGATATCCACGGATAATAATCCGATCCGATCCGGGTAAAAATCATTTTCGGATAGTATATTTTGGAATTCGGATCAAACGGAACGGCCGGATATCCGCGGATAATTATCCGAGCCGGGAAAAAGTGCCGGATATCCGGCCGGATACGGATCGGATTCGGATCGGGGGTTTTATGAGAATTTCTATTCTGATATCCGGCTATTCGGATCGGATCGATCCGTTGCCCACCCCTAGTATCGATGCTAGATATCATACCCTGATTGATTAGAATGACAAGTCGCGCAATTTTACGATTGATATAGTTCTAAGGGTTGATGTATATTGATTAGGGAAATCAGATATCTGACTGGCAAGATCGCGGTTAACGTTGAGACAAATACGAATAAGGTGAGTTCATAGTAGTAACTTAGCTACCTTTTAATATTGAGTGTGCACCTTGGTAGTGTGTGTTATGATTGTGAAATAAAATGAACGGACTATAGCACTAATTTTAAATATCTAAAGAGAGGCACAATTGCATTATAACGTGCCGTAGCTTCTGTTAGGGACGGGGTGCCGGAAGATTTTCTCCGTGACCAGTCCAACATAATATACGGGGAGAATGCATCAAAACCAGGCCTACTGGTTAGCGGGGACGGGGGAAAGAGTCGGGAAACTCTTGCGCTACAATGAAAAGTTTGAAATATAGATACCATGAAAAGTTTGAAATATTGAGTTTTTCCTCTATTTCTTTCGTTTTATTCAATATTTCTTCATCCTCACTCATAGGGACGGTAAGGGGTTCTTGAGTTCCTTGCTTCTTCTCCATGGTTGCATTATTAGGGTATAATCCCCCAGGTTTTCCATCACACGGAGCTTGCTCAGATTTATTCATCATAGGTGTAGTAGTATTTTCAGCATTGGGGAGGTCATCTTTCTTAGCCTCTGCAGGTTGTTGGGTACTCTATTTAGAGCTCAAAGATGACTCTTCCTCCTTTGAGTTTGTTAGTCCATATTCAGGAGCTAAATAAGGCCTTAGCTCATACTTACTATCAATGTTTTTTTTTCCTTTTCTTTTTGGTATCTTTTCTTCCCACAATGTGCCATTTGTTCTTGTTAGTCTCATTGTCGTCTATATCTTTTTCACCTTGTTGTTCTTTTCCTTTTCTAATGGTTTTGGTTCTAAAACCTCTCAAGGGACAATTATCATAGGTGTGGTCTTTATGGGGACAAAAACCACATCCTTTAGAAAAATCCTCATACCAAATAAAAAAGTCTTTAATTTTTTCATTCTTTGGTATTTGTTTTTTTCAATTCTCTCACCATCCACATCAAAGTTAATGCATATTCTTGTGAAGTTTTACCCCTTTTCCTCTCTTAGAAAAATTATCGAGTTTCAAGAACTTGTCCAAACCATTTTTCTCAATGATAATCATAATGACTTCTCTATTTATGAATTCAGGAGAGATTTGTGGGATTCCGATCCACAAATCAGCAGTTGCGTTACTCTCTAGGAAGGTATTAAAGCTAGGCTTCCAAGGCCTGAGGATAACTAGGTGGCCATAAATATGGTAGGGTTTGTTTTCCTAAATGTTCTTCCTATCCAGGGGGTTAGAAATACTGGCCTCGAACTAAAAGTTGGGTTAACTATAAACCTAACCTCACCCTTAATGTTTCTTCAGTCATTGGTTTTGATTCTAGTTAAGTCAATAGGATTACCAAGAATGCAACCCATGAGAGATGCTTCCTTCGATTTTTGGAAATCGTTTTTAACTTTGGACAAACTAATAAGGTATTTTTCCAGATCAAGTTTTCCAGAATCGTCACCTTTGTTCTTTTTTTCTTCATTGCTCTTGGTTGGTTTATCTTGTTCTTTAGCTTCGGAAGTTACTTGCTCTGTATTCTTATTGTTGTTCTTTTTTACATCTGCTACTTACATACTGCTTCTTTGAAAGAAGCAACCTGTTCGCTCATCTCTAGAATTTTTGGTTGAGGGAGGCAATTAGTAATTAGAGAGGGAGAAAGTTTTGTTGTGTGTATTTTGCTCTATGCCCATTCCCAATCTTTATATAGGCCACCACCCCAATGGATACACAGGAAGATAACTCTAGCAATTGATCTAGTTTTTTCAGGGATACAATAGTGTTTAACACAGATTGTAGTTCATTTTCCAGATAATCACATAGGACAAGGATAAAAAGTTTGTTCAGATTTGTATTTTGGTAGGTAAGTGTACCATTTCTGCGCAGGATCACTGTCGAATCTTCCATTTTGCACGCAAGAGGGGGCTATCGGAACCTGCGTCTTTACTTCGGAGAGCCTGAGATGCCTGTTTCCTCTTAGCTTGCCCAATGCCTAGGACAGGGACATAACACCTCCGATCTGAGCTATAAACATCCTTTTCTTGTGTCTAGCCCGAGGAACCCATTGGTGACGCCATATCTTTTCTCTTCTTTGGTTGTGTGTTGACTAATATGCCTTGTTTGAGCTTTCAATCTGGCCCTTTTCTTATACCCTCTCCGCTCTTCTTTCCTTGGTTGATGTTTCCCCTTTGTCTCTTTGTCGTATTTCAAGGCTTCCTCTCCAAAACTCCATCTCTTGCTGACGGAGTCTTACTCTATATATAGGTTTCAGATCTAGGGAGTCTTGAGGGGTTACGGCGAGATTTCGATCTTTGGATCTAGGGTTGTTGTGGAGAGCGGCGGGAAAACCTTCTAACCGTAGCGTGTGGTCAGCGCGTACTCTTCTATTGATTTTTGGTTTTTTTCCCCTCATTTTTGATGTCTGGATCGGGCATACACTATGTGGGATTGGGCATTTGAGTTCATGCATCTCTTCAAAATCCCTAATCCAAAGCAATAAGCACCACATCTTCTCCCCCAAACTCTACATTAAGCTTCTAGGCCTCGTCGGACGGTTCCTTCTTCTTTTCCATCCAATTTCCCTTTCCCCCAACCGTCCTATTGACGATCTTCTCCACCGGCAAGCTTGACTTAATCCACCACGTCAGTGGATCTTGGTCCACCGGTGGCGATGATGATTCCGGCGTGACTCTAGTCTCCTCTTTGTATTTTTATTACGATTTTGGGGATTTGAGATGGGTTCCAAATGTTCAGATCTATATATTTTTATTACGGTTTTGGATCAGAGATATGAAATTCCGGCATGGGTATCCTCTTTGTCTTCGTTATGTGTATCTCCTTTTTGGCTTCTTTGTTATCAACTTCATTTAGTTTTTTGTCTCAACTCGTGGCTCTACAAATGAAGACGAGGAGGTGGGAATCGATCTCGACTCTTCTTCCACCCCCGATGGAGAAGATGAACATTGAGAAATGATCTAGAAAATTATATACTATATTTGCGAGTCTCTTTCTTGAACATTGGTCTTCAGCTTCATTAATGCAATTTTAACTAGATTTTGGTGGGGACTACTCCGAGAAATTAGGGATTCGGGTTTGCGAGTCTCGTTACGGAGCATTGTTATTGACGTTTGAGATTCATGTGTTCTGTTCAAAGTGAAATTCTCCATTCTTTTTGATTAATTTTATGATAATCTCATGTCTTTGTTCGAACTGAGCATTCAAAATTTTGTTGTTTACTACTTTGTTTGTGATGTTTGAGGAAGAAGAAGAAGAAGGAAGGTCAAGGTTGGGTTCGGTTTGGTTTCAAATTATTTTTTTGGGTTCATGGTTGATAAGAAAAAAAATCAAAATATTACAAAGTGAGGTTCTTAAACGAAAATTTGGATTAAATACTATGAGGGGCGGTCTTTTAGTGACGGAGGAGGTATAACGATTGATTTACAGTTCGAATTGTGCAAGTTATTAGTTACAAATGACCCAATATAACGGATGTTTCCGGTAATTCATCCTTTTTATAATTCAAATAATATTTTATATTAACGTTGTCATCAACGTAACAAGTATTAAGGTGTCACACAATTATATCAATGTTGTCACCAAATCTTAGCTTATTTATACTCGTGATTAGTTGCTCGGAGAATACCGAACCTCCTTCTAACAAAAATTAAATAACACGTTCTCACTAAAACTTACGAATTGTCGCGCGGTTTTTAGTAATATAATCACCAACATTAGCAAGACTTATAGTTGTCACCAAAACTTAAGTGTGTCACCCAACTTTAATTAAACGTTGTCATCTTATCACCGAGTCTTATCACCGAGTCTTAGACTCACCAAGACTTAAGTTTGCACCCAATTTTAGTTAATTTGCATGTCACACTAAGACTTTCTACTTTTCTAGTCTAATTTCTCTACAAATATTTATTTATACCAAAAACACATTTATAGTTGCTAATATCTTACAAAAATATTTTAGTATATGTATATAGACGATACTTTATAGTCTCTCTACAAATATTTATTTATACCAAACACACATTTATAATTGCTAATATATACAGAAATATTTTAACTTCACATTTTCTTTCAATATTACGAATCAACTTCGAAGTCTTTTTGAGGAGTGATGTGGTAAGTTGGCTTTGGGCCCAATAATTATACATTGAAATGATTAAATGCCCATAGATTTTCTCATAAAACCAGGTCTTCTGCACCTATACAATCAATATATTTACAACCCAAAATTTTAATCCCAAATTTTTTTCATAGATTGTGTTTCAACTCAATTATTTATTATGGGTAAGTTTCGACATCGACAATTATTTTATAAAATGTATTTACAACACAATTTTAATTTATAATCTTAACAAAGCACATGTTTAAGGAATTGGATTATGTCATACTTCATTCTATTTTGATTTCTGATTCTAACCTGATTTCTACGGCGTACTAAATGAACCCTAAAGTTATTCATTAACCCCTTTCGAGGATTTTAAACGAACAAACAAAAATATATTAGAATGCGTCCAACATCTAAACTTTATTGTAGTATGGCTGCGTTGAGGTTCAAATCAAATTTCAATAAAAAAAAAGTTTATTAAAAATAATCTGGATGCAATCGGTCAGTTAGGCTCAGTAATTTCTGATAGATTTCGTTGGGTCAGAATTGACGTGGGTCCATCGCACGTCCAAGCATATATGTGTGTTGGGCCCAAATCCAGCACACAAACCCAGCAGGTTTCATCCTAAAACCGATTGACATTACAAAGAGTAATCCAACAACCTTATATATTAAACTTGTTATCGTAATATTGTTAACGGTAAGAATCATAATCCTCCACAATTTCTTGTTCATGCACATAGCAATACCGATCCTTTTAAGCATACATAAGCTGAGAGTTTTACGGTATATAAAATGGTAGTAATGATTATTCTAGTCATCCCACCTTCCTATCTACTCTAATATTATAGACCTAAAATAAGATGAAGGACATGTATCGGATCATATATACCAACTTTCTTTCATATAAAAATGTTTCTAATATCTATCTCCATGTACACAATATGTTAATTTTATATATACACCCCAATATCAACATCAATATAACATCCTTTTTTAATATGGGATTGGTTTGGACACCGTAAGTACAAATTTATGGATTGTTTTACGTCCACTATGTATCAATTTTTTTGTCCATCTATCGAGTACTTTTTAGTTCATTTTTTTACTACATGCCGAAAGTTTTTGTTTTATTATTTCAATGTTTTGCACCATTAGAGTTCATACAAATTTGTAACAATTATTTTGTCCGTTTAAAAATTTTTGTTTGATTTGTTCAATTTATATATATATATATATATATATATATATAATATGTTCTCAAATTTTCTATCATGGATTTATGTATTTTTTGATCTATTGTATGGTAATGCTTTTATACACTTTTTGTATTTATACATGTTTGTTAACTAACCAATGAATTTATAATAATCACAAAATATACAAAATAAAAGAATATTGGATACAAAATGTAACATAATAATATTAATAGTCTCACGGCTAGCACATACATGATTTTATACTAATTAACTAAATTAGTGAAGAAGACACCAACTTATGATACCTCATCGAAATGTTTTTTTTGGGTTAATATCTTTAACCATAAATATCACGTTTATGAATCATATATATATATATATATATATATATATATATATATATATATATAACCATTGACTAATTAATGACATTATTAAAGCAAGTGAAATGTCATTTCTCCTTGCTAACCCCATACACTACAAGTATAGCCTTTGAGGCAATCAAAGATCATTCGAAAATTGCAAGTTCCCACATATGGCTAAGGTTCATCCTTTGTGTATCAATGAGTCCTCCTCCACGACAAGTGTTTCTTCAACTAGAGAAACATTTACGGTGTGGATGAAGTCACTCGTCCTCCATGGAAATGGCCTCACCGTCTTCAACTCAACCGGCGAGATAGTCTATCGTATCGACAACTACGACACCAAGCTTAGTGATAAAGTCTTCCTCATGGACCTCCATGGCAAAGTTATATGCTCCCTCTTAAAGGTAAGTTATATGATTTATTCTTGTTGAAGATAATAAGTTTTCACATGTGATATTCTGAGTCTAGTACATAAGGTCAATGAGCTACTCCTATTACCAGTTGGTTTTAGGATAAAACCTGATGGTTTTATGTGTTGGGCTTGGACTTAAAGTGCATGTGCGTTCGTATACACATGACCCTCTCTATGGCTCGTCTGTATCGGACTTTGACAATTGTATGTTTGCTAGTACTAGGCAATGACATTGTTACTTGATCGGCAGAAACGAAGACTTACGGTGCAGTGGGACGGCTACAAATGTGAATATGGCGAGGAAGCCGCAAGAAGAAGAGGCGAAAAGCCATGGTTTCGAGTTCGAAAGACGGGACATAGCTTTCTTAGAGGAAGATGGCTTGCAAGTGAAGTTAGGTTGAGGAAGGATGAATTAGGTCAAGAAGTTTGCTATGAAATGAAAGGATCAATTCAGAAATCTTTCAAGATTGTCGATGAATCTGCAAAATTGATTGCTGAGGTAAACTTACACATTATATTAATTGCACTTTTTCTCAACTTTTTTGGGTGATAATGAATATATTTATAACTAGCTTTGGAGTCGCATTGTATGTCATGTTTTTTAGAACGTAGTAGAAAAATATATAATAAATGTATAAGATAAATAAAAAAATGTTGTTTTACATGCATTGCGCAGTCTATATATGCATATTATATGAAAAGTATATATATGGATTCCATCTCATCCAAATGACATGGCGATCGCCATTTTAATTGGCTAGAATACATTAGAAATAAAAATTAATAAAATAGAATTTATTTATATAATTGGAAGAGATGTTTGTGCAGGTAAGAACAAAGCAGTCCAACTCACGAGTTGCATTGGGAGATGACGTATTGAGTTTAGTAGTGGAGCCATTTGTAGATCAATCTTTCATCGTTGCCCTTGTCGCTGTTTTTGTCCTTCTTGCTCGCAAAATGTAATCACTTGATTTTGTTTCTATAATACTCCCCGTGAGTTAGAACGTGTATATTTCGAATGCCTTATAGAATAAGTAATGAAATGTTTCTTCCTTAAGAGTCTTTATAAGTTTAATCGCGAGTTGGTCCTTCAAGCGAACGAGATCAATATCAATGATATCGTTTAAATAACGTTTTTGGTATGCTTGTGAAAAATAGGGTGTAGCAATGTGGAGAGTAGTGTGATTGTCCACAACAATAATATATGCATTGGTTGAGAATAAGAAATGTTTAGCGAAGATATTGTTGGAGATAATAAGTTTTCACATCGAAAGTTGGGACATTTCGAGTCTATTATATAAGGTCGGTGAGCTAATTTTCTTTGTGTTGGAGATAATAAGTTTTCACATCGAAAGTTGGGGACTTTTGAGCTTAGTATATAAGGTCGGTGTGCTATCCCTCCTATATTCAATTGTTTTTAAGATGGAACTTGATTGATTTCAACCAAATTAGATCGCACGTAACAAAGACCATCACTCGATGCTTCTTCGGTTTTTTGGAAATTGTGGTTCACTTAACATGATAAAAAAACCGTAAGTAATTTCGGGTAACTGGACATGTTGTATAATCCGAGCCACAATAAGTGTTGAGGCGCCAAGAGTTGGAGCAAGCTAGGAGAGATTCTTGACAAAGACAACTTTTTAAATAATGTAAGACACGTACAAAGTGCTACTTGACATTGTGACTCTATTGGGTTCTACAAAAATTGGGCAAGAATTTGCATAATAATCAAACACACAAGCCCTAGAAATCTAACTTTTTGATGCATGAGTATATTGATTTTATGGGACTTTTGAACCTTATAAATATATATTAGTTGTTGTTGATTATTTTCTAGATGAGTCGAAGTTATTGATACTAAATCCACTGATGCTAAAATAGTTGCTAAGTTTATCAAGACTAACATTTTTGTTGGGTATGGAGTTCGTAGAGTATTGATAAGTGATGTAGTATTGCATTTTTTATAAGGTATTTTGAGAATCTTTTGAGAAAATGTGGAGTAAATCATCGTAGTATTACCCCTATTATCCTCAAACTAGTGAGCAAGTTGAGATCTCCAACAGACAAATCAAAATAATACTTGAGAAAATAAGCCCCGTTCCCACAAGGATTTGACTTAGAAATTGGACAACGCTCTTCGGGCATATCTAATCAAGTAACCACATACAAAACCCTTTATGCAGTAATCCTTATAAACTAGTCTATAAAAACCAAAGCCATCTCCCGGTAGAAGTGGAACATCGTTCTTTTTAGGACATTAAAAGCCTACATTTGAAAAATGACTTCTGGACATACATGCTAAATGTTCAAATCTACAAAGAACGTGCAAATTAATGACACAACAAAAACTATTACTTAAGGATATAAATGTCGGTGATAAATGCCTCATTCGGTGAACTCTTTAAGATTATTCATGAGATCATAATTCAACAATAATCCCGATGATTCAAGTTGGGATGATTTTTTTTTTTATAAAAAAGGTCAGAATAACCTCGTAAAATAATCTCCCAGAATAATCTCACCAAAATAACTCCGATAATCTACCCTCTTTCGAGTGGGCCAAAGTATTACTTTTAAACTCACGTTTACGTCTTTGTCACGGTAACTTAAATCTAGATGGAGCGTACCTTTCCAAGGCAATCACATCTATCCCCATGGATCAATTGTCATTAAGAATGAGCAAGGAGAAACTTTCAAGGTAAATGGACAAAGTTGAAACGATGCTTCAAAGATTTAACATCCAAGAAAATTGACAACACTTCTCCAAGATGGAGCAAAATAAGTCTTGTGTTGACCTCCCTACATGTGAGCTACAGTTAATTGTGCGTTGACCTCCCTACATATTAACCTCATGTTGAAAAGCTAATTTGAAGGACCAAATTTTGGTCAGGCCCAATAATGTGGCCTAGTAATTAAGGCCGATCGACCCTATAGAATCACGAGCCTACTTCATTGACATTTAATCATCTCCTTTTATCCCTTTTGATTGGTCTTGCCTTCTCTCATCCACTTGGACGCTTTTGTGTATACAGTTTTCCAATAGGGACTTCCAACCCATCCACTTGGCCTATTATCGTTCATTCATGTAACACCCCAAATTCTGAAAACTCGGGAAGTTACGGGCTAGGACATCACAGTGGGTCTCGACCCTAACCTAACAACAATCTGACGGGATCTTTTACAAGGCGTAAATAGGAAAAAACCGAATAAATTCTAAATCATGCATAATAGTCATAAAAGGGTAAAAACAAATGCCAGTCCGACACTACAAGTGCTAGAATCCAAAGAAAAAAGGAAACGAGTCTAGTCACAAGGAAATGAGAAACCCAACCTCTTGACTACCATGTACGGGAACCTGACTGACCACCCGACTCCGGATCACTCTACAGTTGCCCTACCCTGCAAGGAGTCTATCAACATAACGGTAAAAATCGTTAGCTAGCAGTTCTAAGTATCGGACATACTATTATGGCAAAAACACACATCAACGTGGAAAGTAACAAATCAACAAGTTGCACTCAAAACTGTATTATTATCTTTATTAGGTGATTTACTTCTAAGTTCAACTTCTTTTGTGGCACGCGGGTCTCCCAACCCTCACCTCCGTCCCCGTATACCAACAGGAGTGGTTCGATGCATCTCGCCGTATACACTGTATGAGCTAGTCTCGGATCAACGTTGGGCAGTGATGCCACGACCCATTATACATACACGTAGGTCTAAACTAAAAGTACGTCGTCCTAATAATGTTATTGTTATTTACTTCACAGAAAACACACACCACCATAAATATGCACTCAATACGAAGAAACTAGTTAAGTAATTAAGCCCATAAGACTTACCTGAATCGTCTAAAACCCGATTACCGCTAAACTCGGTCCGCACGTATATGACCTCAACTGCCTGGTTATAACGGAAACATCTCATCAACATTTCTTCTAACATATGGGAAGCTTTAGAAAGCTTCTAGACTAGTAAGGAAGGTTTTTAGAAATAAGAATAAGAGATCCTATCTTCTAGGAATAATTAAGGTTTCACCCCTAATTTTTCCTTAGAATTCCAAAAAGGTTATGTAAGTCTTTAAACTTCCAAATGCAGTCCGGAAACCTATCAGGAATGCTAACGGTTCTCAAACGAGTTCGGAAGTTTCATGAACTTTTGACTCACGAAGAAACCCTAAGAAATACCTCACAAATAACTAGTTAAACTCGCTACTTTGGCCTTAAAATAATGACATCAAATGATTATTATAAATTCCAAAATAAAACCTAAGTATACTATAACATGCCTATGCCAAGATCGAAGCATCAGAACGCATAAGATCTAAGTCATCCAGCCTAGACAAAAATCCTAAGATCACTATCCTAACACCCATTTTCAAAAATTGGATCATATTTTACCTTTTCTTTTTCGAATCTTGACTTCAACTAAGGGGGGTGTATTCAATCCAGATTTTTAAAGATTTTGAATGAATTTTAATAATCCATGGAATTTGCTGATTCTTTGGAATATTTTAATTCTATATAGAGTTAATACGGATTTTGTCAGATTCTATCAGATTAATACATGACCAAAAGAAATCATCCATCTAGTATGGCTCAAAATTTTAATTAGTTGATATACTAACAACTTATTCATGATCAAAAGAAATCATCTAGAAAAATAACATACAATTATTAATCTATTAAAATTCACAACCAACATCAGCATTTTAATTTCTATTGTAAGTAAGCCTAAGTACTTACTTATCAAATAATTTCTATTGATTTTCGATCGATTGCCTAGTGATTTTATGATTAATTATATAACAATATATATAATATATTAAAACATATGATAAAGTACAATTGCACTGCAGAACACATAAGATATTTTAATCATCTAATTATATATATACCGAGACTACATAAACAAAAAAAAGAGTACATACGGTACAATGCTTTTTCCGAAACCGCAGAAGTCGCAAAATGAAAAGAGATAACTGAGAGGAACGCTCACACGTTTCTTATGACAAATCAGTAAGACGAACCCAAGCACTTGAAGTCCATACAATCAACATGACGGAAAACAAGAGAAAGAACTAACCTCCGACGATGCACCGAGTCCAAGCACTCGAAAACGCTCAAAAATGTTGATTTGGCCGTTAGGGTTCTTCAGTGTTGTAGTTAGGGCTGTGCAAAATTGACCCGAACCGTTTTTTTCCGGTCCGATCCGGTCCCGGAACAAATCCGGTCCGGTCCCCGGTCCAGGATTTTAGGAAATTCCGGTCCATGTCCAATTCCGGTCCGGACCGGAAAAGCGGGTCGGACCAAAATTTATTTATATATATATATATATATATATATATATATATATATTAAAAAATTATATATATTTTGTATATATTTAATTAAAATATATACTTTTTGATTTTTTTTTGTTATTTGCAATTTTTTTTTTAAAATTTATTTTATTTTATTCCGGTCCGAACAGGTCCGAATCCGGTCCGGACCGGAATGGACCGGAACGTTACAGTCCGGTCCCCGGTCCAAGTTTTTGAAAATTCCGGTTCACCGGTCCAGAAATTCCGGTCCGGTCTGGACCGGTAACGGAAATTCCGGTTCGGTCCGGTTTGGACCGGATGCACAACCCTAATTATAATTTGGCGTGGAAATCTTTTGTGTTGGGAGAAGACTTCTATAGGGTTTATAAGTAATAACAAATTCTACAAAATTAATGAAATAATAGATTTTTTTGAAATCAAGAAACTTTTAAATACCATAGGAATTTTATGGAAAATTTAAAATCCTAATTGAATATCAAAAGATTTGTATGGACTTTTAAAAATCTATATTGAATATCCATAGACTTTTAAACTCCAAAAAATTCCTGTAAAATCTTAATTGAATACACCCCCTAAAACACAAAGTTGTAGCTTTTGTAAAAAAAAAACTTTAAAAGGAGAACTCATGAGTCTTATAACTCCAAATAATGTCTAAATTATAGGCGCTTTACTAAGAGTGTGCAACCTTGACAACTTAGGTGGATCGAGTAGAAGTTGAAATGACTTGGACATGCTCGAAGCTAGTGTTTTTGGCTTGGATTCGAGCATTGTTGGTTCGTTTTCGATCTTGGCTATCAAGAGATAAGGAATCTCGATCTCACCAACTAAGGCCGCCGACTATTGATTGTTCATGGACCTCATGGTGTCTTGGCCAATCTTAGTCGTTTTCTCTGGAGCGATTGACAACAAAATGATCGGTGCCAGAAAGATGACGACGGTTTCCTTGTCGGGGAGGATCACAATAGTCTTGAACCGTACTATGTCACAAAGTAAAGTTGATATTCCCATCAAAGAGTGAAATCTCGAACACGTCCATCAAGCCAACCACCATCACGCCAATACAAGATTCTTTCATCGACAAATTTTACCCGATCACCAACCACTGTAACCTCAGCTATGATACCCTTTGTTGGAAAAACAACTATTTTTCCGACTTAACAAATTAAACTTGTATATATACCCATGTAACCATGTTTGCACTGATACAAAGGTAATATTTTTTTACATGTATAGCAAAACATACAAGAAAATTATATAAGTTTACGATATCTTGTTTCTCTCCCCGCACTCTTTTATAACCCGACTTGAGCTCTTTGTGAAATCCTATCAAACTATTTGATCACAAAAAATATGACATAGTCCTATTTATAGGCTCTCATGGATGAGCAAACGAGGGACTCAAAACCACCAACACTAACTAAACCTAGTATAGGTATTCCTGTCCGTAATTCTAGACTAATCTACCATAATTAACTCTCACCACAAGAATTAGAATCCTTAGTCAGCACAAACTAATTAAAATGAAGCGTTACTAAGGCTAGAACTTAACCGTTAACTATGGTGGGGTTCTAATGAATCTAGCACGAAGATTTATTGGTGTTGGTGGGCAAATCTATATCGTCCAAAGAACCTTGGTGGAATGGGTTTCAGAGACATGGGAGTTTCAACCAAGCGTTGCTTGCAAAACAAGGCTAAAGCTTGTCGGCGATTTACCGAGTCAAATTGATACGGGAATAGACCCGTGATGAACCGATCTAGGTACAATGACTTCAAGAAGAGCAAACGATGGAACGGAATGTGGACGGAGATGTGAACGAAAATGGAGATGGAACAGGTTGAGAAGAACCAAAGGTTAACGAAGAGGAACCTCGGCTAAATAGTCAAGACCCCGGCTCGTGAATACCTTTAACCCAACCCCAATACAACCTTACACAAGCTCTCAACAGAACTAGCACAAGGAGGGACTCGTGACGGCTCGAAGCACCAATCCAGATTGATTGACACAAACAAACTCGACCAAGCAAACAACTCACAACGATATGCCAACCAAAAGCTCTCTCTCTTGATTGATTTTGTAGGAATAAACAATGTCTTTGCAAATGAATAACGTGTCTATCTAAAAAGACTAAGGAGAATATATATAGACTCCTTTTCTAAAAAAAAATAAATAAAGAAAAACAAATATATTAGTGGGAGAAGTTGACAAGAGAGCTTCCACAAATGTAGCTAACAAGCCTAACAAATAACTGTTTGTCCACAAATAATTCCATAAAAATAGATCCTTGCTTCCCAAGCATCATTCGGGCGGCCGGGCGGACGTTGAAGACCTCGAGATTGTCAGCAATTCCGGACGGAGGCTAAGATCTTGCGGCGTTGCTGTTGAAGAGGAAGGACGAAGATTTGAGTTCGTGGCCGAGTGCTCCGGGCGGGTTTTAAAGATCTTGGCCGAGACTACCGAGGACGTCGGGCGGGATTTAAATGTAAAACCCCGAATCCGTAGGACTCGAAGTGCTACTGGGCTAGGATCTCACAATGGATCTTGGCCCTAGCCTGACAACAACTTCATTGAATCTTACAACAAGGCACCAATAGTTTAAAACAAAACATAAAAACTGATATATATATATATATATATATATATATATATATATATATATATATATATATATATATATATATATATATATATATATATATATACATCTCAAAGGGATAATACAGAGTACTGCTGAGTACAAAGTCAAACTGAAATCCGTACAATAATGATAATCTCAAAAACCCTACGAATATGCCCCGTGTACAGAACCCTCAGCAGATCACCCTCTCTGGATCACTCCGCAGTTCTCTTAACCTGCGAGGGATCTACAACACGGTATGAAACCGTTAGCTAACTATACAAATATATAAGAAGATGCTAAAGCACAAACACACATCAGAAAGGATAAACGCTTCAGCATGATATCAAACATTTACCCGGTTTATTATCTTTAATAAGTTGAATCATTCAAACGTATAAATAGATATATATGAAGATAGGTGACACGAGGAATATAATCCCCGCCTCTGAGTACTCTAACCAGGTAGGGTAGTATCAGCACACCTCCCGTGTACCCTGTGGGAATGGTGAGGGGCCTTACTTTATACCAGATCTGGTCTGACTACTGAGAACCTCCCAGACTCCACTACGGGATGAAAGGGAAAGGTTATCACAACCACTACAATGGGCGGTCAATATAACATAGGTCGGTGACCAAATAATAACACATGCTATATAGCACATGACACACACCACTCAAGCATACATCCAATATAAGGATAGTAGCTAAGTAAGTCCTATGGACTTACCTCGATCTCAGAAGTAACTCAAGTCTGATCCACTCTCAGAAACGTCCACTCCAAACTGGAGGACAACACAACCTATACAAGACACACATATATATATATATCACAATCCTATCACACAAAGGGTCACACCTAGACCCAAGGGATCCATAAGGAATCATATCCAACTCATAACCTCAAGGCCGTAACCGGCATATCTATATCATACTCGTCATAAACCGATACCTAGCATGATACTAGGTCCCTCATACTAGAAAGGAAAGGAACTACCTAACTATAGGTAGTCCCGGGACAAGACACACCTGCGTGATCTAAGGACGCAGGGGCGGAATGCAGGAAACCGCAGGCGCGGTGATACTCGGCCGCGGGGGCGGTGACAAGGATTGCTGGCAACATAGGCACGGCGCTGGCACGGCGCAGGCGCTGCGGCACGTCTTCCGCAGGGGCGGTGACTTCTGGCCGCGGGGGCGGCGACAATGCAGAATGAAACCTCGCGGCTTCTCTTTGGCTCTTCACGTGATCAAATCACGTCTATTCTCTTCCAGAGTCACATACATACATATCAATACACATTCCAACATCAAAACCCTTAACATACATCTAATCCTAAGCTAGAAGGATTGAAACAAGGAAAGAAAGAAGAGAACAAGGGAAGAAGCTTACCACAACTATGGCTTAACAAGGGAAGGACAGAACTAAGGCCTCACAGTTGGCTTCAAGCTCAGCAACATACATCACAAGCATCACAACCCAGAAAGCCACACAAAACTCTTCCACACACCAATAACACAAGCAAGATCAAGGAGGAGAGAAGGAAAGCAAGGAATCGTGGGAAGCTGGAAATGGTGAGAAACCCTTGCTCATTCAACCAAGGTATAACTTAAAGAGGAAGGCAAAAGGAAGAGTAAAGCACGGGTCCAAGGGGTCAACGAAAACGGCTGCAGCCGCAAGAACCCGCGGGGGCGGCGGAGATGGCCGCGGGAGCGGCGACCCGCAGGTGCGGCGGAGGTGACCGCGGGCGCGGCTGGGCCAAACTCGGCCAAAGTCAAGCTCGGTCAAAGACCAATCTCGGTCCGAAAGATAGGGCTCTTACACCTCACCCCCCTAAAAAAAAGTTTTGTCCCGAAACTTGCAAGATCCTGAAAACACTCGGACTCGGAAGCCGAGGTACACTCTCTATAACCTCAAACATAAGCATGGAGGAAATCATCAACTCCAGCTGCGACCTATACTATCCAGGGCCTAGAGAAACCATCTCTAGCCATATCATAACCATAACATAAAGCATGGAGGGAGAACATCTCCAGCACTACTATGTCCATCAAAATAGCATGGAGGTAAGAACCATCTCCAACTAAACCTAAGAGTATCACAATAGCATGGAGGGAAGAACCATCTCCAGCTATAAATAAGAAATCATACTAGCATAACAAGATCTAATAAGATCATAAACACATCAAAGCTAGAATGAAATAAACACATCATAGCATATAAGCATATAAGCAGATAAGACTCACCAAGTTAGTACTAAGATCTACTCGGTGATCCTACTGGTGCACCTATCTCGGCATAGAACTCTGGATAGTTCCTCTGGATACTATCCTCAGTCTCCCATGTAGCCTCCTCAAGTCCTCGTCTCGACCACTGTATCTTAAGCATAGGTATGTCCTTCGAACGCAGGCGTCTCATACCTCGTTCTAGGACTGCAATCTGATGCTCAACAAAAGTGTGGTCCGGCTCAACCACCAAATCCTCATAACTCACGATGTGTCTCGGATCTGGTATATACTCCCTCAGCTGAGACACGTGAAACATAGGGTGAACACCCTCTAATCTCGGAGGCAAGGCTAATCTGTAAGCTGCACTCCCAACCCGGTCCAGAATCTCGAACGGTCCGACATATCGGGGACTCAACTTCCCCTTAATGCCAAAACGCCTAACACCTCGTGTCTGGGACACTCTCAGCCACACATGGGCTCCAACCCTGAACTCTAGAGGTCTACGCCTCCTGTCAGCATAAGACTTCTGACGGCTCTGTGCAGTCAGCATACACTCTCTGATCAATGCTACCCGAGCCATATCATCTTGAATCTGATCAGGTGCTAAACCACTGACACTGCTTTGCTCATCCCAGCATAACGGGGTACGACATCTCTGTCCATACAGTGCCTCATATGGGGCCATCCCAATAAATGTATGCCAGCTGTTGTTGTAGGAGAACTCAACAAGTGGGAGATGATCCGTCCACACCTGTCCCCAATCCAACACACAAGCTCGCAACATATCCTCTAGGGCCTAAATGGTCCTCTCTGACTGACCATCTGTCTGAGGATGGATCGCTGTCGTGAAGTGCAAACTCGTCCTCAGGGCAGTCTGAATCTACTGCCAGAATCTCGAGGTAAATCGCCCATCTCTGTCTGAGACGATCGTCCTCGGTACACCATGGAGTCTCACTATCTGCCTAGTGTACTCCTCAGCTAATCTGCTCACCGGCCACATCTCCCTGATAAGAATGAAACGTGCCGTCTTCGTCAATCTGTCTACTATAACCTAGATGGCATCAAAGCTCCGGCTCAGCCTCAGTCCGGTCACAAAATCCATGGTGACGTCCTCCCACTTCCTTTGTGGAACAGGAAGGGGATGGAGCTCACCTCCAGGTCGGAAATGCTCGATCTTGACCTGCTGGCAGGTCGCACACTGAGCTACAAATCTGGCTACATCGGGCTTCAACCCTCCCCACCAATATATACGTCTCAAGTCCTGATACATCTTACTCGTACCTGGATGTACCGAGTAAGGGGTGCAATGAGCCTCCTGTAAAATCCTCTGCCTCAGCTCTGTATCAGCAGGTACACAGACGCGGCCATGGCGCCTCAAAACTCCATCTTCTCCAAGCAGGAACTGTGGTGTCTCATCCCGAGACATCCTATCTCTGATCCTCTGTAAAGTCGGGCAGGTCTCCTGTTTCTGTCGGATCTCATCCAACAGATCAGGAAGGACCTCTAATGTACGCAGCTAGGCATCCTCATCAAGAAACTGGATGTCCAACTCTAACCAGATAAGATCTCTCTGCAACTGATGCTGAACTGTCAGCCTTGCAATCGCTTGCTCTCGAGGCGTCTTTATGCTCAGGGCGTCGGCGACCACGTTCGCCTTCCGTGGATGGAACAAAATCTCTAAATCGAAGTCCTTGATCAGCTCAAGCCACCTACGCTGGCGGTTATTCAATTCCCGCTGCGTGAAGATATACTTCAGACTCTTATGGTCTGTGAAGATCTTACAAGTAGCACCATACGGGTAATATCTCCAGATCTTCAGTGCATGAACTACCGCTGCCAACTCCAGATCATGAGTCGGGTAGTTCTCCTCATACGTCTTCAGCTATCGAGACGCATATGCAATCACCCTGCCTCTCTGCATCAGAACACATCCCAAGCCTAGCTTGGATGCATCACTGTAAACCACAAAATCCTCAGTACCCTCTGGCTGTGCCAAAATAGGAGCAGAAGTCAAACGCCTCTTCAACTCCTCAAAACTCTGTCTGCACTGATCAGGCCACACAAATCTGGTAGTCTTCCTCAGCAAACTCGTCAGTGGACGGACAATCACAGAAAAACCCTCCATGAAGCGTCTGTAATAACCAGCTAGGCCAAGGAAACTACGTACTTCCTTGACGTTCGTCGGTGTCGTCCAAGCTGCTACTGCCTCTATCTTCGCCGGATCCACTTTGATCCCCTCAGCTGAAACCACATGACCCAGGAATGCTACCTCTGGCATCCAGAACTCACACTTAGAGAACTTAGCATAAAGTTCTCTATCCCTCAAAACCTGCAATACAGTCCTCAGATGTCCTGCATGCTCCTCTCCACTGCGAGAGTATACCAGAATGTCATCAATAAACACCACCACAAACTGATCCAGGAAGTCGATGAAGATACTGTTCATCAACTCCATAAAAACGGTTGGGGCATTCGTAAGCCCAAATGGCATCACTACAAACTCGTAGTGGCCATATCTGGTCCATAATGTTGTCCCGTGCACATCCTGCTCCCTCACCCTCAGCTGGTGATACCCGGAACGCAGGTCAATCCTGGAGAACACAGTAGCTCCCTGTAGCTGATCTAACAAATCATCAATACGCGGCAGTGGATACTTGTTCTTGATGGTCACCTTGTTCAGCTCTCTGTAATCAATACACAGTCTCAGCGATCCGTCCTTCTTCCGTACGAAGATGACAGGTGCTCCCCAGGGGGACACACTAGGGCGAATGAAGCCCTTCTCAGCCAACTCCTCGAGTTGCTTCTTCAACTCCAGCATCTCAACAGGTGTCATCCGGTATGGAGCTTTCGAGATGGGTCTCGTACCAGGCTCTAACTCGATACTGAAATCCACACTCCTCTGAGGCGGCAAACTGGACGGCTCAACAAAAACATCAGTAAACCCACAGACAACTATAATGTCCTCTACAGTTGGACTCTCCCCCTCCTTCATGGCATAACACCAGAAGGCCTCGCAACCCTGTGCAATCAATCTAGCTTCCCGTATAGCACTGATAACTGTGCCTACCTTTCCAAGGTCCCAACCTCGGAAAACCTCTATCTGGCCTAACTCGGTAGAGAGGGTAACAGTCCTCCTACCTACATCTAAGATTGCAGAATGGCTAGCCATCCAATCCATACCAAATGACTTCTTCATGCTCTAATGGCATGACAAAGAAGTCAACTAGTAACACACGGGTCCCTACAGAAATGGGACAACCGTGAATCTCACGGGTACCTCTGACCCTACCACCATCAGGTAACCCTATAATAAAAGGCATCCCCTCAACTGTATCTAACCCAAGACGCTCTACACAGGCATCAGAAATAAAAGAGTGCATAGCACCAGTATTAAATAAAACTCTAACAGGTAAACCATGAATCAGAATGGTACCTGTAGCAGTAGGTGCAGCTGGCTCCTCTGCACTCCTCAGCTCAAAAACACGACCCTGTGGGCCTCTGGTATCAGTGGTGCCCCCACCACGGCCTCTGCCTCTACTCGGCCCAGGAGCAGATCCCTGAGTCGTAGGGCGATCTGGGACTCTCTGCTGTCCCTGAGTCTGCTGCTGCTGCTGAGGTGGCCTCTGCCCACCTCCGCTACACTGGCAGGAGAAGAACCCTGCTGAGATGCAGCTCCGCCCTGGCGGCAATAAACGGCTCTATGACCCTGTCTACCACAGGTAAAACAAGTCACCAACGGCCTCGCACTCGGGCTTCAGATGCCCTGGATCTCCACAGTTAAAACTGTCGTCCCATCTCTGTAGCTGGTGCAGATACAGAACGACCCTGACGTCTCTGACTACCCCCAACACTAGCAGCTCCAGCAGTACCACTGGCCTGCCCAGTACGCTGTCTCTTCTCAGACCTTCCGGCCTGAGAAGCTCTCCTCTGTCCAGCCCTCTCTCTCTCATAATCTGCAGCTCTGTCCTGATAGTCCATCAAGGACTCACAGTGAAAACCTGCCATGTAGGCTCGGGTACCATCCCTCAATCGTCGAGAGAACAGATAAACATGCTGATCAACAGGAGGTGCAGCTGGACCAGTAAAGCCAGCTCCTCCTGGAATCTCTTGATGGCCTCTGAAACTGGCACATCCTCAAATCCGGCCTCAACAAAAATCACGCAGTTTCTCCTTCCTCAGTGAGGCAGGGCAGAAACGCTCTCGATCAAGGTCCTCATCTGGTCATAGCTGGTAACCTGACCCCGTACTGACCTCCACCAGTGCTGCCAGCTCTCTGAACAGAGTCTGCACCAACTCGATCTGCCTATCAGCTGGACAGCGAATAGACTCCAGAGCTGAGTCTACATGCCCGATCCAGAGCTCAACCTCCAACCCCACCTTCCAGTGAAAGGGGTACACCCATCTGATGAATGCCTTCAACCAAGTATCTGGTCTAGGCCCTCTATGCTCCTCCGCTCTGACAATCTCAGCAGCAGGTACCTGTACAGCTGGTACCTGAGTAACGGTGTGGGACCTCTCAGATGGTCCCTCCTGTGCCTGTAAGTCTGGGCACGCCTACCGGCTCTAGCAGCCTCCTCAACACGTCTGATATAAGCCTGAAACTCTGATCTACCCTAGAGACACGATCAGACTCACCAGACTAGGCTCTTTATGCCCCCTGTCCCTCAGCTGCCCCGTTCCCAGTCTCAGGAACGGCGCTCTCAGCAACCTCCTCGTGGATCTCTCCTGCTGCCTGGGAACCATCAGCAGGTATCCTACCTCGTCCTCGGCCTAGAGGGGGTCTACCCTACTCTACCTCGCCCAACTGCAGGTAAGGCTCTAGTCTGAACCATCTGCAGAGGACGTAAACCTAGCTTAGAAGGCTATATATATGCCATATGTATGTATCAAATCAATCACAAACAGATATCTATATATGTTACTGTCGAGATCTTCAGAGGGGTGATGTTCACGTACACATAACCCAAAACATTTGTACTCATTTTAAAACCCAAAACCTTTTGAAAAGTCAGACCCCTTTTCGGGTTCTGTTTATTTATCTATTCGAACTTTATTGCAGATTACTAGTGCCATTATTGTCAAGGCTCTGATANTTCCATAGTCACATACATACACACACATTCATATTCCAACATCACTCTATGATTCATTCATCTAATCCGAAGCTAAGGAAGGAAGAACAAGAAAGAAAGATAGGAAGGAGAAGCAAGATGCTCACCTCAACTGCTGGAATCACTCAAGGGAAGCACAACACACTCTCAGCTGGCATCACAAGCTCAGCAACATACATAAGAACAATCTCAGCAAATCCACATGACAACTCCTTTGCAAACTCTAAGAGAACTCACACACAAGATCAAGGAGATGAAGGAGAAACAAGGAGGACGTGAAGACTGGATGGAAAATGAATAAGGAAACCCTTGCTCAGCAAGGAGAAGGAAGAAGTAAAGCTAAGGGTAAAGCACGGGCCAAAGGAGTCAACAAAACCGGCTACAGCCGCCGGAAACCGCAGGGGCGGTCCCATGAGCCGCAGGGGCGGGAACCCGCAGGGGCGGCGGTCAAGCCCGCGGGTGCGGAAAGGCCAATCTCGGGCCAAAGCCAATCTCGGCTATGGTCCTATCTCGGTCCGAAAGGAAAGGGCTCTCACATCTCACCCCCCTAAAAACAAATTTCGTCCCGAAACTTGCAAGATCCTAAAACCACTCGGACTCACAAGCCGAGGTAACACTCTCTATAACCTCAAACATAAGCATGGAGGAAATCTTCAACTCAAGCAGTAACTATACTATCTAGGGCCTAGAGAAACCATTTCTAGCCAGCTATAAACACATCACAAGGCATAGAGGAAGCACATCTCTAGCCATATCATAACCATAATAGAAAGGCATGGAGGGAGAACATCTCCAGCACTACTATGTCAATCAAAATAGCATGGAGGGAAGAACCATCTCCAGCTAAACCTAAGCGTATCACAATAGCGTGGAGGGAAGAACCATCTCCAGTTATAAATAGGAAATCATACTAGCATAACAAGATCTAATAAGATCATAATCACATCAAAACTAGCATGTAATAAACACATCATAGCATATAAGCATATAAGCAGATAAGACTCACCAAGCTAGTACTAAGATCTACTCGGTGATCCTACTGGTGCACCTATCTCGGCATAGAACTCTGGATAATTCCTCTGGATACTATCCTCAGTCTCCCATGTAGCCTCCTCAGGTCCTCGTCTCGACCACTATATCTTAAGCATAGGTATGTCCTTCGAACGCAGGCGTCTCATACCTCGCTCTAGGACTGCAATCGGATGCTCAACAAAAGTGTGGTCCGGCTCAACCACCAAATCCTCATAACTCACGATGTGTCTCGGATCTGGTATATACTCCCTCAGTTGAGACACGTGAAACACAGGGTGAACACCCTCTAATCTGGGAGGCAAGGCTAATCTGTAAGCTGCGCTCCCAACTCGATCCAGAATCTCGAACGGTCCGACATATCGGGGACTCAACTTCCCCTTAATGCCAAAACGCCTAACACCTCGTGTCGGGGACACTCTCAGCCACACATGGGCTCCAACCCTGAACTCTAGAGGTCTACGCCTCCTGTCAGCATAAGACTTCTGACGGCTCTGTGCAGTCAGCATACGCTCTCTGATCAATGCTACCCGAGCTATATCATCCTGAATCTGATCAGGTGCTAAACCACTAACACTACTCTTCTCATCCCAGCATAACGGGGTACAACATCTCTGTCCATACAGTGCCTCATATGGGGCCATCCCAATAGATGCATGCCAACTGTTGTTGTAGGAGAACTCAACAAGTGGGAGATGATCCGTCCACACCTGTCCCCAATCTAACACACAAGCTCGCAGCATATCCTCCAGTGTCTGAATGGTCCTCTCTGACTGACCATCTGTCTGAGGATGGAACGCAGTCGTGAAGTGCAAACTCGTCCTCAGGGCAGTCTGAATCTGCTGCCAGAATCTCGAGGTAAATCGTCCATCTCTGTCTGAGACGATGGAGTCTCACTATCTTCCTGGTGTACTCCTCAGCTAATCTTCTCACCGGCCACGTCTCCCTGATAGGAATGAAACGTGCCGTCTTCGTCAATCTGTCTACTATAACCCAGATGGCATCAAAGCTCCGGCTCAGCCTCAGTCCGGTCACAAAATACATGGTGACGTCCTCCCACTTCCTATGTGGAATAGGAAGTGGATGGAGCTCACCTCCAGGTCGGAAATGCTCGATCTTGACCTGCTGGCAGGTCGCACACTGAGCTACAAATCTGGCTACATCGGGCTTCAGCCCTCCCCACCAATATATACGTATCAGATCCTGATACATCTTACTCGTACCTGGATGTACCGAGTAAGGGGTGCAATGAGCCTCCTGTAAAATCCTCTGCCTCAGCTCTGTATCAGTAGGTACACAGACGGGGCCATGGCGCCTCAAAACTCCATCTGCTCCAAGCAGGAACTGTGGTGCCTCATCCCGAGACATCCTATCTCTGTTCCTCTGTAAGGTCGGGCAGGTCTCCTGTTTCTGTCGGATCTCATCCAACAGATCAGGAAGAACCTCTAATGTACGCAGCTGGGCATCCTCATCAAGAAACTGGATGTCCAACTCTAACCAGATCAGGTCTCTCTGTAGTTGATGTTGTATTGTCAGCCTCGCAATCGCCTGCTCTCGAGGCGTCTTCCTGCTCAGGGCGTCGGCGACCATGTTCGCCTTCCCTGGATGGTACAAAATCTCTAAATCAAAGTCCTTGATCAGCTTGAGCCACCTACGCTGGCGGTTATTCAATTCCCGCTGCGTGAAGATATACTTCAGACTCTTATGGTCTGTGAAGATTTGATATGTAGTACCATACAGGTAATGTCTCCAGATCTTCAGTGCATGAACTACCGCTGCCAACTCCAGATCATGAGTCCGGTAGTTCTCCTCATACATCTTCAAATGTCGAGACGCATAAGCAATAACTCTGCCTCGCTGCATCAAAACACATCCCAAGCCTAACTTGGATGCATCATTGTAAACCACAAAATCCTCAGTACCCTCTGGCTGTGCCAAAATAGGAGCAGAAGTCAAACGCCTCTTCAACTTCTCAAAACTCTGCCTGCACTGATCAGACCCCACAAATCTGGTAGTCTTCCTCAGCGAACTCGTCAGTGGACGGGCAATCACAGAAAAACCCTCCACGAAGCGTCTATAATAACCGGCTAGGGCAAGGAAACTACGTACTTCCTTGACGTTCGTCGGTGTCGTTCATGCTGCTACTGCCTCAATCTTCGCTGGATCCACCTTGATCCCCTCAGCTGAAACCACATGACCCAGGAATGCTACCTCTGGCATCCAGAACTCACACTTAGAGAACTTAGCATAAAGTTCTCTATCTCGTAAAACCTGCAATACAGTCCTCAGATGTCCTGCATGCTCCTCACTGCTACGAGAGTATACCAGAATGTCATCAATAAAAACCACCACAAACTGATCCAGGAAGTCGATGAAGATATTGTTCATCAACTCCATAAAGACGGTTGGGGCATTCGTAAGCCCAAATGGCATCACTACAAACTCGTAGTGGCCATATCTGGTCCGGAATGTTGTCCTATGCACATCCTGCTCCCTCACCCTCAGCTGGTGATACCCAGAACGCAGGTCAATCTTGGAGAACACAGTAGCTCCCTGTAGCTGATCTAACAAATCATCAATGCGCGGCAGTGGATACTTGTTCTTGATGGTCACCTTGTTCAGCTCTCTGTAATCTATACACAGTCTCAGCGATCCGTCCTTCTTCCGTACGAAGAGGACAGGTGCTCCCTAGGGGGACACACTAGGGCGAATGAAGCCCTTCTCAGCCAACTCCTCGAGTTGCTTCTTCAGCTCCAGCATCTCGACAGGCGCCATCCGGTATGGAGCCTTCGAGATGGGTCTCGTACCAGGCTCTAACTCGATACTGAAATTCACACTCCTCTGAGGCGGCAAACTTGGACGGCTCAGCAAAAACATCAGTAAACCTCACAGACAACTGGAATGTCCACTACAGTTGGACTCTCCCCCTCCTTCATGGCATAACACCAGAAGGCCTCGCAACCCTGTGCAATCAGTCTAGCTGCCCGTATAGCACTGATAACTGTGCCTACCTTTCCAAGGTCCCAACCTCGGAAAAACCTCTATCTGGCCTAACTCGGTAGAGAGGGTAACAGTCCTCCTACCTACATCTAGAACTACAAAGTGGTCTAGCCTATCCATCCATACCCAAAATGACTTCTTCATGCTCTAATGGCATGACAAAGAAGTCAACTAGTAACACACGGGTCCCTATAGAAATGGGACAACCGTGAATCTCACGGGTACCTCTGACCCTACCACCATCAGGTAACCCTATAATAAAAGGCATCCCCTCAACTGTATCTAACCCAAGACGCTCTACACAGGCATCAGAAATAAAAGAGTGCATAGCACCAGTATTAAATAAAACTCTAACAGGTAAACCATGAATCAGAATGGTACCTGTAGCAGTAGGTGCAGCTGGCTCCTCTGCACTCCTCAGCTCAAAAACACGACCCTGTGGGCCTCTAGTATCAGTGGTGCCCCCACCACGGCCTCTGCCTCTACTCGGCCCAGGAGCAGATCCCTGAGTCATAGGGCGATCTGGGACTCTCTGATGTCCCTGAGTCTGCTGCTGCTGCTGAGGTGACCTCTGTCCACCTCCCGCTACACTGGCAGAGAAGAACCCTGCTGAGATGCAGCTCCGCCCTGGCGGCAATAAACGGCTCTATGACCCTGTCTACCACAGGTAAAACAAGTTACCAACGGCCTCGTACACTCGGCTTCAGATGCCCTGGATCTCCACAGTTAAATTACTATGGTCCCATCTCTGTAGCTGGTGCAGATACAGAACGACCCTGACGTCTCTGACTACCCCCCAACACTAGTAGCTCCAGCAGTACCACTGGCCTGCCAAGTACGCTGTCTCTTCTCAGACCTTCCGGCCTGAGAAGCTCTCCTCTATCTACCCCTATCTCTCTCATAATTTGCAGCTCTGTCCTGATAGTCCATCAAGGACTCATAGTGAAAACCTGCCATGTAGGCTTGGGTACCATCCATCAATCGTCGAGGGAACAGATAAACATGCTGATCAACAGGAGGTGCAGCTGGACCCAGTAAAGCCACCTCATCCTGGAATCTCTTGATGGCCTCTGAAACTGGCACATCCTCAAATCCGGCCTCAACAAAATCACGTAGTTTCTCCTTCCTCAGTGAGGCAGGCAGAAACGCTCTCGGATCAAGGTCCTCATCTGGTCATAGCTGGTAACCTGACCCCGTACTGACCTCCACCAGTGCTGTGCCAGCTCTCTGAACAGAGTCTGCACCAACTCGATCTGCCTATTAGCTGGACAGCGAATCGACTCTAGAGCCGAGTCTACATGCCCGATCCAGAGCTCAACCTCCAACCCCACCTTCCCAGTAAAAGGGGGTACACCCATCTGATGGAATGCCTTCAACCAAGTATCTGGTCTAGGCCCTCTATGCTCCTCCGGTGCTTTAGTAATCTCAGCAGCAGGTACCTGTACAGCTGGCACCTGAGTAACGGTGTGGGACCTCTCAGATGGTCCCTCCTGTGCCTGTAAGTCTGGGGCACGCCTACCGGCTCTAGCAGCCTCCTCAACACGTCTGATATAAAGCTGAAACTCTGACCTACCCATAGAGACACGATCAGACTCACCAGACTGGGCTCTCTGTGCCCCCTGTCCCTCAGCTGCCCCGTTCCTAGTCTCAGGAACGGCGCTCTCAACAACCTCCTCGTGGATCTCTCCTGCTGCATGGGAACCATCAGCAGGTATCCTACCTCGTCCTCGGCCTAGAGGGGGTCTACCTCTACCTCTACCTCTACCTCGCCCAACTGCAGGTAAGGCTCTAGTCTGAACCATCTGCAGAGGACGTAAACCTAGCTTAGAAGGCTATATATATGCCATATGTATGTATCAAATCAATCACAACAGAATATCTATATATGTGTACTGTCGAGATCTTCAGAGGGGTGATGGTTCACGTACACGATAACCCAAAATATTTGTACTCATTTTAAAACCAAAACCTTTTGAAAAGTCAAACCCCTTTTCGGGTTCTGTTTATTTATCTATTCGAACTTTATTGCAGATTACTAGTGCCATTATTGTCAACCTGGGCTCTGATACCAACTTTGTAACACCCCGAATCCGTAGGACTCGAAGTGCTAATGGGCTAGGATCTCACAATGGATCCTGGCCCTAGCCTGACAACAACTTCACTGAATCTTACAACAAGGCACCAATAGTTAAAACAAAACATAAAAACTGATAAATATATATATATATATATATATATATATATATATATATATATATATATATATATATATATATATATATATATATACATCTCAAAGGGATAATACAAAGTGCTGCTGAGTACAAAGTCAAACTAAAATCCGTACAATAATGATAATCTCAAAAACCCCACGAATATGCCCCGTGTACGGAACCCTCAACAGATCACCCTCTCTGGATCACTCCGCAGTTCTCCTAACCTGCAAGGGATCTACAACACGGTATGAAACTGTTAGCTAACTATACACATATATAAGAAGATGCTAAAGCACAAAGACACATCAGAAAGGATAAACACTTCAGCATGATATCAAACATTTACCCGGTTTATTATCTTTAATAAGTTAAATCATTCAATCGTATAAATAGATATATATGAAGATAGGTGACACGAGGAATAAAATCCCCGCCTCTGAGTACTCTAACCAGCTGGGGTAGTATCAGCACACCTCCCGTCTACCCTGTGGGAATGGTGAGGGGCCTTCCTTTACACCAGATCTGGCCTGACTACAGAGAACCTCTCAAACTCCACTACGGGATGAAAGGGAAAGGTTATCACAACCACTACAATGGGCGGTCAATATAACATAGGTCGGTGAATAATAACACATGCTATAATGCACATAACACACACCACTCAAGCATACATCCAATATAAGGATAGTAGCTAAGTAAGTCCTATGGACTTACCTCGATCTCAGAAGTAACTCAAGTCTGATCCACTCTCAGAAACGTCCACTCCAAACTGGAGGACAACACAACCTATACAAGACACACATATATATCACAATCCTATCACACAAAGGGTCACACCTAGACCCAAGGGATCCATAAGGAATCATATCCAACTCATAACCTTAAGGCCGTAACCGGTATATCTATATCATACTCGGTATAAACCGATACCTAGCATGATACTAGTTCCCTCATACTAGAAAGGAAAGGAACTACCTAACTATAGGTAGTCCCGGGACAAGACGCACCTGCGTGATCTAAGGACGCAGGGGCGGAATGCAGGAAACCGCAGGCGCGGTTACTCGGCCGCGGGGGTGGTGAGTAGGATGTTGGCAACGCAGGCACGGCGCAGGCGCTGCGGCACGTCTTCCGCAGGGGCGGTGACTTCTGGCCGCGGGGGCGGCGACAGTGCAGAATGAAACCTCGCGGCTTCTCTTTGGCTTTTCACGTGATCAAATCACGTCTATTCTCTTCCATAGTCACATACATACATATCAATACACATTCCAACATCAAAACCCTTAACATACATCTAATCCTAAGCTAGAAGGATTGAAACAAGGAAAGAAAGAAGAGAACAAGGGAAGAAGCTTACCACCGCTATGGCTTAACAAGGGAACGACAGAACTAAGGCCTCACAACTGGTTCAAGCTCAGCAACATACATCACAAGCATCACAACCCAGAAAGCCACACAAAACTCTTCCACACATCCAAGAACACAAGCAAGATCAAGGAGGAGAGAAGGAAAGCAAGGAATCGTGAAAAGCTGGAAATGGTGAGAAACCCTTGCTCATTCAGCCAAGGTATAACTTAAAGAGGAAGGCAAAAGGAAGAGTAAAGCACAGTCCAAGGGGTCAACGAAAACGGCTGCAGCCGCAAGAACCCGCGGGGGCGGCGGAGATGGCCGCGGGAGCGGCGACCCGCAGGTGCGGCGGAGGTGACCGCGGGCGCAGCTGAGCCAAACTCGGACAAAGTCAAGCTCGGTCAAAGACCAATCTCGGTCCGAAAGATAGGGCTCTTACATTAAGAATCTCGACCGAGACTACCGAGAGCGCTAGGCGGGGATTACGGTTTGTGTCCGCTGACGCCGAGGCAACCGGGTGGAGTTTAGGGTTCACGCCGGTAGGTGTTGTTGGAGTCGAGGAGCTCGTGTTCGCTGGCGTCGGGGAGCTCGAACGGAAATTAGGGTTCATTCCGTTCGGTGGCGCTGGCGTCGGGGAGCACGGGCGGGAATTAGGGTTCACGCCGATCAGTGCCGCTGGCGTCGAGGAGCACGGGCCGGAATTAGGGTTCACGCCGATCAGTGCCGCTGGCGTCGAGGAGCACGGGCGGAAATTAGGGTTCGGACCCGTTGACGTTGCAGAGCCCGGGCGGAGATTAGGGTTCCCGCCGAAGAGCGCCGGTGCTCCCTTGCTTCCGCTAGCTTCCTTCCGTCCGCCAAGCATGTTTTCCGCCTGCTTCTCCTTGCTTCCGCCTGCTCCTTCCCGTCCGCCAGGTGTGTGTTCCGTGCCTTTGCCATGCATACGTTCCGCTAGCAAGCTTCCAAACTCAGCTTCATTTCCTCGTTGATCCAACGTTTGCATGGCTGAACAATCTTGATCATAGGTTCTTGAAATAGTTAAGAGAGTAATGAATGACATATTAGCATTAAATAATTCTTGTAATCTACCATGCATTAACAATAACTCCCTTGACGTAGTCTCTTGAACCTCCTTGGCCCGTGACCTTGTAATGGGTCCTTGGTTCCTTTGGGACGGTGGTGAGTCATCTGATGGCTCACGTAATGGTCCTCCATCATCCACCCCTTCTTGGGAAGAATTCGACCCCGATATATTGCCTTTCTCCAAATCTCCTTCATAGAGGCTCAAATCTCCCACGTTGAAAGTTGTACTTACTCCATAATCCTCCGGTAAATCTAAGACATATGCATTGTCGTTAACCCAATGTAGAATTTTGAACGGTCCGTCACCCCGTGGAGCTAGTTTCGATTGACGTTTCTCCGGGAACCTCTCCTTCCTTAGATGTAACCAAACTAGGTCACCGGGTTGGAAAACCAATTGCCTTCGTCCCTTGTTGTTTCTAGCTGCAACTTCAACTCCTTTCCTTTCAAGCTTAGCCTTGGTCTTTTCATGGAGTTCCTTAATCATTTCCGCCTGTTCCAAAGCATCAAAAGCTACTCGATCCTTTTGAGGGATCGATAAAAGATCCATAGGAGTCAAAGGGTTAAAACCATAAACACATTTAAAAGGTGACAAAGAAGTGGAAGAATGCATTGTTCGATTATAAGCAAAGTCGAAATGTGGTAAAACATCTTCCCATTCCTTCAAATTGTCTTTCAAAATGGTTCTAAGGAGTGTAGTTAGAGTCCTATTGGTGACTTCCGTTTGTCCATCCGTTTGAGGATGGCTAGAGGTCGAAAATAGCAATCTAGTTCCCATCTTTCCCCAAAGAGTTTTCCAAAAGAAACTCAAAAACTTAACATCTCTATCACTAACAATGGTCTTAGGTATTCCATGCAATCTAACTATCTCCTTGAAGAATAAATTTGCGACATTGTATGCATCATCAGTTTTATGACATGGAATGAAATGTGCCATTTTAGAGAATCTATCTACCACCACAAAAATTGAATCTCTTCCTTTCTTAGTCCTAGGCAGCCCTACAATGAAATCCATACTAATATCTTCCCAAGGAGCACTAGGCGTAGGTAAAGGTGTGTACAAACCGTGGAGTTGTAATCTAGATTTAGCCTTAAGACATTCAATGCACTTCTTAAGCATGTGTTCTACATCTCTTAGCATGTGAGGCCAATAAAAATGGGTTTGCAACATGTGATATGCCTTATCCCTCCAAAATGTCCCATTAAGCCTCCCTTATGAGCTTCTTCTACCAATAACAACTTAAGGGAACATCTAGGTATGCAAATCTTATCCACTTTAAACAAGAATCCCTCAAACAAAAAGTACTTATCATAAGGCCTTTGTGTAGTACATCTATGAAATATCTCCCCAAAATCAGCATCACCCACATATAATTCCTTAATGTAAGTGAAACCTAACATCCTAGAATCCAAAGTGGTGATCAAAGTGTGTCTCCTAGATAAGGCATCTGCCACTACATTATCTTTTCCCTTCTTATACTTGATAATCTAAGACAAAGTTTCAATGAATTCCATCCATCTACCATGCCTCCTATCTAGCTTATCTTGGCTCCTAAAGTGTCTAAGTGAATCATGGTCTGTTTTCAAAACAAACTCTTGGGGCCAAAGATAATGTTGCCACGTTTTGAGCACTCTAAACAAGGCATACAATTCTTTGTCATATGTGGAATAATTTAAGCATGCACCCTTCAATTTCTCATTAAAGAAAGCTAGAGGCTTACTTTCCTGCATGAGTACGCCTCCAATGCCTATGCCGGAAGCGTCACACTCAACCTCGAAAGGCTTAGTGAAATCCGGTAGAGCTAGGAGTGGTGCTTGGGTTATACGTTTCTTTAGCTCCTCAAATGCGCTTTGTTGCGGTTCATTCCACTCAAATGGAACCTTCTTTTTGGTCAAAGCCGTGAGCGTTACGGAAATGGTGCTAAAATCCCTCACAAATCTTCTATTGAAGGTAGCTAAGCCATGGAAGCTCCTTACATTACTAACCGATCGAGGGGTAGACCATTCATTGATTGCTTTGATCTTTTCCTCATCCACTTGAAAGTCGTTGGCACTTGCTACAAATCCAAGGAAAATGACTCGGTTAGTATAGAATTCACACTTTTTCATATTAGCATACAAGTATTCTGTACGCAATGTAGCAAGCACATCTCTCAAATGATCTTCAGGTTCTTTTAATGACTTACTATAGATAAGAATGTCATCAAAATATACCACAACAAACAAACCAATGTAAGGTCTCAAAATATGATTCATCAATCTCATGAAAGTACTAGGAGCATTAGTTAGTCCAAAAGGCATTACTAACCACTCATAGAGACCAAACTTGGTTTTAAAGGCCGTTTTCTACTCATCCCCTTCCCTCATTCTAATTGATGGTAGCCACTCCTAAGGTCAATCTTAGTAAAGATTGTGGCTCCATGTAGCCCATCAAGCATATCATCTAGACGTGGAATGGGGTGCCTATACTTGATAGTAATGTTATTGATCGCTCTATAATCAATGCACATTCTCCAAGTATTATCTTGCTTGGGTACTAAGAGGACGGGGACGGCACAAGGACTTAAGCTTTCCCTAACATACCCCTTATCTAGCAAGTCTTGAACCTGGTTTTGAATTTCTTGGGCTTCCTTAGGGTTCATCCTATAGGCCGGTCTATTGGGAAGAGTGGCTCCGGGGATTAAATCTCTTTGGTGTTCAATGCCCCTAATGGGCGGCAAGCCATCCGGAATCTCCTCAGGAAAGACGTCCTCAAACTCGTCTAATAGTCCTTGGATAGAGCTAGGGAGTTGAGTTTTGGCTTCCTTGGTTACCGTCACTAAAGACTTACACAAACTCATCATTAGGACATCCATAGAAGCATAATTATTCACATGTTCATTCCTAGACTCAAGGTAGCTACTTGTTGGTTGGGCTAAAAGAGTTTGATGGGTTTTATCCTCCTTACACTTAGGCCGTGAATTCTTAGATTTTTGGGAGGCTTCTTTATCTAATCTCTTGTTCTCATAATATTCGGCTATTTGTAAGGGCGTCATAGGCTTAAGTGTTAAAGTTTTACCTTTATACTCAAAACTATATTTGTTAGAAAAACCATCATGCACAACCTTCCTATCATATTGCCATGGACGGCCAAGCAACAAGTGACAAGCATTCATGGGCACAACATCACATACAATGATATCCTCATATGATCCTAATGTTATATTGACCCTAGTTTGCTTATTTACCTTAAGTTCCCCACACTCATTCATCCAATGTAACTTATATGGTTTAGGGTGATAAAATGTAGAAAGTTGCAATTTATTAACCATTTCAGTGCTAGCTATGTTGCAACAACTCCCTCCATCAATTATCACATTACACACCTTTCCTTTGATGTTACATCTTGTATGAAAAAGATTTTCACGTTGATTATCCTCACAAGGTGCTAGTTGGACATGCAAAGTTCTCCTAGCTATCAATGATTCACCATGCTCGATCATACTCAATGCAATCATCACTTTCATTTTGCTCATGATCATCAACTAGTGCATTTTCATTATCAAAATCCAAGTCATCTTCACTTTCATATTGCCCTAGATGATTTATGATCAAAGTGCGTCTATTAGGACATTCCCTACTCATGTGACCTCTACCCTGGCATTTAAAGCACACAATATCCCTAGTTCTAGAGTTAGAGTTAGAAGTACTCCCTCGAGGACCACTTGAAGGCTCATTCAAGGGTCGTGGTGTAGTGGAAGGTGTGGTAGCTCTTCTTTGGCCGTCTTGCCCCATAGGCGCCGGTTTCCTCTCCTCTTTATGGCCTCCTTGATCCCTACTTTGACTAGACAGCCGGCTCCCTTGTGATTTCCAAGCATTGGACGTGCCGTAGGTCGGTTTGTGTTCTCGGTTCCGTAGCTTAGTCTTCCTTTCCACCTTGATTGCTAAATGTAGCAATTGCTCCATGGTACTGTAGAGATACATATCAACTTCATTAGCCAAATTAGAGTTAAGAATTCGAAGATACCTAGCCATAGTGTTTTCTTCATCTTCTAGAACGTTGGCCTTCACCATAGCTACTTGCATGTTGGTATAAACTTCCTCAGCACTAAGAGATCCTTGTCTCAAATTTTCCAATCGTTGCCGAAGCTTTCGGGTGTAGTGGGGAGGGACGAACCTTGACCTCATGAGTGCCTTCATGTGATCCCATGTAGCGATTTGAGGGTCTAATGTTCGAACTCTCTCCTTAACCACATGATCCCACCACACCAAGCATAACCTTGGAATTCTAGGGCGGCTAGTTGAACCTTCTTATGGTCGCTGAAGTTGTGACACCACCATATTTGTTCAACCTTAGTCTCCCACTTCATGTAGACGTCGGGATCACACTTTCCTTCAAAGGCGGGAATTTTGATTTTGACCTTCCCAAGACCATCTTGTTCTTGGTAGGGCCGAACATTCTCCCGTTCTCTCCCTTGCCTCGGTGGTTGGTATTGCCGTGGATAATCCTCCCATGTATCGTCTTCAAAAGGGACTTCATGTCGATGCTGAAAATCATCAACAAAAGGTGGGATGTTAGATGCATTAGGAAAAGCGTCGGAGTGTCTATTACCTTGACCTTGATGACTCGTCACTCTAGTCACGTGAGAGGGCCCTCCAAACTCATAGGTGGTTCTCATGGGGGGCGTCCGAGGAGGTGGGGTTCGTGCTTCCATGGTTTCCATCCGTTTCGATAGGCTTGCTACGGAGTCGGACAACTTCTTCAATAGGTCGAACATCTCGGGCTTGACGGTTTCGCTGCTAGCCTTGCTTGGACTTCGGGATCTAGACATGCTCAAAGGAAACAAACAATGAAATGATTAAGTAAGTGCAAAATAAACCTCACTTGTGTATCTCTCACTCTCTTGTTGGTATTGCCACGTTTGTGGTTCGGTTTGTAAGGATCAACACCTTAGGACCACGTGTTCGAACCTTCTTAGCAACTCCTTGGACTAGAACGCCGGAACTGATGTTAGAGTTGGGAATAGATTAAGACACCCCAAAGTGGAGTATTGACTTTTGGCATTGTGTAGGCGTAATGAATAGAGACTTGAAAGAAGGATTACTCACAAAGAGGGGATCTTTCCTTGTGCTTGGCGATGGATTAGTAGATGGGCCGGCAATGGTATTTTTTTTTTTAAAGCTTGCTTAGGTCTCTTGTACTTTGACTAGAGAGCCTGTAGGAGCGGAGAAATGATAATTCCGGGCGAGTTTTGGAGAATCTCGGCCGAGGCTACCGAAAATTCCGGGGGAGATTTGAGAATCTCGGCCGAGACTACTGTAATTTCCTTGTTGTAAGGCAAGGTACGTTTTCATTTTTTTTTTGATGTGAGACTCAACCCTCCTCAAGATGATGGCCGGCCAAAAGAAGCCTTTGGCTTTGTTTGATCACTTCAAGCAGAAGTGAAATCCACAATTAGTCAAGAAATAATTGAATGGTAAGAAAAATTTAATGGGAAAGGTCAATTGTACCAACTGAGCTCTGATACCAATTGATACGGGAATAGACCCGTGATGAACCGATCTAGGTACAATGACTCCAAGAAGAGCAAATGATGGAACGGAATGTGGACGGAGATATGAACGAAAATGGAAATGGAACACGTTGAGAAGAACCAAAGGTTAACGAAGAGGAACCTCGGCTAAATAGTCAAGACCCCGGCTCGTGAATGCCTTTAACCCAACCCCAATACAACCTTACACAAGCTCTCAACATAGCTAGCAAAAGGAGGGACTCGTGACGGCTCGAAGCACCAATCCAGATTGATTGACACAAACAAACTCGACCAAGCAAACAACTCACAAAGATATGTCAACCAAAAGCTCTCTCTCTTGATTGATTTTGTAGGAATAAACAATGTCTTTGCAAATGAATAACATATCTATCTAAAAAGACTATCTAAAAAGACTAAAGAGAATATATATATAGACTCCTTTTCTAAACAAAAATATATAAAGAAAAACAAATACATTAGTGGGAGAAGTTGACAGGAGAGCTCCCACAAATGTAGCTAACAAGCCTAACAAATAACTGTTTGTCCACAAATAATTCCATAAAAATAGATCCTTGCTTCCCAAGCATCATTCGGGCAGCCGGGCGGACGTACGGGCTCAGCCGGGCGGGGTTTAGGGTCTAAGGCTTGACCCGGCGGAAATTAGGGTTCCGGATCCCGGCCGAGTTTGACGTTGAAGACCCCCCGAGATTGTCAACCATTCCAGACGGAGGCTAAGATCTTGCGGCGTTGCTGTTGAAGAGGAAGGACGGAGATGTGAGTTCGTGGCCGAGTGCTCCGGGCGGGTTTTAAGGATCTCGGCCGAGACTACCGAGGACGCCAGGCGGGATTTAAGAATCTCGACCGAGACTACTGAGAGCGCCAGGCGGGGATTAGGGTTCGTGTCCGCTGACGCCGAGGCAACCGGGCGGATTTAGGGTTCACGCCAGTAGGTGTTGTTGGCGTCGAGGAGCTCGTGTTCGCTGGCGTCGGGGAGCTCGAATGGAAATTAGGGTTCATGCCGTTCGGTGGCGTTGGCATCAGGGAGCACGGGCGGGAATTAGGGTTCACGCCGATCAGTGCCGCTGGCGTCGAGGAGCATGGGCGGAAATTAGGGTTCGGACCCGTTGACGTTGCAGAGCCCGGGCGGAGATTAGGGTTCCCGCCGAGGAGCGCCGGTGCTCCCTTGCTTCCGCTAGCTTCCTTCCGTCCGCCAAGCATGCTTTCCGCCTGCTTCTCCTTGCTTCCACCTGCTCGTTCCCGTCCGCCAGGCGTGTGTTCCGTGCCTTCGCCATGTATACGTTCCGCTAGCAAGCTTCCAAACTCAGCTTCATTTCCTCGTTGATCCAACGTTTGCATGGCTGAGAAATCTTGATCATAGGTTCCTGAAATAGTTAAGAGAGTAATGAATGACTTATTAGCATTAAATAATTCTTGTAATCTACCATGCATTAACAATAACTCCCTTGACGTAGTCTCTTGAACCTCCTTGACCCGTGACCTTGTAATGGGTCCTTGGTTCCTTTGGAAGGGTGGTGAGTCATATGATGGCTCACGTAATGGTCCTCCATCACAAATACTTTCACAATACCTCTTTCTTGGACTCGCGTCATGGTTCACGACTTAACTATACATGGAGTAGCGCTTAGGGAGCCAAATCTTTGCTAAAAGAGGGTTTTGGCTGGCACGTGAGAATTAGTTCTTCGATTACCATTACTAACAAAGGACTCGATCAAATGACCATCACTCTTGTATCCGGCTTGATCTTTTGCCCGGTGTTACTACTGATATCTATGTATCAAATCTTATTGAACATAAAAGGATGTCTCGGCCCTTGTCACCTCCCTACCACAAGTACATGAACGTAGTTAGACATGTCCTCCACTTGGGAGCACTGTTACGTGATTCAACTAGTAATCTTTGCGTGGTAACATCGTCTTGTGTGTTTGGAGGCTATGATGTTGAGGTTGCAAAAGTTTCCGCGATCGTCTTTGCTCTACAAGCTTTGGGTGGCTACACGATTAACCCACTGGTTGTTGAATCTGATGACCTATCTTTAATAACCAAGCTTTTAAGTGCTAATCGCTCAAGAACCTTTCTGATGATATTATCTCCTCCATTGCCTATTTCTCTTCAATGTTTGTTTACTTATGTGCCACACTATTGTAAAACTGTGACACACTTAGCCGCCGCCTTGTAAACTATGGCTCCTCTCCTTGTAATTGATTCAACAATTTTTAGCAACTCATATAAATGTGTTTTTTTTTGGAATTGACCGTATATAATACTTACGTATTTTCCTTTCAAAAAATAAAATAGTATTGATATAAAATGATGTACATATGAGATAAACTATCCGAAAATTTTTCATTAAAAATCATAAAAAGTAAAATTATTATTAGGGAAATTCCGGTTGGTGCCCTTGTGGTATGGGGTATTTCGGATTCTGCCCATGAGTTTTTCAAAGTGTGGTTGGTACCCCTTAGTTTTAACACTTTTCCGAAATTTTCCCTCCCGTTAAAAATCCCGGTTAACTTTAACGATTTGTACAGAAAAATAAAAGAAAATAGAAAATAATAAAAGGAAAAAAAAACTCTCTCGACAATCTCTCTTCCCGCTCGCTCAATTCTTCTCCTCTCTCGAACGACAGAGTCCTTCCCCGCTCTTCTACTCCCCCGAACGACAAGTTCCCACTCTCCACACTCTTCTCCATTGGGTTGCCCCTCTTCTCTCTCTTCCTCTCTCTTGAACGACTGTTTTCAAGACGTTTAGGGGTTTTTTGAGTTACCGTATGCTTCTTCGAATTATTTCTTTGATGTTCAACCTCTCTGTCTTGAATATTATTGTTTGCTTTTGTCTTGAGTTTAGGTTGATGACCAAAACATAACTAATTGATTGAGTTTAGGTTGATGCCTAACATTAAAATTTTTTTTTTTTCTGTCTTGAAATTTACTCTCTTTGCTGAAATTTGATATTATGTACATTGGATTAGACTAATTTTTGTTTAGTTGATGATTTTCTTCTAATTGATTGAGTTTAGGTTATAATTTATGTTTAGGTTAGTGATGTGCGTAATTGATTGAGTTTAGGCTAAAATTTAGTTGATGATTTGACTCTAATTGATTAAGTTTAGGTTTAGAGTAGGTGTGGGAAGTGTTTAATTGATTGAGTTTAGGTTCTAATTTATGTTTAGTTGATGAATTTACCAACAATCAAGACATCCATTACTTGCCTGGTTGATGGAGTGTATTACTTTGAAAATGTCACGAGCTGCTTGTCTCACACTCTAGCGAGAAATCTGAGATGAAACCAATGCCATTTGCTTCCAATAATGAAAAAGTTATGTGACGAAATAGAGGATTAACAATGACTCGTACAAATATGTTTTAGCTTCTGTTTTAGCTTCTGATCATGTTTTAGCTTCTGATTTTATTGAAATATGTTCTGTGATTTTAGTCAAATATGTTTTCTGATTTTAAACAAGTTCAATTTCGATATTAGTCAAGTTTGTTTTCTGATTTTAGTCAAATTTGTTTCCTGATTTTAATTAGTCAAGTTTGGATTCCGTTTTTAGTTTCTGAATTTGTAATTTGAGAATGTATATTAATTTGATATTCATGTTTTTATTTTCAGGATGGAGATTAAAAAAAGTGTTGTGTTTGCGTCATAACTTGGATGAAGCAATTCAAATAGAGGTGGATGATATCGACTTATCGTAAAAGGAAAGTACAACAACCCGACGAAGCCACATCTGATGTGTTGGGATCGGCTCCATGGAACGTTGCAAGACAACAAGACCCTTAGAAACTAGTTTTTCTTAGGCTTTTAAAATTGTTTTTGTCTTGGAAAACTACCTGTTTCTTTTTATTTTGTTGTGTTCAGCAAAAACAGGTTGAAATATTGTTTATTTAAAACAGCTCCAACTAAAAGTTCAGGTGATTTGTTCGGAAACTGTTTATGTTTGGAAACTATTCATGTTTGGAAATCATTTCAGCAAAAAACAAATTGAAATGGGTTGTTTGTGCTTTAATAACAGCAAAAACTATAAAGTTTCGAAATAAAAACGATCTTGATTCATATTTGGAACCAACCAAAACTGATATATTTGGAACCAGCAAAAACTGATCATTTCATGCTTTAATAACCAGCAAAAACTGATCTACTTGGAAATAAAAATTGTATGTTTAACCAACAATTTTGAAGTAAAAATTGTATGTGTTGTGTGTTTAACCAACAAAAACTATACTATTTAGAACCAACAAAACTGTCAGTTGTTGTTGTTTGTGTTGAGGAACACACATAATACATAAACCACCTCGATTCATATTAACCAAATTCATTGTACATAATACATAAAGTTTCAAAATAAAAACTAATACATAATGTGATATCTAATGTGCTACTCAATTTTTTAGTAGAATCACTTATATATTCATGTACAATACAAAGAGATGTCTTAACTACCCATTGAAAATATTCCTTTAAGTCTTGAAGGTCGTTTTTGGACGTTGTCGGTGAATCATATTTTGGATCATTTCTTGCTTTATGTTCGCCTTGAACATTAGTCATCTTCGATGCATCCGCCCATTGAAAGAAATTACAAGCATCACATTTGTAATACAGCCGATTATGATTTTTATCAGATCCGGAAATCCTAATGTGAGTTCTTTTTGAAGGTTGACACCTATAGTATGACTTCGCCAATCTCAATGTTGATGAAGAAGATGTATTTGAATCCATTAAATCTTGAAAAACCTAACCAAGAAGAAACATCAAACAAATCCAGATAGATTCAAAAGCTAAATAGAAGAAAAAAATTGACTCAAATAAATTTAAAGCTACTCAACTAAAACAGAAGCAAAATAATTTCAAGTAGAGAATAAATGTACACAGGCAAGAGTTAAAACAGATTTTACTCACATAGATTCAGAAGCTAAAACTTGATTAAAAAAAATTGGCTAATTAAGTCAGATAGATTCAGAAGAAATTTTTTCTGCTAAAACAGATTTTACTCACATAGATTCAGAAGCTAAAACTTGACTAAAAATTGGCTAATTAACTCAGATAGACTCAGAAGGGGAAAAAAAGAGGCTAATTGATAGATTTAAAAGCTAAACATATATATTCAGAAGCTAAAACAAATAGATTCGGAAGCTAAAAATTGGCTAATTGAGAAGAAATGTGCACAGGGAGAATAAAAAACAGATTTACTCATGTCTAACTCTAAACAAATTAGTCTAATCCAACTAAATAACTAAACTCAACACAATCAATTATAATCAAATCATCAACTAAATCTGAACCTAAACTCAGTCAATTACACACAACACTAACCTAAAAAGAAGTTAGAATCTAAACTCAATCAATTAGAACAAAATTACAACTAAACAGAAATTATTCTAAGTTCAATTAGTTCTTATTTGGGCATCAACCTAAACTAAAAATAGAAGCAAACACTAATATTCAAGACAAAGAGGTTGAGCATCAACCTAAACTCAATCAATTGGTCTAATCAACAATTTTTTTTTTTAGTCTAATCCAACCAAATACCTTAATAGCAAATATACTCGGTACACAATTTCACACCTAATTCTAAACCTAAACCTAAAAACCTTAATCGCAATAACAAAAAAATAATTCGAATAAACGTTCAGTAACTCGAAAAAACCCTAATTGTTGAAAACAGTCGTTTGAGAGAGGAGAAGAGAGAGAGGAGGGGCAAACCGATGGAGAAGAACTGAGCGCAGGGAGAGAGTGTTGAGCGTGGAGAGTGGGAATAGCCAATCGAGAGAATAGAAGAGCGTGGAGAATTGGAATTGTTGTTCAAGAGAGAAGAGCGTTAGAGGAGAAGAACTGAGCGGAAGAGAGACTGTCAAGGGAGAGAAATTTTATCCCTTTTATTTTTTAATATTTTCTTTTATTTTTCTGCACAAATCGTACCAAAGAAATCCTTATGGTTTGATACATAATAAATTCTACATTATGTTTTACAGGGGCACTAAATATTTTTCGAGAGATCTCCTCCAAATCACTGGTATGGCTATCGGATTCGTGAGCATCAACATGTAGATTCCAGATCCAAGTGGTAGTTTCAGGCCCTTAGCAATTGTCCTTGAAAAATGACCTGATCTGGCCCATTCCTCAAATGAGGTTTTTATGGGTTTAAAGTTAACCGGATTTTTTAACGGGAGAGCAAATTCCGGAAAAGTGTTAAAACTAAGGGGCACCAACCGAACTTTGAAAAAATCATAGGCAAAATCCGAAATACCCCATATCACGAGGGCACCAACCGAAATTTCCCTTATTATTATTTTAATACTTCTTGAAGTTGGATATATAGTTGGGCTTACTAAACAAAAGTAATTAACAAAATTAGTGTACCACCCATGCATCGGTGTTCTTTTATATATTAGTTGTAAAATAACTTTATTTTATTTAATAAATTTCTTGAACACGACCTCTTAAAAAAATCCTTTAAATTTAGTTTCCTGAAAACTTATAGGCATATCAAGGTTAATTTTTATTTTTTTTACTATTATAAAACAAATGCCTTTTGACAAATTTATTACAGAGTAAAAATAACAATGAATTACGATTAATTAAACTTACATTCTCGTCAATAGAAACCAGCTCTTTTGCAATAATAACCGGTACCTTTAATGAAAGGTCGTAAACATCCCATATAGACATAACTCGAACACAAATTTTGATATTGTAATTGAACTTCATGATCAAATCGTTGATCAAGGCGAACTTGTTGCCATGACCTACACTGAAAATTAAACTATAACTAGTGCACATTTGAAATAAAATAGATGAGCAATACTTAGAAGATAACTTAGTATGGATCGTAACGTAATCAAATGAAGGAGGTTGAGAATGAAATGTACTTGTAGATGGATATTGAGTGCTTTATATATTATCACTTTATCAAGGCTAGGGTTTTTTTTTAACCTGCATAACCGATCCAAATATCAAAAAAGATTTTCGTTTGAGCTAATTAACTTCTGATGCAATTTAACACATGATGCAATCTTTTGATGAGCTACATATCTGATTGTATATTTTTTTTTGGAGGGAGAAAAACAAAAAGATTAATAAAACAAATAAGATACGTGAGAATAATAACTTTTATTGCAATCTTCTTTTACGATTTAAGTATCTAATTGTCTAAAACGTATTGACTTTCAAATTTTTTCATTACTATCCTTCCCGTATACACTTTAAATGTACGATGTATGATTAGTGAAAAAAATGATTTTACAAGTTTAGTATTGAGACTAAATCCTCTTAATTTTGATATTTAAAAATCACTTTTAAAACTAAATTTTGAACTTCGAGAAACGTGACGTTGACAAAAGAGGTTATGTTTTAATAGATATAAGATAAGATACATATTTTCTCTAATAACGAGATACTCCTTTTATTCCTAATATTTAACATTAGAACCAATAAAATTTGATTCGCAATATTGACATTACAAGTGTTGTTCATACTTACAGTTGGACATGTTTGGTATTCATATCTAGATATCAAGATATAGGTATCAAGATATGGATATGAGATATCAAGATATGGGTATAGGATTGATATTTGATATCTTAGAAGAGAAAAAAATAGAAGAGGGGGAGCATATTTGATACCAATATTTTTTGGAGTATATCAAAACAAGAGAAATTGAGTATTAGAAGTATATCAAGATATCAATTTGATATCCATATACTCTTATACCAAACAAAGGTCCATATCCATATCTAGATATGGATACCAAACAGGCCCTTACAGTTTTAACATATAGAATTCGTGCATCTTAAACAAAACCCATGTATTTACTTTAAACATCTCCCTAAATCTACACTACACCCTAAGTGCAAAATTAGTTGAAGTTCGAAAGTAAAATTGTGTTAATCAATTTCGCACTTGGGTTCCGAAACCAAGATTGAGTTTAGGTGATTCTGTACTTGGACCCCGAAAACAAATTTGGGTTTAATCAATTCTGCACTTGGGTACCAAAACCGGATAAAGAAAAATTAATGACCGGTTTGATTCCGCACCCAGAGTGCAAAACTGGATAATCTACTATATAATATTAAAACATAATTAAATAACGTCACTTGTCATTTTCACATTGAGACACCTCGGATTTTGCCAAATATCATCTTACGGTAAGCCACATAAGATTTCGCGACATGACGTCTCTATTTTATCTTATTTTGTCAAATGTCTTCCTCTGCCAAAGTATCAAAGCCACGTAAAACTTTGCCAAAATTGGATGATCTAGGTTGCGCCACCTCATTTTTATTTATTTTATTTTATTTTATTTTATTTATTTTATTTTAATACTCTCTAAATTAAGATAACAAATTAAGTCATCATCTAAATAAGAAAATTATATTATTATACTGGATATGATTCAATTTGCTTATTGACTTTCTATAATTATAAGAGATGAATTTTCAATTTCTTATTCTTAATTTCTTATTTAAAACTTATAATATTTTATTTGATATTTATTATTTTTATGATATTGCTTCTTACATAACTAAATTTATGCAAAAAGTTATGTTACGTATTACTATATTAATCTATTTTAAAATTTATGTACCAATTATATTTTTTGGGTGAGAATATATAAAACTTATCTTTATTTTATATGTATATATACTTCAAAATTAAACCATTTGTCTTTTATATGTAAAATAACTAAAATCATATTTAATTTACTTAATAACATAATTATATTTAACTTACTTAATAACATAATTATAAGTCTTTTTGATATTATTGAAAAAAAAATATTATTTAAATTTATCATTAATTATGATAAAAAAATTTACCTAAATTTATATATTATTTTTATTGTGATATTAATTATTTATTACATTAATAACTATTATTTGTTTTAATTTATACCAATTTCGTACAAACTAAACTATTTCTATAAATAAATAAAAAATTGATACAAGGTAAGCACAATAGGAGGGTTAGTATCTAGACACCGACCGACCTACAGCATCCTTACGGATGAGTACAACCACATCGTCAGGGAGATCGTCCTGGTCTTCAGTGGCAGAAAGTCCGTGTTTTGCGAGCTTGTCCGCTACCGTGTTGATTTCTCTGAAGATGTGCGTGGTGCTTGCTTGAGAAAAGCCTAAGATGCTTGCGAAAATGTCTGAAATGATCATGTCGGCCTCCCACGGGGGTTTCCAAGCGTGGTTGAATGAATTGATCAACATCAGATTGTCTCCCTCGATCTTAATAGCCGACACTCCTAACTGTTTAGTCTTTTGTAGGCCTTCCCGCAAAGCAAACGCTTCTGCCTCAAGAATTGAATCCGCATGACATTTCCCTTTTCCATGGGCCAAACGAAGACCGTGGTTATCACGAATGATAAAGCCAAAGGAGAATTGATTGTTGTTGCCAGATGCTGCATCAAAGTTAAGCTTAACGAAGTTCGATTTTGGTTTTTGCCAGCTGATATTCTTTGTCTTCCTTCTTTGTCTTTTATTTATTTTGCTCTCAGTTATTTTCTTGTTGTTTGCTTGATCTCAATTTTCAATTTGTTTTAGTGCACATTGTTTTAGGTTTGGTGTTGGTCTTTTATTGTTAAAGATTATCTGATTTCTATCCAGCCAGATATTCCACCAAATCATTACCACTTGTCTAAGTTCTTGAGATGAGATTTTATCCTTAACTACTAAGAGTATCTCATAAGTGGATTGATTATAAGTGTCAATATCGTTAAGGATGGTTGATATTTTGCTATTATCCAGGGTCTGATGGGTGCATTGGCACTCAAAGAAAAGATGTCTGGCGCTTTCTGTATGGTGATTGCAGAATACGCAGTGCATGACAACCGGGATTTTCTGTTTATCTAGATTTTCTTTGGTTGGGAGGCCATTCATAGCCATTTTCCACAAAAAATTTTGAACTTTCGGTATGGTGCTCATGCCCCATATCCAAGTTTTGTCTTCCGATACTCCAACTTTTCTCCTTTGGATCATGTTTATCGCAGATTTGGTGGAATACCACCCGTCGTCGTTTGTGGACCAATAAATTCTATCTCTTATGTCATTTGTTGGGAGGTTATACTCCTTTATCTTACTGATGATGTTTGCTTGAAGAATCTCTTCAAGTTGATCAAGGCGTTGTTCGTTCCACTTTTTGTCCGAGATAAAAGCATCTACCTTATCGGATGTTCTAATTAGGGTTTGGTCAGACACTATTGTACACAGGGGTTCATCCATTAGCCATCGGTCTTCCCAGAACTTGATTGTACTTCCGTCCCCTACTCTCCATCATAGGCCTTTATTAAATTCATCTTTCAGTTTGGTCAATTTCTTCCATTGCCAAGATGTATTTTTTCCACACTCGTAGTTCCATAGATTTTGCCCACGGAGATATTTCTCTTCTATAACTTTGACCAAGATATTTTCTGGTTCTGCCATAATTTTTCACAGGAGTTTCATTTGTAGTGCCTTATTCATATCTTCGGTCTTTCTTATGCCGTACCACCTAGAGCTTTTGGTTTACAAATTTTATCCTAACTAATTAATGGGTGGTAGTTTGGCCCTTTATTCCAGAAGAAATTTCTATTGATTTTGTCTAGTTCATTGTGAATGCTTGCAGGTAGCATAAAAGCCTGCATTAGGTAACTTGGTTTTGCATTAAGGTTTGCTTTAATTAGGGTTGTTCGTCCCTCTTGCGAGAGAGATGAAGCTTTCCATCTTGAGAGTTGTTGTTTTGATTTTTGGATGACTGAGTTGAAAATCTCTTTACTGACCCTACCATTTATGATAGGGCAACCTAAATATTGCTCTAGATTTGTGGATGAGGAAATCCCAAGGTGAGCTTGTATTCTTCTTTTGCTTGCAAGGTCTACGTTATTTGAGGTTTGAAAGGTAGATTTGTGATAGTTTATTACTTGGCCAGAAGTTTCACAGTAATCATTCAGAATCGACAAGATTTTGTTGCTTGCGTCTGTTGTCGCCTTGGTGAAGATGATGATATCATCCGCAAAGGCTAAGAACGGTATAGATGACCCGTTTCTTGTTATGGGGAAACCAATTGATCGTGGATTTTCTTCACTTATTTTCTGTATATTTCTTGCTAAGATTTCAGCTGTTAGGTTAAAAAGGAGCGGGGATAGTGGATCTCCTTGACGGAGGCCTCTTTGCGGACAAAATAGGGTTGTCGGTGAATCAATAATTAGCAAAGAATAAGAGACAGTTGTTATGCATTCGTGAATCCAATTTCTAAATTTTTCACAAAACCGAATTTTTGTAGTACCAATTTGAGGAAATTCCATTCTAGTTTATCATATGCTTTTTCCATGTCCAATTTGATGGCCATATACCCTTCTTTTCCTTTCTTTGATCTGAACCCATGGAAAATTTCGTGGGCTATAAGGACATTATCATGTATTGCCCTATTTTTAGTGAAAGCACTTTGTAGTGGGTGGATTAGTTTGGGTAAAATTGAACTTAATCGGTTTGCTAAGATTTTGGCTATGATTTTGTATACCGTAGAGCAAAGACTGATTGGTCTATAGTTGGTTGTTGTTGATGGGTTGTCAACTTTCGGGAGGAGTGCAATAAATGTGTGGTTCAATTGTTTAAGGATTTTACCAATTCTGTAAAAACTTTTTACAACCCTTGTAACGGCTGGGCCAACGATGTGCCAATACTTCTGATAAAATCCAGCTGTCATTCCGTTAGGGCCGGGCGATTTTTCACTACCAATGTCAAACAGTGCGCTTTTTATTTCCCTGGTAGAGAAAGGTTTACCTAACTCTGTGTTCTCTTCATTAGTAATTTCCGGTTGTACTACTTCCAGCAGTTTTAGGAGTTTACGAATGTCGATATTCGACGCACGAAATCGCATGCTGTAATCTTCCAAAAACTCCTCATTTATGTCGTTCTCCTTGGAAAGTATGGTTCCATCACTTCTTGTTATATTTGATATTATTTTATTATTTCTTCTGTCCGTGGCTTTTCTATGATGGAATTTCGTGTTTTTATCACCTAAGCGCAAGTTTGCTGTTTTGGCTCGTTGCACCCAATATTTATGTTGGTATTCCAGAATACATTCTCTTTTCTTGCATAATCTCGTTATCTTATCGTTTAATTGTTGATCAAATGTTGAGAATAGCTGCCTTTGAAGGTTTTCTATTTGTTCATCAACGGATTTTAGTTGGGTATTAATGTTCCCGAATTTCGCACGACTCCATTGTTTCAAGTTTTGTTTAAGGATGTTCGTTTTTTCCACCAGGTTTTACATATGTGTTCCTGGGAACTGGGTTCTCCATGTTTGTTTTATTAGATTTTCACAGTCTAGCCGTTGCATCAACATAGATTCGAAGCGGAACGGTTTGTTTCTATAAGTTGTGACTTGGTTTTGTAGACTAATGGAAATCATACAGTGGTCCGAGGTATTGAATGCATGGTTTCGAGTATGTATGCTCGGATATTCTTGAATGACTTCTATGGTTGACATTGTTCTATCGAGTTTTTCATACGTATTTTCATCTCCTTCCTTCCTTTTTTTCCAAGTGTACTCGTTACCTTTAGTAGGGAGGTCTATTATACCGCATTGGTCAGCAATGTCATGTAGTCTTTTGTATTTATTAATGGCTATGGGAGCTCCTCCCTTTTTGTCCAAGGGTTCACGTAACTCATTGTAGTCTCCTATGACCAGCGTTGGCATGTTTGATGACTTAAAATCGGAAATGAAGTGTGCCCAGAACTCGTCTTTCTTTTGTTCATTAGGTGGTGCATAAATTCCGAAGATTCGCGTTTGAAAACCCGACATTATGTTAGTATGAATAAGATTGATGTATCTATTATGCATTCTAGTAATTTCTATTTTTTCATTTCGAAGTTGGTACTCTTTCCATAACATGCATAGGCCTCTCGAGAAACCTATTGCCGGTATGAAAAGGATGTTGTCAAAACCTGCGCTTTTCCATATTGACTCGTCCGGTTCGGAACTAGTTTTTGTTTCTGCAAGGATTATGACATGAATACTCTCATTTTTTCATAAATGTTTAGATTAGTCCAAAAAATTTTCTTGCGCATTCCCCTGTAGTTCCAAAAAGCAATTTTCATTGTTGCGGGTTATATGTTTTGGGAGGTAGTTTTCCCGTTAGTCCTACCTTCGATTCGTTACGGGTATGTTTTCTTGTGTCACACCTACCCTTGATTAGGAGGTGAATTCTTTGCTTGAGTTGAGAATAAACCGATGATTTACTTATCAAACAATGTCCGAAAGACCATTTATTATGGTTACCGAAACGGTGGATATCTGTTTGATCGAGTTTATTCATTATACAACCGTGCCGTGCAAAAGGCACGTATTCACTATTTAGATTATTCTTTCCTACCACTTTTTCGTATTGTGTGAGTCTCGTAATTAATTCTCTTATCATATGTTTTATAATTTTGATCATACATGGTAGATAGAGTATTGTTGAGCAGTTCACGGCTTCATTGTTATGACAGTTGTTTTTAACAACAAAAGTTCCAATTAATCGATGCCTGCCATATCCGGCCGAGTTATATTTCATTTTATGCACTTGATCCATGCTAACCCATTCTTGATATACATTGTACAGATGGGATTGCATTAGACGTTTGTTCTTGTAATAAACTTGGGATATATTGTTATGACAACTTTTTTTAAACTCGAAAATTCTAGTTATTCGATGCCTGCCATATCCGAATGAGTTATGTTTCATTTTATGCCCTTGATCCATGCAAACCCATTCATGCAATACATTATACACTTGAGATTGCATACGACGTTTTTCCTTACAATACACAAGCTGCACTAGCAGCTCCAATCTGCGTACAATAATTATTCTGGAAACTTTGCATTTGTTCATAGTATGAGTTGCTCTTGCTCTATTACACATCAACAGGTTTGTATTTTCCTTGCTTGCTCCTTGTAGTTTAACCCTTGCTACTTATTGTTACATTTCTGTGATTTTTTCCCATCTGTCACCTATTATCTGTTGTTGCCATAGTCTTCCTTGTTCGTGCTCTAATAACCACCTGCACAAATACAAAAATACTCTCCTTGGCAGGATCATGGTCATATCACAGAAGTAAAGAGTTTCAAGGAGTAAAACAACTATGGGAGCAACAAAATAGAGGTATTTATCCCCCATAGTTGGGATTGGTAATATTAACAGATCATTATTCATTAGCCAAGTATATAATACCTGTTTATATTCAATGAGATTACGCAAAAAATGACAAGACCAGATTTCATCCTCAAATATATCAATATGGATTGAAAATTGAAGACAGAGCTTCATGATACATATAGAGGGGATTATCTTAGAAACTGGGATACAATAAAAGAGATGAACTAGCTTTTCCTTCCTTAGTCTACTTAGTCTAGGAATGCAACCATAAGCAACGAAATTACAGACATCATTGACCACTACAAAAATACCCAGCTTCATGCTGGACAGAATAATATAGTAATAACCCATTAAGACTAGTTAATCTTTTGCTTCTTAGTCCTCATCATCTTGGAGGAAGTTGTATCCTCATTCCCCCCTGCCTTTTCCCTAAGCTTGAGTCAGACTTTGTTGAGTCATGCTTGACTTCCATAGCATCCATCATCTTGTTGACCGTATTATTGGTTTCGGTTAAATGAAAAGAATTTTCAGATAGTGCTGTCTTCAGTTCTTCGGGGATATTTCCATCCTTAAAAAGTGAGGCTGTGAATTGTTCAACAGTCAGTTCATCTTCAGGTGACTCTGAGATATCATCCTCTTCATTGAGGATATCCTCTATTTCCTTTGTTTTGTTCAATAATTCTTCATCCACAACCATAGGGGCAGCAAGAGGTTCTTGAGTATCTTGCTTCAACTCCATAGTTTCATCATTAGGGTCTACACCCTCAGTTTTTTCATCATTGGGATTATTGACAGTTTTGTCCAAGTCAGATATTGGGTTGTTTTTCGCTGCAGGAGTGTCATCTCCATTAGCCTCTGTTGGCTTGTGATTGCTCTCTTTAGAACTTAGGGATGTCTCTTCTTCTTTTTCCTTTTTTTTCTTCGTTCCCTACATAGTTCCACTTGTTCTTATCACTGTCACTTTTCTCTTCTTTTTTTTCTCCTTGTTTTCCTTTATCTTTCCTAATGTTTTTCGTTCTAAGCCCTCTCAAAGGACAGTTGTCATAATTGTGGTCTTTATGGGCACAAAACCCACAGCCCTTGGAAAAGTCCTAATACCAAATGGGGAAGTCTTTAAGCTCCCCATTCTCAAGAATTGGGACTTTCTTTACTTTCTTTATTCTCTCACCAGCCACATCAAAATTGATGCAGATTCTAGTAAAATTCACTCCCTTGCCTCTCTCAGAGAAGGTATCTAGTTTGATGAACTTGCCTACCCCATTTTCCTCAATGATTATCCTTATAACTTCTCTATTTATAAACTCGGGAAAAATTTGTGGGATTCTAATCCATAAATCAGCATTAGTGTTGCTCTCTATGAAGGTGTTAAAGTTGGGCTTCCAAGGTTTGAGAATAACTAGGTGACCAAATATATGGTATGGTCTATTCACCCATATATTTTTCCTATCTATTGGGTTTGAGAAGCTAACTTCAAACCAGTAGTTAGGCTTAGCAATGAATCTTACATCTTCCTTAATATTCCTCCACTCAAACAGCAATTTAGCCTTAATCCTAGGTAGTTTCATTGGGTTACCTAGGATACATCCCATTAGAGACGTTTCTTTCTGTTTCTAAAAATCATTCTTAACTTTGGACAAGCTTAACAAATAGGCTTCCAGGTCGAGTTTTTCAGTGTTATTACCTTTGTTCTTTGTTTCTTCCTTACTCTTGGTAGCTTGCTCTTGTTCTTTAGCCTCAGAGGCTGCATTGTTCTTCTTTTCATTGTTGTCTATCCCATTTCCTACTACTTTACAGACAGCTTCTTTAAAAGAAGCTGGTTGTTCGTTTTTCATGTTTGAATGTGTATAAGGGTAGAAGATTGTGGTAGTGTTAGAGTAAAGGCTGATTATTGTGTGTGAATTATTCTGAGGCCACCACCTCTGTTTAAATAGAGAAAAAAATAGTGTGACCCTAGTGGGGGATACTAGCAGACCGTTTTTCACGGTTCTAAGCCAAGAAATTGACTCAATCATCAAAATGACATCAAAATCCAGATAACTAGCAATTTCAAGTAAAACAGGCATGCTTACAATTAGTCTATGACAAAGGGACGTACCATTTGTGTGAGAGATTTGTCTACAATCTCTTGTTTCTCCTTCCAAAGAGGAAATTTCGGGAGCATCGCCCATCCTCTGGTAGCAGAATACCCCTTTGCTCATCACTGGAGAGACACCTTGGACAAGGACTGGTCCTCTCTGGGCAGGATCGATGTCTTCCTTTCTTGGGGAATGGCCATATGTTCCAAGGAATGACGTACTGTGGATCCTCTTATGAAGATACGATTGACTCTCTAACACCGCAACTCCTTTCCATCTAACCCTCTTTCTGAGCCTTTTTCGCTCAGCTTTCCACTTCTTACTTTCGATCCATAGCTTCTTGTCTATCCTGCGGAAGCCTACACCTCTCTTCTTTCTACCGACAGTGGGTTCTCTCACTCTCTGTTTTTGATATGTGTTTCCTTTGCGTAGGTTGACAGACATCGGAGCTTGGGACGGCGGCCTTGCCTCTAGATCTAGGGTTTTTTTGGAGTAGACGGCGGGTGGTTGGTTCTCCCTAGCGCGTATCAGGCGCGTTCTTTTCTTTATTTTTTGGTTTTTTTGAATGCTCCTTCTATACTATTTCTATAAATTAAATACATCTAACCTATCCCATATAATTTAATATATCTTTTTATTTATTATTTGTGTTTTCATAACCTTTTATCCTCTAATTGGATCCCTTATAACTATCTAAGGGCCTGTTTACTTCCAGATTAGTTTATTTTCGGGTTTATAAACTAAATGAGTTTATACGGGTTTATAGTTTATTTTCGGGTTTATTTCTCAATGGGTTTATATGTATAAATCAAATAAGTTTGTTTACTTGTAGTTTATTTTTTGGGTTTATTTTTGTTCAAAATACACTTATGCCCCTAAAAAATCAAAGAACGACGGGAAATACATAGAGATGAACAAAGAATATCGGGTTGGAAAAGCACAAGGCTAAAATCGGGTTTTAAACAAAAATAAACCCATCCCAGCAAAAATAACCTTGCTCAGATAAGTTTATTTTTGAGTGGTTTATAAACCCGAATAAACTCATAGGGAATTAAACCAATCTCCAAGTAAACACGCATAAAAATTAAACTCAAGATTTATAAACTAAATGATACAGAAATAAACTACAATTAAACAGACTCTAAGTTCTACAATTATAATTATTAATTAACTTTGGGCTTGAAAATCTAATTAAGAAAAATAAACTGTATGTTGAAAGTTTGGCAGCAGCAACCTGCGTTTTATTACCGCCGCATATCGCCTCTCCTCACTTCGCTCTCTCTCCCCCTACCCCGACAGTCGTATCCGGTGTTAAACCGCGTCGCCCGTTGCCGTAAATTTTACCGTCGCCCGTCGCCCGTCGCCCGTCGCCCGTCGCCCGTCGCCCGTCGCCCGTCGCCCGTCGCCCGTCGCCCGTCGCCCGTCGCCCGTCGCCCGTCGCCGTAAGTTTCACCGTCGCCCGTTACCGTAAGTTTTACCGTTGCCCGTTGCCCGTTGCCGTAAGTTTCTACTCTTACTCTAGTATTGAAACTCTTTTCGATTTTGGGCAGATTTGAAGCCTTGTTTTTTTTCAGCCTAAAGTTCGAAGCTTTGCAGTTTAGGATTACACTGCTTCGTTAAGTTAAAAACTTTTGTTCGTGACAAATTGCATAGAATCTCATTGAGTTTTGTTGTTTCACTACGATAATTCCAGCGTAGAATTTCAAATGTTGGTTAATTTGAGTCCGGGATAGATGGGAATTAACATTTTCGACGACTCTGACGAGGATGTGAAGGACATCTCTAAGATTGAAGTCAACCAAGAATTTGCCAAGCGTTATGAGCATAACAAGAAGAGAGAGGATCTGCAGAGGCTTGAAGAGCTCAAGAAGAAAGGCCTCGTTGATGAATCAGGGTCTGATTCAGAGTCCGACTCCGATTCCTGGGACCAAGATATTGTCAAATCGACCAAGGATGATATTCAGCTATTTGATGCACTACTCAAGGTCAGGAACAAGGATCCTGCTTTGATGGAAAAAGATGTGAAGCTTTTCGATTCTTCAGAAAGTGGTGATGAGGATGAGAATGAGAAAGTGGGAGAAAAGGGAAAGACTGAGATTAGCAAGAAAAAGTATCTGAAAGATGTTAATGCTGAACATTTGATTGAGATGGGTCCTGAGTTTGGAGGGAGGGATGACGAGGAAGAAGAGGAAGATGTTAAGAAGGTGAAGACATATTCAGAAGAGCAACAGGACCTGCTGAAGGGAATTTTGGATGAAGTGGAGGAGGCTGAGAGAGAAGCTGGAGATGAAGGGGATTTATTGAGAATGAAATCGAAAGAAAATGAGGAGGATGGGGAAGAAGAGGATGGTGAGGAGATAAAGGAGAGACTGGATAAGTATTTCGGGACGGACGAGCAATTGGATGAGAAGGATTTGTTTCTCAAGGAGTTTTTCAAGAACAAGATGTGAATTGATAAGGACAAGACACTAGCCATTGATGAGGACATCCAGTTTTCAGATGATGAGAAGGAGATTGAAAAACAAGAAGATTACGAGAGAGGGTACAACTTCAGGTTTGAAGAGGGAGTAGGGGACAGAGTCGAGTCACATTCACGTATCATGGGAGATTCGGTGAGGAAGAAGGATAATCCTAGGAAGGAACAAAGGAAGAGGAAGAAGGAGAGAATGGAGCAAGCTGAGCTTGAGAGGCGAGAGGAGGTTAAGAGGTTGAAGAATCTGAAAAAGAAGGAGATCATGGAGAAGGTCAATAAGATCAAGCTAGTTGCTGGTTTGGATGATGGTTTGGAGATTCCGTTGACTGAGGCTGATTTGGAGGAGGATTTTGATCCAGTAAAGTATGACAAAAAGATGAAGGCTGCGTTTGGGGACACATATTATGATGCTGAAGATGTTGATTCTGATTTTTGTAAAGCCGGGGATGACTTGGAGAAACCAGATTTTGAGAAAGAAGACGAGTTACTTGGGCTACCTAAGGATTGGGATGTTTGTAAGCCTGGTGAGGGGTTTATGAGTGAAAGGGAAAGGTACCTTGATAATACTTTGGCAGAGGATGATGAAGTTGAAAAAGAAGACGAAGAAACTAGTGAGGGAAAGAGAAAGAGGAAGAGGAAAATGTCTCTAGCCTTGGATAAGGATTTAGAAGAACTGTACAAGTTGGATTATGAGGACACCATTGGAGACCTAAAGACGCGATTCAGATACAAGCCCGTTGCAGCTAAGAGATTTGGGTTGAGTGCTGATGAGCTGCTAGCTGTTGATGAGAAAGAGTTGAATGAGGTTATTTCAATCAAGAGACTTGCTCCTTACAGGGAGAAGGAGTGGAATGCTCCTCATGCTAAATTGATGGCTCTGAAGAAGAAGGTGCATGGACAGGAAACGGATGAGAGGCAATTTGCCAATGAGGAGGGCAATAAGCATAAAAAGAGAAAAACAGAAGAGCATATGGAACAGGATCAACCTTCAGAGGGCCTGAGCAGAAAAGAAAAGAGAAAAATCCGCAAAGCTGAACTTAAGATTTCAGAATCTAGACTCATGGCTTATGGGAAGATTCCTTCAAAACATAAGAACAAGTCAAAGAATCATTCCAAGGTATCCTTCATGTTGCAAGATTGTAATACTTGAACATATACCTAGAAACTGCCTGTTTTTTGTTGTCTTACTATGTGACTTGAGTTTCTTTCTTTTGTTGTACTTTAATGATATTGATGTTTGTATGTGCAGGTTGTGCCACAAAGAATGACGAGTTAAGAGGTTAAGAAGAGAAAAGGTGAAGTTGCTGTTTTGAAACTCAAATACCACAAATCATAACATATGACTGTTGTTTGATTTTGATTAGAGACCTTCTTGTTCTTTATTTCGATTAGAGTGGTGCTTGTCAAAATGAGAACCAAAGTAGAAAAATAGTGAAATGATACTAGATTTTGATATGATGTGTATGTTGAAGCTGACGTCAATTCTGGTTCATCAATTAAAACAGAATTATGCTCATGTTGGTTTTTGAATGTCAATTCTAGATAGTTTGTTATGATCTGTAATATCTGTTTATAACAGACTAGTCGCGATTGCTGATGAGAACGAGATTGAAGTGCTACGACCACGAGTCATCGATCCTAAGCCCGGGATAATGACTCCTAATTCGAAGAGAACGGGATTGATTGCGGACTGCTCTTTGGGATAAATGGGGTGCTAGGGTTCCTATCACTGTCCTTTGGTTGGACAACAATATTGTTTCTCAGGTCTTCAGGTACTGTGCTCTGCTGCTAGCCATTCCAATATGGAGTATTAGTTTGTTTTTTCCCCTCATTTTACAGTTGATTGTGTGTTACGAGTTACGACTTCTCTTTGCATTCTTTTCTGTTGGATATGGTTGATTTGATTAGTATCATTTGTTTGAGCTTCATTGCTTTAGAAGCTGTAGGTGGACAGGATAGTTTTGGGTTTGGATCTTATCAAGCCTTAAAAAGCTTTTCATAGAGGATGTTCAAGTAAAACGAATCTAAATATAAATTAGCTGAAGTTATAGGGACAATCTGCAACAACTTAACTTTTGTGGAGCACTCTTTGCCTTTTACAGGCATTTAGACAGATGAATATCATTGGTTTGAGCTTCATTTATTTGTTTTGGTTTGAGGTAGGGTAAAATTACTCTTACAGAGTTAATTGTGTGGATTTTTGCAATGTGGTGTCAGCTAGGTTGGATGTGGTCAGAAGAAGGCAAAACATTTGACAAAACCTGAAGTTAGTTGGTCATTTGACTCATTTTAGAGCTCAAGGAGTTCCTTTGAAGAGAAAATTACGAGAATTTCCAGTGACAGAGGATGCACTGCTGCCTTTGGGTATGTCAATTGGTGAACGCCATTTTGTTCCAGGACAGTTTGTGGGTGTGACTGGGATTACTACAGGGAAAGGGTTTCAGGTACTAATCAGTCTTATTTCAGGGAAACCATTGATTTATCAAGCCAAATGACAAACGATTTTGTATCTCATAAGTATGCTATTTGCAGTTTGCACAGGTTTACACTTTTATCAATGAATGAGATAGATCTGTTTAGATATCTTATTGATTTTTTTACAGCTTGCTTGTCCGTTTTTCGAAATTATTTGTCTCAACCTTGCTATTTAATTAGCCTGAAAGTTTGATGCTGAAATATTAACCTTGCTAGATTTCAGCTTCAAAGTGTTTGTGGTAAATGATGTGTGGATGTATATTGTTCATTTACAATGAAGAGCTGTTTGTGCAGGATTAGATTGGTGTGTTGTGCTAGAGCTGATGTTGTTATCTTCATTCTACTGTCAATATTTTATTGTTGTTGTATAACTTGTAAGCACATTCTTAGTTTCTGGACTAATTTGCTTAGATGGTTTAGGATTTCAACCGGTATTATTAGTTCAGACAATTATATTACTGTGTGCATTTTTCCTTGTTTAAAATGTTTGCTTCTGTGTTTATATTTAGCTTCACATTTCACCTTTTGAGGTATTAAATGGAGTAAAGCCATGTTACAGTTTTCAATCATACCACTTCTAATGCACATTTCTCGTTTTATGATTACAATACTGAATCTTTTATCAATTGTATGGATATGGAAATTCTGGACAAAATTTTCATATGAGCTTCAAATAAAATAATTGAATCTTTTATCAGTTGCCATTTTTGGTGACAATTCGGGACAGAATTTCCATATGGAAACAAAATATCCAGCTATACCTTTTAAAAATTACTGAATCTTTTATCAGTTGCCAATTTTAGTTTTCAATATATTTATTAAGAAATTCGGCATATTATGTTTAGATGGAACTAGCTTATTTCCCGTGCCCAAGCACGAATTTGGTTTAAACTAATCTATTATATTTATGATCCAAGCTATTGTGATAATAAAGAAAAAAACATAATTATTAATATATAAAAAAACATTAAGTTAATTAAGTTAGTAGAGTGAAATGAACAATATGTTCATCTTTATATATAATAATATTAAGTGTTTATAAACAAAATTATGATAAAAATATTTTTTTTTATATAAAAAACATAAGTGGTAAATATGGTATAGTTATGAGCATAATATCAATATATATGATTCTCCGTAATATCCGTATATGATTCTCCGTAACTTCCATCTTGAGTAGAAAACTTTTTTTTTTTCTAATATTATTTTATAATATTTCGAATCTCAAATTAGGACATATAGTACATATCAATATCTTCTTTAATATGCATAATATTTTTTTGTGAAATTAAAATAATGAGGTGACATAACCTCAAGACGACATGTGGAAAAAATGTGAGGTGGCTTAATGTAAAAATGACATGTAGCGAATTTAATGTGACGATGACATGTGGCGATATTCACTTATGCTTTAGTATTATATAGTAGATGTGACAAATTGATTGTATAACAAAGTTTGAGGTGTTAGACATTGTTCTCAGTTTGTTATTTTGACCATTCGATATGTAACTGAATTATAATACTTCTGAATATTTAACAGCTGATGGTATTTGGGTTGGTTCAGTTTCTCCACAAAGAACACAAAGTTCAGTTCAACTTACACACTCATCACTGTTTGAGTCTAATATAGAAGGCATACACCATATTTAACAAGCAAAGTATAATGTGTTACCAAGAAAGTGTTACTTAAGGCATGTATGTCAAGGGAAATTCTGGTTATGAAGAGACATTCATTTCTCTACATATTCAAGATGGTCCAAGTAAGTAGTAATTCTGTCTTCAGGTTTTACAAGTTTATGAACTTTTGGCAAACAAGAAGTAAGCAAATTACCTTCTCTAAAAGAAGTGAGCTTTTGAAGAAAGCATGAGTTTTATGTTGTTATGATCTTCACAACAGGAGAGAAACTTGATGAATTTAAAATTAAAAAATAATGTTATATTGGTTGATCATTTACCGGGAAGATCCATATAAAGCAATTACTAATTGACAAATGAATTTGATTCGTGTCAATGGACCCACACTCGAAGACGATTGGCTTGCCAAAGTATACCCACCTTTCATTACGCATTTTTATGTTCATTATGGATTACTTGTGGAGCTATGTACACAAATGTACTCTGATTGAATACGATTTATTAGTTAAATGAAGTTATTTGTTATTAAATTAAAAAAATAACTCAAGATAGTACCAACTATCAACATTAAACCGAAAATAATACCAAATTTGAAAATTACTAAGAACGATACAAACTATCAACATATTAACCTAAAAAAATACGTCATACTTTTCCGGCAAAAATACTAACTCCGGCAATGATGTGGCAACTAGAATGTTACAGGTCATCAAAGTATTTATTAATTGTGTGCTTTGGATTTTTTTAAAATCAATTTAATAATTAATATGTTAAAAATCTTTTTTTTTAAATAATCATTTTTTTAAAAAAAAATTATTTTTTTTAAAAAAATTGATAATTTTTTTTAGCAAATAATAATTTTCGTAAAAAATATTTTTAAAAAAAGTTTGTAAAAACATTTTTCAAAATAAGTGTAGTAATTTTTTTAAAAATATTTTGTAAACCTTATTTTTTTTAAAAATAAATCGTTTCCTTGTGAGTTTTTTTAAAAAATATTTTGAGAAATTATATATATATATATATATATATATATATATATATAAAAGTAATTTTTAATAAATTTTTTTTTAACAAAATGGTAGAAAATAATTTATTTTTATAAGTTTTATTTTATACAAATTTCCGAAAATAAAAATATGATAAAAAAAAATTCCAAAACTTTTTTTTGAAAAAATCAATTGTTTTTTAATTATAATTTTTAAAAAATGTTTTTAAGCATACTAAATAATACAAATTTAATATCTTTCTGAAAAATAAAATCCACATCATAACCTCATTTACATATTATGATGACATGTCAGATTCCGGTTGTAATGTCATCGCTGAAATTAGGATTTTTGTCGGAAAAGTATGAAATATTATTTTTGGTAAATATGTTGGTAATTTGCATCGCTCGTAGTAATATTCAAAGTTGATATTATTTTCGGTTCAATAGATTTTCATTTGGATTTATTTCTTTTCATGCTAAAATTTTAATTTTATGTACTTTACAAATGGCTTGTAAAAAAATATTTCACTAATAATTTTATTCAAATTTAACTAATATGCATTAACTAGTATAAAGATTACATTTTATATAAAACTCGGTCTACTTAAGCTTAATAGTGAAATTCATGATAAATATTATATTTGATAAAACCAATATGATAGGAAAATATGTGGAAATAATAGCGGGAAAAAATATATTATAAAATCATTTAAAAAAAAAAACTCGGATAAAAATGACCCCACTTACAAAGCCCTTAACGTTTACTACCACAGACATGAACAATGTATGTCAATTCAAATTGAGATAACTAATTTCAATTTTGGTAACTAATTTTAACTGAGCGTCACCGACCTGGGATATGCCATATGATAAAAGGAGCCTAACGGTATTATTTCCCTCCTACACTTCTTCATTCTCTGCTTTCACTTCCGTTTGTTCAAAGAAAAAACGACCGCAAATGTTGATGGGTTGCTCTACTTCTAGACCCGAGATTTTTCTCAACAACACGCATTATCCGGCGCCGAAAACTCGATCCTTACTGGCGCCGGTCATCCACCACCCTCCGATTCGGAAAGGCGACTCTTTTCACCTCGTCTCTCTCACATCCTCGATCTACGGGTGCCTGTTATCCATCGATCACCACCCTCCCGACGTGTCCTCTTCCTGCTGCCGGTATTTCGTTGATAAGGCCTGCTCGCCGGACTCCATTATCAGCGGTTGGGAATTGATGGATGGCCTCGAGGTTGACGACTCGGATTTTTCAAATATTCGGCATTCCAGTAGAAACCCTAATTCTACGGTTTCTTGCGATTCAGCCCAGAAGTTGTGCGACGCGTCTGAAAACCACGATTCCAGACTATTCGGAAAAGATGAGATGATAATCAGTGGTGGAAGAGTGGATTCAAGTAGCGTAAGTTGTAGTTCAACTTCATCGACTAACGACGATCTCCCTGGTTCAGAAGACAAAATTGTGATATACTTCACCAGTTTAAGGGGAATCCGGAAAACGTTTGAAGATTGTTGCTCGGTTCGAACGAGTTTTAGAATGCTGAATGTTCGTGTTGATGAGAGAGACGTTTCCATGGATTCGAGTTATAAGGAGGAGTTGAAGTTTGCACTAAAAGGAAAATCAATGAATTTGCCGCAAGTGTTTATCAGAGGTAAGCATGTTGCAGGTGGGGCAGCAGAGATCAAGAAATTGGAAGAAGACGGAAAACTCACTAGGTTGGTTGATGGGTTTCCGGTTTTTATGGAATCGTATTTGGTTTGTAATAACTGTGGGGATGCCAAGTTTATTCCCTGTTGCCGTTGCAACGGAAGTCGGAAAGTGTTTTACGGAAAGGAAAGACAGAAAACAACATGTTACTACTGTAACGAGAATGGGCTTGTAAGATGCCCTGCTTGCTGCTCATAGTTTAGTATCGTTGCAGGTGATAATGACACTGAGAAGTCGACTACTGAAAGAAAGAGCTGAGAGAAGAAACTCTTGTGTTTATTCATGTGCAGAAGATTACATATATATGAGAGGCAAAAGAGTTGACGAAGAAAACTAAAATAAAGACTATACTTGTAGGTTGAAACTAAGGAAAGATTCTAGGAGAGAAATAAGTTCGCAAGTGGTGGAAGCCATTGATCTGTACTCCGACTCAGCAGAAGATCGAGATACGGTTGTCTGTTTTTTAGTCTTCTATGAAATCGGGGACTCGCCAAGCATGATAAAAAAACCAGTTAAGGAACGGCGAGTTAGTGGGCAAGTCGCATAGTTTGAATCACAATAAGCATTCAATTGGAGTTTGCTGGATTGTGAAAAGAAAATACCTTGTCCGGGTGAAGTTTTGAGGTATCGAAGGACACGGATTGCAGCTGTCCAATGATGCGTTGTTGGTGCTTGAAGAAACTGAGCCAAAATTTGTACCACGTAGGATAGCTCTGGTCGGGTAATGGTGAGGTAGACGAGTCGTCCTACTAATCTGCGGTATTGTTCTGGATCAGCAGGAGCAGGAGCTTTTGACAATGCAAGATTGTGGTTTGGCTCAATTGGGAATGTTGTGGGTCGAGCAACAAGATGTCCCGACTCGTTGAGTATATCTAGAGCATATTTCCGCTGAGACAGGAATAATCCAGTAGGTGTCCTGGTAATTTCTATGCCGAGAAAGTACCTGAGAGTTCCTAAATCCTTCATATGGAAACATTGATTAAGATAGAACTTGAGCTTTGAAATAGATAAAGGATTGTTTCCTGCTATTATAAGATCATCGACATACACCAAAATATGCAGAACAATTGAATTTTGTGTATAAGAAAAAATCGAATAATCAGAATACGATTGTCGGAATCCAAACTTAATTAAGGCAGAAGCGAGTTTAGCAAACCAGTTTCTCGGTGCCTGACGTAATCTGTAAAGAGACTTGTGTAATCTGCAGACTTTGGAAGAACCTTGTTTGGAGAAACCGGGCGGAATCGTCATATACACTTCTTCGTGCAGGTCTCCGTGTAGGAAGGCATTGTGAACGTCGAGTTGATGAAGTTCCCACTGTTGTATGGTAGCTACTGCGAGAAAAACCTTAACAGAAGTCATTTGCGACAGGAGCAAAAGTTTCATTGAAATCGATACCTGGAGTTTGGCGGTTTCCTAGAACAACTAAGCGGGCTTTGTATCGTTCGATTGCACCATCAACCTTGTATTTTATTCGAATAACCCATTTGCAACCAATAGGTCGTTTTCCGGGAGGAAGATCGACGAGACTCCATGTTCGATTACGAACAAGAGCATCAATTTCACAAGCCATTGCTTTGCGCCATTCTGGATGCGTTGCTGCAGATTTATATGACGCAGGTTCTTGGTTCTGGGCTGATGCTGCAATGTATGAACGAAGGGAGGGAGATAGGTGATTATAAGTTATTGAATCTGAGATAGGATAGCTTACCTTGTGAACTATCTGAGAAGGAGCGGGATTTCTCGTAATAGGTGATGATGCTTGAGCAGTATTACATATGTAATCCTGATAGCGAGAGGGAGGTTTAGAGCTACGGTTAGATTTTCGGTTAGGGTTTGGTTTAGTTTCGACGTTTGAAGAGGGGATCGGGAAAAGTGAATTTGTCGATGGTTCTAAGGTAGGGAGGTTAATTTGAGTCTCAGAATTAGAAGAAGAAGTAAGATTTTGTAGGTTAGCAGTAACCGGGAGAGGTGGATGAGTAATCTGGAGTGGATGAGTAATAATTGTTGAGTTAGGATTTATGTGTGATTGTGCCACAGGAGATTTTAGGTTTAGAGAAAGTGGGGGGTTGGGTATTGAGTGGGCCGTAGGATAGATAGGAGTAGTGTCATTTACAGCAATTGGTTGACTTAAATTAGATGTATTAGGATTAGGTGAAATTTGATTAGGAAGATTAGGTAGATTATTAGATATATTTGGTAAAGAATATGAATCGGAATTTTGATTAGGAATAGGATAAAAAATAGTCGGATTAGAATTATAGTCTAGAATCGGTTTTGAAGAATTTTTAAAAAAATTATCATTTTGAAAAGGAAAAATATGTTCATAAAAAATAACGTCCCGGGATACAAAAATATTAAGAGTATCCATATCCAAAAGACGATATCCTTTTTGACTTGAAGAGTATCCTAAGAAAACCGATTTTTTACTACGGGATTCAAATTTGTTTGTGCTTTTAGGTTGTTTAGATGCATAGCAGAGACATCCGAAAACACGTAAAAAATCATAATTAGGTTGTTTATTAAAAAATAATTCAAAAGAAGTTTTGTTTTGAAGAATGACGGATGGAGTCCGATTGATTAAGTAACAGGCAGTTAGAACGCATTCGCCCCAATATTTAATAGGTAAATTAGATTGAAAAAGTAAAGCGCGAGCCACATTTAAAAGGTGACGATGTTTGCGTTCTACTCGACCATTTTGTTGAGGTGTGTAGACGCAAGAAGTCTCAAATAAAATCCCTTGATTTTTGAAAAAAGGTTGTAAGGAAATGAATTCAGAACCATTGTCTGATCAAAATTTTTTGATTGATTTGTTAAATTGTGTTTTGCTCATGGCACAAAAATCATATATTATTTTTGAAATATCGGATTTTTGTTTTAATAAAAAAACCCAAGAGATACGGGAAAAATCTACTAAGGTTAAAAAATAAGATGCACCATTTGTTGATGGTGTTCGATAGGGACCCCATATATCAGCATGAATTAAATCAAAAGATGAAATAGCATGAGAATCACTAGATGAAAAGGAAATACGAGATTGTTTGCTCTATGACATATATCACAACGCATTTGTTTTAATTTATTGAAAGAAATAGACTTAAATTGCGGAACAGATAAAATAGAGTTGTAGGCCGGATGACCAAGACGAAAATGCCAAATAGTAGATGACTGAGTAGGGGAATTGGTGATAGCATGAACAGGAGCAAGAGGTGAAGGATCCATCCATTTGAGCCAATAAACACCATTACGAGGTTCACCCGCTCCAATCAGCGTCCGTGTAGAACGGTCCTGTAGTATGCATATTTTATTAGTAAAGGTTAATATGTAATTAGAGTCATTAGTAAGACAATAGGTTTATAATAGGCTGCACTCTAATCTTGGAACAAACAAAATATGTTTAATAATAAATGATGATATAGAGATTGTTCCTGCGAGATTAGATGCAGATAAGATACCATTAGGGAGTTTAATTGTGTGAGTCGATATTGGTTTTAAATTTGATAATAAAGACTTGTTACGTCATATGGAATGAGGCACCAATATCAATAATCCAATCGGGTAAGATATTACCTGATTTGTTATCGGAAGTATTTAGATGATAGGATTTGAATTTTTCGAAAAGAGTCGTCCACTGCTCATCAGTTACGACTGGACCGAGTTCAACACGATAAGAGGGCGTTAAATTTGTTGAGCCAGCCGTAGTGACGGAATTAACCATTGCGGCATTGCTTGATCCGGCACTGGATCTGGGTGTAGAATACGACTTGGGACGGCTTCCTGTGGTCGGATCGGCGACTCCTTTCCCATTGTTCCACCAATCTGGATATCCTACTATTTTGAAACAAGAAGATTTGATATGACCATGACGGTTACAATGTGTAAAATTAAGTGAGACTTATCAGTTTTGGGCGTGTTGGATCGAGCCGCTAGAGCCATGGTTTCTGGACCGGCGTTCTGAGAGATGACTGATATGCGAGAGCATTCTTCCTGGATTGCGAGAGTATACACCTGGTTGAGGGTCGGCAAAGTTGTTCTGGATATGATCGAAGAACGCAAATTAGTAAAAGAATCATCAAGACCCAAAAGGAATTGGTGGATTCGTTCACCATCACGTTCAGCAGCAATGATTTGAGCGCAAGGTGTGCAGAGATCACCGTGAGATGGAAGGCATGTAACAAAATCGTCCCAAAGACGACGCAACCTTTTGTAATAGTTTGCTATAGATTGACCATTCTGTCTACATTGGCTGAGATCAGATCTGAGTTTGAGAATGCGAGGTTCGTTTCTAACAGAAAAACGTGCCTTCACATCATCCCAGAGATCCTTAGTGAAACCGCCGATATTAAGAGTCGGACGGAGATCTTTTTCGATGGCCTGCATAATCCATCCAATAATCATAGAGTTAACAGTGGACCAATGCACATGATTGGTATGAGTGACTGCAGGTTCTGTGATCGAGCCATCGATAAAACCTTGCTTGCGTTTGGCTTTTAAGGCATTGAGCATATTGCGTTGCCAGCCAGAATAATTGTTTCCATCGAGAATCACCGAGCATATAGAGAGGCCGGGATGATCGGAAGGATGAAGATAAAAAGGATTTGTGGTGTCCATTGTGTTTGAAGGCATGATCGACTAAAAAAAATTGTGAAGAAATCGAGAGCCTTGTGTAGGTTTTGTGAGGATCGAATATCCTCTGATACAATGAAAGAAAGAGCTGAGAGAAGAAACTCTTGTGTTTATTCATGTGCAGAAGATTACATATATATGAGAGGCAAAAGAGTTGACGAAGGAAACTAAAATAAAGACTATCCTTGTAGGTTGAAACTAAGGAAAGATTTTAGGAGAGAATAAAGCAATAAATATATACATTGAGAAAAATATGAGATTTGATCTTGTAATAACTACTCATCATCCAATGTATGTTTTCAATAACTCTTATTCTCTCTTTTCTTTCAATTTTTTGCATGCCATGTGAAAGTAGAACGAAAGTACTTAGATTATGTTATTTTGGAGTGAAACTGTGAAAGACCGTGAATCCTTACTTACAATTGATATTGATGTGAAAGACCGTGAATCCTTATTCTCTCTTTTCTTTCAATTTTTAGCATGCCATGCTTCCTTACCAGCCGGTGAAGGTATGTTTAGGTACTCATCCTCAGGAAATGTTGTTGGCCTTTGCCATTTGCCCAATCTCAAAGCTGCAGACTTTTTTTATAGTTTCTTGATTTGATACATACCCAAATGCTTACAGTATCTGCCAAGGTATCATTTTGATCTTGTTTTGAGTTTGAAGCACAATTTTGTTTGCATTTACTAATTCGTCATCATATTCCAGAACAAACTTTCAAGGAAATTGCCTTGAAGAAAAGGTGTTTGGTATGTTGTTAAAATAATTATGCCTTGTTTTTTCTTTTTATTTGAGAATGAAATCAATCATTCCTAATTCTCATTCCCACTCTTACCCAAACATGAGTATCAAAATGGGTCCCGATTTTTTAATGAATCAATACCAAACTAGCCTAATGACTTGAAGGTTATCTCATTTCTTGTTCCCTTACACTATTCCAGCATATAACCATGTTTTGTACTTAGTAAACAATAGTGTGTCCTAATTTCTGCTCTTTAATATAGGATTATGAGCATCATCAGGTCGACAATTGTATTTGGTTAGGTGGACTGAAAACTAAACTTGCTGTGAAAGCTATCATGTCGGTTTGCTGGCAGTTTATTTCTTCTTAGGTAAGCAGACTTCCTCCAAAGAGCAGTCTGGATTGTTCTTGTCCCATAAATCTTGTAAAATCAGCATAGTAATATTATTCTATAATTTCTGAAAAATGGCAAGTACTTTTTGATTTGGGGTTCTATATGCATCCTTTTTTCCAAATGCTGCAAATGTTTGTCTTAGGAAATTTAGGTTTGAAGTGGATGCAATATTGTGATATCCATGATTCATTTACGATTATGAATGCAGTTATACTTTATAGAGATTGCAAAATGAAGACATAGGAACTCAAATTGTATAGTTGAATAATTTGAATTGGTTGTTGCATTCTTGTTGTGGTAGAAGAACTCAAGTCAGTGATATGTCTTTGGTGATAATTTCTGGAGCCTGGCACTCTGCCCCAGCCGACTCCTCGCTCTTGCACCCGGCTTCTCTCTCTCCTCCCTTTTCCCTCTCCCTCTTGGCATGCCTTCACTGTAGCCGGCCCTCACTCACGCATCTCTCTCCGTTTCTCACTCACCTCTCCCTCAGCTCTCCCTCTCTCACACCACCGTGCCTAGCCATCCGTCCGCCATCGTCGTCTCTCCTCCCTCCCTACGTCCCGAGCCTTGGAGCACAGCGGAGAGCCACCAACCGGCGCCTCTTACCCTCCTTTCCTTGGCCGGGATACCCCCTGCGTTCAAGCTGCCCGAGCTCCGGAGAACGCCACGCCGCCGCCAGCAACACCGCCGAGAAGAGCCTCCCAACCGCCCTAGGAGCCGCCGTCCAGTCTCGCCGCTGCCTTCGACCTCGGGTGAGCAGCAGCTCGCGGCTCTTCTCCTCCTGCACGCTTTGACCTCGCCGGAGAACGGCCGCCACCGGGAGCCAGGCCACTGCCGGCCACCTGCAGCACCACCGAGGAAGCTAGCCGCCGCCCTTGCCCCGCCGGAGAAGCAGTGACGCCGCCGGGATCCCACTGCAGAATCTCGGCCGGGATCTCTTAGTGATCTCGGTCGGCCACCCTCACTTTTGGTTGAGTACTTCTTCCCAAGGGAAGAGGGAGCGTTTTGTGAGATAGCGTTTGGGACGAGGTAAGTCTTCGGACTTACTTAGCTCGTATTTTATGTATTAGTATTGCTGTGTGTTTGGTGGTGTGTTATTTTATGTTATAACGATGAAACCGGTAATTAGGACCACCGACTTTATATATATGTTTATATTGGCTCAAGTATATGAGAACGGACGGTGACAATACTGCCTAGCCCATAGTGAGGTCTAGGGGATTCTCGGCGACTAGCCCGGCGGGTTAGATGGACGGATGCATCCGTACCATTCCTTACCGGTAAGTAGGGACCGAGGCGAGACCATTGGGGTCTCATGTCACAAAAGAAGTTGAACTAGATTGGAATGCGACTTAATAATAAAAGATAAGGAACCGGACTTGTGTGATTTATGTTTGTGTTATGGGTGTGTTTGTGCCTTCACCGCTTTTCTAATGCCTAGAATATTAGCTAACGGTTTAAAACCGATTGTGTAGATGACTTGCAGGTTAGGGATGCCGCCGAGTGAGGCGGAGGAGTGGACAGCCGGGGTCTCCGTACATTATAGGACGGGGATGTTTTGAGTCTTGTCATGTCGTCTTTTATGGATATTGTCGTTTGTTAGAATTCGGATTTATTTACGTTGTTTTGAGGACTCGACTGAGTTTCTAAGTTGTAGTTTCGTACTTTTCGTTTCCGCATACATTAAAACATATTTCAGTTTTCGACCTTTATTTGTGCCATGTTGAAAGGTCCGGTGAAATTGTTGTCAAGCTAAGGGTCGGGACCCATTGTGAGGTCTCGCCCGTAGCGCCCCGAGTTCCGCGGATTTGGGGTGTTACAAAAATTAGATCAAAAACAGAAAATATACAAAAATTAATTGTTGGGTGAGAATTACATATTATCTGAATTTTAGTCATATTTCAATTATGTTATGCTGACTTTTGGTGAAAAACTATGTAAAAAGTAATATTAACAATAGTAACTAATTATGTCTAATTCCACTGCAAGACATGAATAATAACACATGTATCATTTAGAGAGCTATCCAAAACCGATCGAAAGTTTACAAATCTTGCCATAGCCTGAAATTGAGAGATAAATGTTGCATCAGTGTAGACGATTCCAAACATGCATCAACCGATTGGATTACAAATGAGACAATTATTAGTGGAAGATTTATTAATGCATCAATATATACCAAATTAACATATGAAAGTTGAATAAAATACAATAGTGAATCGAAGGAAACGCACTATGAAACATTATATAGTGAGATTGACGTTAAACTGATAAATTAGCAATGAACTAAACAAACCAAAATTTACCTTTGATTCAAACCTCACGTCAAATTACAATGCAAGATGATCCATACAAAACTCTATCTCTAAAAACCAAAACAAATTTACTAAATTAAAGGCAAGTAATTTCACAACATTAAACAAAAAATTTAGGACGAAAATAAAGATCCTAAAAAGGTTGGATATGTTAATATCGATGAGAACTGTCTTGGATCTAGATTCTAGACACGTGGAATGAAAGACAAACATTACCCTTGAATCGATCAGGAGACCTCCACCACAATGCACAATATATTTGAATTGACCTAAAATGTTAGTAAGCCTAGTAAATGGTATATATATAAATTTCTGTAACCTAATTTGATTCGATCAAAGATTTTGGTTGTTAATTTTGTTATAACAATATCATGGATAATTTCAATTTTTTAATAAGATTTATGAATTTGCATCGGAATTTGTTTGATGAGATCTATAATTTTAAAAGAGAAAATTATGTAATAAAAAATTTACAGCTAATAACTGGTAGATAAGATTTAAATTAATAAACTATGAAAAATCTAAATGAATTAAAAAAATATTTTGCATAAAAAATAAAAGAAAATAATATTATATTAAAATCGTGTAAATTGCAAATAAATCATGGCATGTGGATATGTGCAAATTTGCAAATTAGGTAAAAAGTTAAGAATCTGATTATAATGAAATTTGTAGATATGTTGGGAAAAAAATCACGTACAAAATTTAAATTATTTGATAAATTTTTTTTAACAAATCCCAATTATAATTTTATTTCGAATTTGATTACATGATTTGATTTTTTATATTAAATTTGATCATCATGGTCCGTGATATTCTCATTTATAATTTGTAGCGTGTAGTTGAACTCAATTACGTTACGTGATCATTTTGACCAAACATTAATTTAAAATTGGACATTTATCCAAAAATCTAGAGTATCTTATTTTTATTAAAAAAAAAATAAAGAGAAATTAAATCGACCAATAAAAATTTCAATTTGATTAACTAAAAAAAAGTTGTTGAAAGGAAGATTTTGTGCAACAACTTTTTAAAGTATTTGACAATTATGAAAAGATCTTTTTATTATTTCAATACCAAATCTACACAAATTCTTTGCTGATAAATTTTAAACCCAATTTTAACAAAATATAGAATACAAACTCTTTTTGTTAATTTGTTACAGGATTTGTTTTGTTTTTTAATATTTTTAAATATTAAATCTTGATTTAAATTACGTATTTAAGATATTTTTTAATAGATGAAAATTTCTGACGGTGACATGTGGCAAAAAGTGCGTCCGTTTTAATATATATAAGATATAAGATAAGATTGGAATATCCTTTTTCCTGATTCTTGACTTCAAAAGCCTCGTCCCCCATGGATACAAAGCTATTAATAATCCCTTGGAAGAAATCAGCACGTGACAAGGATCGTTTAGCTGTTCTCAATTTTTTTTTTCCCTTTCCCCTTTAATCACTAGGCACAAATCTAATGGTTATCCTGAACAGATTTAGCAGCATTGAAAGATGTACCAAAATAAAGCAGGCAAGAACTGGAAGTAGCCTGCGAAGACTTCAGCAACTTTATAGGATCTTCACCAGACAGCATGGTTTACAAAAGGCACTATAAAGGGTGGACCCGAGATTGCGGTAATATCTTTTTGCATATAAGAACAATGGTCTGGATATCATGAGCTTTATTTTCAGTGAGAGGTGAGTATAACTCTTTTTAAGGACACCATTTTCCTTATGATCAATTATCAAAGGAGAGATTGTTCTCTTCTGATTTCAGGTCTTTGATTTGGCTAGATTGAATCATGAGAATGCTGGAAAGTTGCTAGGCTACTGTAGAGAGAGTTCTCCTTTTACAAGGATCCTGGTTTTCGAATACGCATCCTATGGCAATCTCTCTGAGCTTAACTCTAGCTCTCTGTATTTAAATTTGCTTACCAAGATGTACCAAAATACAGTAGGCAAGAATTGTAAGTTTAGTAAAGATTTGTCTTTTTAGTTTTTACCAAACAATTTGCTTACTATTTGTTTTGAAATGCCAGTTGGTGATGGCTGCCAACTATCGAGGTCAAGGCGTATTACGTATGAAATATCTTCATACTGAACTTGACCCGCCATTTACCATTTCCGAGCTTAACTCTAGCTCTGTGTATTTAAATTCCAGGGCTTTTGCATTAAAACCGGTTCTTGTTGACAGCTTGTTGATTTTGAGAGCTGGAAGACAATTCTAGCCAGACCGGAGAAAAGCTTGAGCTCAGATGGGAGCAATGGCGGTGACCCAATTAGTATTGCATCAAGTTTAAGTGAAGAACACCATCCGGATCTAAAAGAGAATGTGTATGCTTTTGGTGTGTTGCTACTAGAGATAATCAGTGGAAGACCTCCATATACCAAAGACAATGGCTCCTTGATGGATTGGGTTAGTTACTTAAATTTGGTTCTTTTTTTTTTGTTAATGTTTATGAAATGATTGAAGATTAAATTGGTTGGTTAAATGTGAAAATTAGGCAAGAGACTACATTGAGCTTCCAGAAGCAATGTCTTATGTGGTGGATCCACAGCTAAAGCATTTCGAGTACGAGGACTTGAAGACGCTTTGTGAGGTGGTAAGATATTGTGTTGATGCTGAGCCGAGTAAGAGAGTGGGTATTGACGAGCTGTGTGGTACGCTAGAGAGCCGGATCAAGGTGTCCATCTCGGCTGAGCTTAGGTCTTCCTCATTGGCATGGGCTGAACTAGCTTTGGATTTAGAAGAATATTGATCTGCTACCTAAGTAGATGCTAATATAACTAACAATTGTATAGCAAAAAGCATATTACCAGCATATGCATTTAGTACTGTAAAGGTTTTTTTTTTAATTTCTTGTGATGAGTGAAGCAAAAGATTAGAGGTTTAAATGGAGGAAAAAAGTGGTGTGCTGTAGCCTGTAGTTTGTGAGCCATTTTTCCTCATCTTGTAAATTATCCTTCCCTATTAGGCTTGGCTGATCCAAGTAATTTGTGATTTTCACTCATGAGAATTAGGATTTTTTTTATTTTTAATTTTATCAAAAATGAAAAAAGGGAAAGGGCAATGAAATTTTGGCCTAGATTTCATTTCTAGGAGTAATAACTTACCTGTATTATTTGTCTGTCCCTGACTTATCTTGGGTTTTTTAAAGGCAAATATTTTGATCAAGTAATATAATAATAGAGGTTGGCTCAAGTTTGGTAGATATAAAACTATATCAAGGCTCTCATCCTTATAAGGAGGTTTTTGAGTATCTTCAGCGTTTATGAGATGTAATAGCAATCTAATGCCTTTGATATCCAGACCATTGTTCTTCTTTTATGCAAACCATGCTGTCTGGTGAAGATCTTATAATGTTGCTGAAATCTTCACAGGCTAGTTCTAGTTCTTGCCTGCGGTATTTTTGTATATCTTTCAATGCTTCTAAATCTGTTAACGACGACCATCAGAGTAATCCATATAATCAATAAAGATAGATTTTGTGATTAAAGGTGAAAAATAAAAAAGAATGTTACCTATATATACAGTCAAATGATCCTTGTCACTTGCTGATTTCTTCCAAGGAAATTGTGCAGACTTGGCTAAGTATGTAAATGATGTCTGGCGAAGGCAACTTTGAGATTTTATATAGATTTTATGACTAAATGTTTATGAGTTTTAATGCTTTTAGCTAAGAGTAGGCATGGCCTAGTAAGTTGAAAGTTTGAGAAAACTCTCGAATCCCTTTTATTGTATTATAATTTTTAGATAAAAAAAAAAACACATAGTGTCAAAAAAAAAGGAAGTCAAATCATCAATTTCCGGCGCCATGTCAGCAAAATAGACAAGAAATTTCACCGGAATCAAATTTGTGCTATAAAACACAACCACCCCTAAAGTTGGTGTTTTATTTTGAGTTTTTGAAAGTTCGTGTCACTGAATGCAACCACCCCTAAAGTTGATGCTAATGGGGTGGCAACGGATCGATCTGAATAGAAATTTTCATAAAACCCCCGATCCGTATCCGGCCGGATATCCGGCACTTTTTCCGGATCGGATAATTATCCGCGGATATCCTGCCGATCCGTTTGATCCGAATTCCAAAATATACTATCCGAAAATGATTTTTACCCGGATCGGAGATTATTATCCACGGATATCCGGATGATCCGTTTTATCCGAATGACTTTGTGTTGACCCGGTTGATTCGTCTGATCCGAAAATGTTTAACCGGATAAGGATATCCGACTGATCCGTTTGATCCGAACATGTATTACCTACTTTGTTTAACACTAAACGTAATAAAAAAAAAACAATTCAAAGACACAAAACAAAATCGAAATAAAAATGCTAATTCTATAGATATGATTATAAAAAGAACATTAAAGTACATTGTGATAAGAAAATAAAATAAATAAAAAGGTTTTTAAAACAATTGATATATCTAATTTTACCCTTTATAACTACTTCATAAGATACAAAATAAAAAAGAATGAGCATGCTAAAATAAAAGTAAACAATTTTAATCTTGATAAATATTTAATTTTTTTAGTGTTGGAAACATTAATAAATAGAAAATGTTATTATTAATATTATCAAAAATTTTAAGATAATAAAATCTAGTTGATTGTAATTTCATTAAAAATATTATAAATAAGAATTGCACAAGAAAAATAATATTAATACAAAATTAATATAATATGAACTTTTTTTTAAACTTTAATAATTATTAAAAAAAATATTTTTAGCATACTAAATAATACAAATTTAATATCTTTTTAAAAAATAAAATCCACATCATAAACATGATTCATATATTTTGATGACATCATATTCCGGTTGCCACTTAATCGCCGGAATTAGGATTTTTGCCGGAAAAGTAAGACATATTATTTTTGGCAAATATTTTGATAGTTTGTATCGCTCATAGTAATATTCAAAGTTGATATTATTTTTGGTTCAATAGATTTTTATTTTGATTTATTTCTTTTCGTGTTAAAAATTTAATTTTATGTACTTTATGTAAAAAAAATTTCACTATTAATTTTATTCAAATTTAAATAACATGCATTAACTAGTATAAAGATTACATTTTATATAAAACTCGGTGTACTTAAAGCTAGTGAAATTCATAATAAATATTATATTCAATAAAACCAATTTGATGGAGGGAAATATGAGGAAATAATAGCGGAAAAAAATATAATATAAAATCATTTTTAAAAAATCGGATAAAAATGACCCATGTCCTCTCACTTACAATTTACAAGCCCTTAACGTTTACTACCACAGACATGAACAATGTATGACAATTCAAATTGAGATAACTAATTTCAACTGAGCGTCACCGACCTGGGATATGATAAAACTATAAAAGGTGCCTAACGGTATTATTTCCTTCCTACACTTCTTCATTCTCTGCTTTCACTTCCGTTTGTTCAAAGAAAAAAAACGACCGCCATTGTTGATGGGTTGCTCTGCTTCTAGACCCAAGATGTTTCTCAGCAACACGCATGATCCGGCGCCGAAAACTCGATCCTTGCCGGCGCCGGTCATCCACCACCCTCCGATTCGGAAAGGCGACTCTTTTCACCTCGTCTCTCTCACATCCTCGACCTACGGGTGCCTGTTATCCATCGATCACCACCCTCCCGCTGTTTCCTCTTCCTGCCGCCGGTATTTCGCTGATAAGACCTGCTCGCCGGACTCCATTATCAACGGTTGGGAATTGATGGAAGGCCTCGAGGTTGACGACTCGGATTTTTCAAATAATCGGCATTCCAGTAGAAACCCTAATTCTACGGTTTCTTGCGATTCTGCCCAGAAGTTGTGCGACGCGTCTGAAAACCACGATTCCAGACTATTCGGAAAAGATGAGATGATAATCAGTAGTGGAAGGGTGGATTCAATTAGCGTGGGTTGTAGTTCAACTTCATCGACTAACGACGATCTCCCTGGTTCAGAAGGCAAAGTTGTGATATACTTCACCAGTTTAAGGGGAATCCGGAAAACGTTTGAAGATTGTTGCTCGGTTCGAACGAGTTTTAGAATGCTGAATGTTCGTGTCGATGAGAGAGACGTTTCCATGGATTCGAGTTATAAAGAGGAGTTGAAGTTTGCACTAAAAGGAAACTCAATGAGTTTGCCGCAAGTGTTTATCAGAGGTAAGCATGTTGCAGGTGGGGCAGCAGAGATCAAGAAATTGGAAGAAGACGGAAAACTCACAAGGCTGGTTGATGGGTTTCCGTTTTTTATGGAATCGGATTTGGTTTGTAATAGCTGTGGGGATGCCAGGTTTATTCCCTGTTGCCGTTGCAACGGAAGTCGGAAAGTGTTCGACGAAAGACAGAAAACAACATGTTACTGCTGTAACGAGAATGGGCTTGTTAGATGCCCTGCTTGCTGCTCATAGGTTAGTATTGTTGCAGGTGGTAATGACACCGAGAAGTCGAATACTCATCATCAAATGTATGTTTTCAGGAACTCTTATTCTCTCTTTCTTTATATTTTTTGCATGCCATGTGAAATTAGAACGAAAATACTTAGAAAATGTTATTTTGAAGTGAAACTGTGAAAGACTGTGAATCCTTACGTACAATTGCTATTAATGTGAAAGACTGTGAATCCTTATTGTCTCTTTTCTTTCAATTTTTAGCATGCCATGCTTCCTTACCAGCCGGTGTTGGTATGTTGAGGTACTCATCTTCAGGAAATGTTGTTGGCCTTTGTCATTTGTCCTATCTCAAAGCTGCAGACTTTTCTTATAATTTCGTGATTGGATACATACCCAAATGCTTACAGTATCTGCCAAGGCATCATTTTGATCTTGTTTTGAGTTTGAAGCACAATTTTGTCTCCATTTACTAATTCACCATCTTATACCAGAACAAGCTTTCAAGGAAATTGCCTTGAAGAAAAGAGTATCAAACAACGGCCTAATTCATAAGGTAGTATGTCATTTTTTTGTGATAGCTATCTATTTCAAAACATCTCATTTGTTTGACATAATTCAGTAATGGTGTTAAAAGCCTTCATAATAATATTTATTTTACAGGTTCAGCTTCATCGGTGACAGTGAAAAGCCGTCCAACGGCTTTTACTCCCAAACAAAAGCCCTAAGATGATGGAGCTAAGCATTCCGAGAGCTCAGAACCAAAATGGATATTAGCAGTAGAAATAGTGGCTGGAACTATGGTTGGGGTCTTCTTTTTTGCCTTCATTGTAACTTCATTCAAGAGATGGAATAGCAAACCAGCTATTATAATCCCTTGGAAGAAATCAGCAAGTGACAAGGATCGTTTAGCTGTATAAATAGGAGACATTTTATTTTTTCCTTTCTTTTTTTTTTCTTCTTCTTTGAATCACAATTCATAAGGCACAAATCTATCCTTCTTGATTATATGGATTACTCTGATGGATGTCCTGAACAGATTTAGAAGCATTGAAAGATGTACCAAAATACAGCAGGCAAGAACTGGAACTAGCCTATGAAGATTTCAGCAAAATTATAGGATCTTCACCAGACAGCATGGTTTACAAAGGCAATATATAGGGTGGACCCGAGATTGCGGTAATATCTTCAGCGAGAGGTGAGTATAACTGTTTTTAAAGAAACCATTTTCCTTATGATCAATTATCAAAGGAGAAGTTCCTCATTAGATTGTTCTCCTCTGATTTCAGGTCTTGGATTTGGCTAGATTGCATGATGAGAATGCTGGAAAGTTGCTAGGCTACTGTAGAGAGAGTTATCCTTTTACAAGGATCCTAGTTTTCGAATACGCATCCTATGGCACTCTCTCTGAGCACCTGCATTGTAAGTTTAGTAAAGATTTGTTTTTTTAGTTTTTACCAAGCAATTTGCTTACTATTTGTTTTGAAATGCCAGTTGGCGACGGTTGCCAACTATCTTGGTCTAGGCGTATGAAGATCATGTTAGTTATTGCAAGGGGATTGAAATATCTTCATACTGAACTTGACCCGCCATTTACCATTTCTGAGCTTAACTCTAGCTCTGTCTACCTCACAGAAGATTTTTCACCTAAGGTATCTATAGGCTTGTGGGATTTGCAATGTATATATATTTCAGGGCTTTTTGCATTAAAACCGTTTCTTGTTGACAGCTTGTTGATTTTGAGAGCTGGAAGACAATTCTGGCCAGACTGGAGAAAAACTTAAGCTGAGATGGGAGCAACGACGGCGACCCAATTAGTATTGCATCAAGTTTAAGTGAAGAACACCATCAGGATTTAAAAGAGAATGTGTGTGCTTTTGGTGTGTTGCTACTAGAGATAATCAGGGGAAGACCTCCATATACCAAGGACCATGGCTCCTTGATGGATTGGGTTAGTTAAATTGCTCTTCTTTTTTCTTTTCTTTTTTTTTAATAATTTTTATGAGATGATTGAAGATTAAATTGGTTCGTTGACTGTGAAAAATAGGCAAAAGACTACCTTGACCTTCCAGAGGCAATGTCTTATGTGTTGGATCCACAGCTAAAGCATTCCAAGGTATTTGACAAATTTGTAATACTTGAACATATATCTGGAAACTGCCTTTTTTTTGTCGTCTTGATATGTCCCTTGAGTTTCTTTCTTTTGTAATGGTAGTTACTTTGTATGATGCTTATTATCATACGATAATGTGGGCTTCTTAGTTGTATTTGGAAAATTTGTTCTACTTTGATGATATTGATGTTTGTATGTGCAGGTTGTTCCACAAAGAATGATGAGTTAAGAGGTTAAGAAGAGAAACAATGAAGTTGCTGTTTTGAAACTCAAATACTGCAAATCAAAACATATGACTATTGTTTGACGTTTATTCATGCTTCTTCTGTTGTTTCATTTTGATTAGATACCTTCTTGTTCTTTATTTCGATTAGAGTGATGCTTGTCAAAATGAGAACCAAAGTAGAGAAATAGTGAAATGATACTAGATTTTGATATGATGTGTATGTTAAAACAGAATTATGGTCATGTTGGTTTTTGAATGTCAATTATAGATAGTTTGTTATGATCTGTAATATCTATATATAACAGACTAGAGTGATACTAGATTTCAGCTTCAAAATGTTTGTGCTATATGATGTGAGGATATATATTCTTCATTTAAAATGAAGAGCTGTTTGTGCAGGATTAGATTGGTGTGTTATGCTAGTGCTACTGTTATCTTCATCCTACTGTCATATTTTATTGTTGTTGTATAACTTAAGCACATTCTCACTTTCTGGACTAATTTGCTTAGATGGTTTAGGATTTCAACCAGTATTATGATGAGTCTTGAGCCTTCAAGACTCAATATTGGAACTTTGACCTTTTGATTTGAGATCGAACAATCGATAAATCTTTTGATTAGAGATTCAACTACTAAGATTGATAACTTTATTGATAATCCCTCAAACTCTAGTATGAGATCCTTATATAATCTACAGTCTTCCTAAAAAATAGAATAAAGATAACGAAAATAAAATAACTAACTAGTGTAATACCATGCGGGTTTCTTAAAAAAAAAAAAACTAAATATTTATAACTATAACAAAATTTTTAAATTTATATCTTAATTATGATTTTTTATAGGCCCATTTTGTTAAAAAAATCAAGAAACATCTTGATTGGTCAAAGTAACTTTAAAATGAGTCACTTTTATAATATGAAATTAATGGTGGTATTGAGGCTTATAAATCATTTTCCTTATCATTTATTGTTATACCAAATGTCATATGTCATTTTGATATATCTAGTTATTCTAACTTTTCATATCAATTAATGTAACATCTATGTATTTTTTTAACAAATTTATAAATTGTCACCTCAAATGTTTTGGCTATATCGAATAAGGATTTTACTTTTTTTAATATCTATGATTTTACTTTTTTATTTTTTTGTAAGTAATATATAACCAAGTTTTATATACGTCGATCAATCTAATCGAATCAATTTCATTATACATAAATGTAGTTATTGCGGGTAATAAAATATAGTTTTTATTTTATGATCTACCGACATTATTACTTTTAAATTTTTTTTGGAGGGATTTAAAACGTAAAATCACTTATAAATAAGTATACTTGTTAAATAAATTTGGTACTTCATGTAGAATAATAAGCATACTTATTAAATAATTTGGTACTACATGTAGTTATGTAATACTTACACAATTTATACCATTAAAAATAAAATAAGTTATTTTGTAAAACAAAAAAAAAAAGGAAACACAAATCAATACATCAAAGTACCAAACTCTTTCTTTTTGTATTTCTTCCTCATTTCCTTAGCTATAAGGCATATACATACCTCTATCTGTCTTCTTCCCACACTCTTTCACTCTTTCCAAAACACCACCCAATTCTCCATTAACAAACTGAAGAGTGTTGCAAGAACAACGACGAAGGTGGAATCGTTTCCAAAGCCATTGTGCTAGATTTGTAACCACCAAATCGGATTCTACTATGATTTTATGGTTGTATATGCAATTATGCATCCTATCAGAATCATATAAGAAAGCGATAAAAAATCGTAAAAAAAACACAAACAAAATACATGATGCATCATCAACTAAAACCATTACTTTTCCGCTTACTACACCATAAACACAAAATGCGAACTCAAATCTTAGGTAATGAATTGACTTAGATATATCGTCATAATTAGAAAAAACTAAAAAAAACAACAACAATAATAACAACCAACACATATTAATGACCAATAACTTAATGGAAAAATACGTATCGAGTAGTGGTAAGTCGAGTAGGGTAAATGACATTTTCTAGGTGTTTGGATATATATTCATGTTTACTTGTTAAAAAAGTAAATATAAATAAGAGATATTATGGTTGACAAAAAATATCCATAAAATGGAGATCTTAGAAATAAAAAATAAAAAATACAAAATTTTAGTCTAGCTAGAAAGGAAGTGTACCATACCCCTATGTGTATTCAAAACTAATATAATTAGGTAGTTACCAAAATTGTTTTAGAAAAAAAAAATCGGAATTCAATTACATTTGAAGATATTTTGTTTAAGAAATTTTGGTAACAAAATTTTGATTTAGGAAATATATTCCGTTAAAATTAGATCTTTTTATATGACTAAGTTTAAAATATATAATTTTTAACTTTCTTTTTGGGTTTGGTTAAATAATTTGAAAATATTTTCTAAAATTTCGATTACAAATAAATGATTTAAATAAAATTATTTGTACAACAAAATGATATTAAATATTTGATATACAATAACGTATATAAATATCTTGTTAATGAACCTCATATCATACATATTGTTTTGTTTGAAATCCGAGCCTATATCATATATTATTTTAAAAAATGAAATATCGAGCTCAATTTTTTTTTATTAAATTTCTGCAAAAATAGAAATGTTTTGGTTAATTTGTTTCATTACATTTTTTTAATTTAGAAAATTGGGATATAGGGGTACTTAGTTACAATCAAATTAAATTTATGTATAAATTTTATTAACAATGAATGTACAAATGTAAAACAATAACCACTTAGTTTTAATATAAATAGTGCAATATAATGTTCAAAATTTTGTTTGTATCAATTAAAAAAGGTAAAAGATCGGAAAGTGAGGTAATAGAAGTACAGAGATATTGTAACTTTGGTAAGTATATAATATTATGTATCATAATTTGTTGATTATAGTTTGTTATTATGTATTGTAGGAAAGTTATTATTATATGTTAAAGTTAATAATGTGAAATCATTTTATTATATTATTCTAATATGTTATATGACAATAAAAAAATATTATAATTTTATCAAAAATTCAAAATTCTAAAAAAATAATATATGGCAAAAAAATCTTGAGGAGTGTGCATTTTTCCTTGTTTAAAATGTTTGCTTCTGTGTTAATATTTAGCTTCACATTTCTCTTTTTGAGGTATTAAATGGAGCAAAACCATGTTACAGTTTTTAATCATACCACTTCTAATGCACATTTCTCCAAAACTAATGGTTCAAAATTTATTGGTCTTTTTCCTTTTTCTCATTTTCAAAAAATTAAATAAACTCAATTTTTTAAAAATGAGAAAAAGGAAAAAGATCAATAAATTTTGTCCCAAATTTCATTTCTAGTACGGAGTAATAAGTTACCTATATTATTTTGCCAGTTCCTGACTTGTCTTGGATTTTTTAAAGGCAAATATGTTGATTAAGTAATGTAATAATGCTGGTTGGCTCAAGTCTCATAGATATAAAAAAAAAATAAAAAAAATCAAGGCTCACGTCCTTAGAAGAAGGTTTTTGAGTACCTTTAGCGTAACGTTAATAATCCATAGACCATAGTTGTACTTTAAACTTATAATATTTGCTATCCATTCAATGTATATTTAGGGGTTAGGATTCAAGAAAAAACAACTTGATTTTGATATAATATTAGGATTTGATTCAAATGTGGTATTACGGAGAGTTGTCAACATAACATTGTCATTTTTTTATTCCTAACGGATACTCTTTTTTTTTTCTTTTTCAAAACTTTGTTTTATTGTTTTGTTAGTTCAAATTATTTTATATTAATGGTTTATACATTTTTGATTTTTTCTCTTGGTATTCTTAAGGTTTAGACTTTTCTCTCGGTATTGACAAGTTATTAGGTTTTCTCTTGATACCCTCGTTGTTTAATTTGTTTCCTCCTTATGCTCTTTCTTGATATATTTTATTTAAAGTTCAGTTATAAAATAAACAAATCCAGAATTTTATATCTAAAAACTAATTCTCAATCTAAAAACTTTTATTTTTTGTTTTTGAAATAATTAAAAAAATTAAAACCAATTATTATCTGGTTAAAGTTTCAAAGGTTTTGGTAATTAAGTATGCACTTTATTGTTAGGAAAATAAAGTGTACAATTTTTTTTATATATGGTACTAAGTATGCACTATCAATAGAGGTATAAATATGACAAAATTTTAGGTTAAAATTAAAAAGCTTTAGAATTCAATTCAGTGGCACGTTGATCCCGATACCCATCTTCGCGACATATACGGCTAGTCTTTATCAAATCGACATGATTCTTCGTCAAATCGACAGGATTCTTCATCAAATCGACAAGATTTTTCATTAATATCAATAACTCAATGAGATTCTTCATCATAATCGGCAAACGTTCATCAAAATTGCACAAATTCTTCATCACTACATTATAAGTACATAACCATCTCACTCATATAGAACAACAACAAATTGAAAGAGATTCTTCAACCATTCATCTTATTCAATCCTGTATCCAAAATTGAGATTTTTTTTTGGTAAGTTGGACAGACATGTAGTAGCATGACCGTGCTTATTTTAATTGAAAGAAATGTCTAACAATTAACCGACCGTCGGGTCGCCACGCCTCGGACATCATTGTTCAACAAAGGTAAAAGGTCCGTAGGTTGATCATGCAATTTGTGAAAGCCTAAAGGAAAATTAGAAGCAAGGTGATCGGAAAAATAATTTGCTTCACGATAAGTATGACGAAACCGGACGATCTAGTCTATTGAGAAAGCCTTGATACATCATAATCACGCTAGATAATGGATGAATTCTTGAAACACCTTTCTTGGCCAAATTAACAAAAAATTCGGCACATGGAACCGAGCAAAGATTGAACTTGAAGCAAAAACCATGTACCTCCCACTGCACTTGTGTATCACACCACCAGCCGAAGTAGTTTTCCGATCAATAAATACGACCCCATCAGTGTTAAGTTTAAAAGAACCTATGGCCGACGGTTTCTAGGAGAAGTAACTCCTCCATGCGTTTGAGACGTGGAAGTAATTGATCCCTTCTCTGTCGAGCATTCGATAATTCCTGCATTTTACTAGTAATGTAACCCGTCATATTTTGTGGTCTCGACTCGCCACTGATTAGTTTCTCAGGGTTAGCGTATGATTTGGTAGAATGTGATGTATGATTTTGGACGAATGGGTAGAACAACAGCAACTGGCTTATACCAAAACTCTTGTAATGGAGATTGCAAGAGCTTGTTCATCATAATGTAATGGAGATTGTGTTGTAAATCGTAAATTACAATATGTGTAATTATTGGGTATATTGTTTAAGTACAAAAGTAGAGTATATGTAATTAGGAGGAAACTAGTGTAGGTATAGAAGCTAATATAACTAACATTTGTAGATTGTGTCCGTATCGGCTGAGCTTATGTCTTCCTCATTGGCAGGGGCTGAATTAGCTTTGGATTTAGAAGAAGATTGATAGGCTACCTAAGTAGAAGCTAACATAACTAACACGTATAGCAAAAGAACATTACCAATATATGCATTTCTAGTGGTGTAAAGGTTTTTTTTTAATTATTTCTTGTGATGAGTGACAAGTATGCTACTAAACGAAAACATAATGAATAGGCATGTGAGAATCAAAGCATGAGTCATCTACCAACAAATGTCACATGGTGTTTGTTATTCAAGTGTTGGTAGACAACTTTGAGTAACTACTAAGCTCTAGATTGAATTATATAAACATGACATGGTGTTTGGTATTTTTTTACACAATTCAACCTAGTTAAGCATGGACAAACACAAAGCAATCATGCAAGTCATCCGTCAGGCCCTAGCTATACATACTCTAACATGATAGGCATTTAAACAATCATCAATATCAATGGAATTATTTATCAGTCTTATCCATGATAGCCGGCCATTAAGAAGTGTAAAATCATGTTTGAAAACATATAATGTGTATAAGAGGAACAATCTAGATCATGTATCTAGCACCCGACATTCAAAATGGATCCAAAATATGATTAAACATGCAAAACGGATAAAGTCTCTCCTATTTTCTCACTAAACATGCATTATACTCATTTGTTCCTAAGGCATAACATCAATTCAAGAGGTCATTGCTTAGATTTGGAGTTTTCACCCCAAATCCTAATATAAGACTACTCACTCATGATCGTAAACTCAAACATCATAATTCTGCAAACAAAGTCCATACTAAAAAAAAGTTGAGGTAAAATACGGAACGTAAATTAAAGAATCAGGTGAATTGGACTTACCAATCCGAAGTTATGATGAAAACAAGATTGAAAATGGATCAAAGTCAACTTTGTTGGTCGTGACCAAGAAACTACCGCTTTCTCCAGCTCCCTTCAAGAACACCGATTGTTTTCCAAAATTGTTTAGAAGAAGAGAATTTGAGAGGGAATTTGATAGAGTTGTAACTTGATCAACACCTAATGTGTGATAGTTATTACAAGCCAGCCATGCCTCCTTATATAGACCTAAATCACGTGGTCCCAATCACTAAAATGACCTGTGAAATCTCTAACAAACTTTGCAAGTGGTTGGCGGTTAGAGTATTGCCTTCGTTCGAGTTCCCTCTTTCACTCAATCCACATTGCCGGCTCACTCGATCAAGTGGATTGGATGGCTTTGAGCTCAAGTCTTCTCGATCACCCAATCGAGTGGAAAGTCTTCTTCCTCCGAGTGGATCATCACTTGATCGGTGTGGAAGATGTAACACCCCAAATCCGTAGGACTCGGAGTGCTACTGGGCTAGGATCTCACAATGGATCCTGACCCTAGCCTGACAACAATTTCACTGATCTTACAACAAGGCACCAATAGATTAAAAACAAAACATGAAACTGATATATATATATATATATATATATATATATATATATATATATATATATAAAAGGTAATACAATGTACCATTGAGTACAAACAAAACCATGCTATACATCAAAAGAACCCATATCCCCGATAACACCCCAATGTACGGAGCCCTCAACACATCACCCACTCTGAATCACTCTACAGCTCTCCTATCCTGCAAAGTGTCTACAACACGGTATGAAACCGTTAGCTAACCATACACATATGTAGAATTATGCTAGAGCACAAACACACATCAGAAATTTTAACACATCATCATGCTTTCACAAATTTACCCGGTTCATTATCTTTATAAAGTCCAACAATCAACTCGTATATATATATATATCCATATAAACCTAAGTGACACGAGGAATATATCCCTCGCCTCTGGGTACTATAACCAGCTGGAATGGTGCCTGGAACACCTCCCCGTGTACCCTAAGGGAATGGAGAGTGCCCGAACCGTTTACCAGGTTTGGCCTGACCACAGAGAACCCCCAACTCCCAGCGGGATGAATGGAAAAGTTGTCACAGCCCTACAATGGGCAATCAATAAATCATAGGTCGGTGACCATCATAACACATGCTATAAACATATAACACACACCACTCATGCACAACATCCTATAAAGGAATGTCAACTAAGTAAGTCCCACGGACTTACCTCAACCTCGTAGTCGTCTCACTTGATCAACCTCAACTCAGTCCACTCCAAATTGGAGGATAACACGGCCTATACAAGGCATACATAAATATCAAACTCCTATCACACAAAGGGTCACACCTAGACCCAAGGGATCCATAAGGGATCATATCCAACTCATAAACCTCAAAGCGCTAACCGGCAATTCCATATCATACTCGTCAACATCCGAATCCTAGCATGGTACTAAGTTCCTCATACTAGAAAGAAAAGGAACTACCTAACTATAGGTAGTCCCGGGACAAGACGCACCTGCGTGAATTAAGGACGCAGGGGCGGAGAAGATCACCCGCAGGCGCGGCAAGTACAATCCGCAGGGGCGGTGACAAGGAACGTTGGCAAACGCAGGCACGCCGCTGGCACGACGCAGGCGCTGTGACACGGTAACCGCGGGGGCAGTGACTCTCAGCCGCGGGGCGGCGACAGTGCAGAATGAAACCTCGCGGCTTCTCTTTAGCTCTTCACGTGATCAATCATGTCTACTCTCTNCTTACACCTCACCCCCCTAAAAAAAGTTTCGTCCCGAAACTTGTTGTTGTTTCGTCCCGAAACTTGTAAAATCCTCAAACCACTCGGACTCACAAGCCGAGGTACAACTCTCTCTATAACCTCAACATAAGCATGGAGGAAACCATCCACTCCAGCAGCAAACTATACTGTCCAAGGCCTAGAGGGAAACCATCTCTAGCCAAACCATAACATATCCAATAGCATGGAGGAAAGAGCCATCTCCAGCTATAAACAAAAATCATACTAGCACAACAAGATCTAATAAGATCATAATCACAACAAGCTAGCATGAAATAACATATCATAGCATATAAGCACAAAGACTCACCAAAGCTAGTACTAAGATCTACTCGGTGATCCTACTGGTGCACCTATCTCGGCATAGAACTCTGGATAGTTCCTCTGGATACTATCCTCAGTCTCCCATGGTAGCCTCCTCAAGTCCTCGTCTCGACCACTGTATCCTAAGCATAGGTATGTCCTTCGAAACGCAGGCGTCTCATACCTCGTTCTAGGACTGCTATCGGATGCTCAACAAAAGTGTGGTCCGGCTCAACCACCAAATCCTCATAACTTATGATGTGTCTCGGATCTGGTATATTACTCCCTCAACTGAGACACCGTGAAAATACAGGGTGAACACCCTCTAATCTCGGAGGCAAGGCTAATCTGTAAGCCTGCACTCCCAACCCGATCCAGGAATCTCGAACGGTCCGACATATCGGGGGCTCAACTTCCCCTTAATGCCAAAACGCCCAACACCTCGTGTCGGGGGACACCTCTCAGCCACACATGGGCCCCAACTCTGAACTCTAGAGGTCTACGCCTCCTATCAGCATAAGAGTTTTGACGGCTCCGTGCAGTTAGCATACGCTCTCTGATCAATGCTACTCGAGCCATATCATGCTGAATCTGATAAGGTGCTAAACCACTGACACTGCTCTGCTCATCCCAGCATAATGGGGTACGACATCTCTGTCCATACAGTGCCTCATATGGGGCCATCCCAATAGATGCATGCCAGCTGTTGTTGTAGGAGAACTCAACAAGTGGGAGATGATCCGTTCACACCTGTCCCCAATCCAACACACAAGCTCGCAGCATATCCTCCAGCGTCTGAATGGTCCTCTCTAACTGACCATCTGTCTGAGGATGAAACGCAGTCGTGAAGTGCAAACTCGTCCCCAGGGCAGTCTGAATCTGCTGCCAGAACCTCGAGGTAAACCGTCCATCTCTGTCAGAGACGATCGTCCTCGGTACACCATGGAGTCTCACTATCTGCCTAGTGTACTCCTCTACTAATCTGCTCACTGGCCACGTCTCTCGAATAGGAATGAAACGTGCCGTCTTCGTCAGTCTGTCCACTATGACCCAAATGGCATCAAAACTCCGGCTCAGCCTCAGTCCAGTCACAAAGTCCATGGTGACATCCTCCCACTTCCTCTGTGGAACAGGAAGCGGATGGAGCTCACCTCCAGGTCGGAAATGCTCGATCTTGACCTGCTGGCAGGTCGCACACTGAACTACAAATCTGGCTACATCGGGCTTCAGCCCTCCGCACCAATATAAACGTCTCAGATCCTGATACATCTTACTCGTACCTGGATGTACCGAGTAAGGTGTACAGTGAGCCTCCTGTAATATCCTCTGTCTCAGCTCTGTATCAGCAGGTACACAGACACGACCACGGCGTCTCAAAACTCCATCTGCTCCTAGCAGGAACTGTGGTGCCTCATCGTGAGACATCCTATCTCTGATCCTTTGTAAAGTCGGGCAGGTCTCTTGTTTCTGTCGGATCTCATCCAACAGATCAGGAAGAACCTCCAAAGTACGCAGCTGGGCATCCTCATCAGGGAACTGGATGTCCAACTCTAGCCAGATCAAGTCTCTCTGCAACTGATGATGAACTGTCAGTCTCGCAATCGCCTACTCTCGAGGTGTCTTCCTACTCAGGGCGTCGGCGACTACGTTTGCGTTCCCCGGATGATACAAAATCTTCAAATCAAAATCCTTGATCAGCTCAAGCCACCTACGCTGGCGGTTATTCAATTCCCGCTACATGAAAATGTACTTCGGACTCTGATGGTCTGTGAAGATCTGACACGTAACACCATACAGGTAATGTCTCCAGATCTTCAATGCATGAACTACCGCTGCCAACTCCAGATCATGAGTCGGGTAGTTCTCCTCATACATCTTCAGCTGTCTAGACGCATATGCAATCACCCTGCCTTTTGCATCAACACACATCCCAAGCCTAGCTTGGATGCATCACTGTATACTACGAAATCCTCAGTACCCTCTGGCTGTGCCAAAACAGGAGCAGAAGTCAGACGTCTCTTCAGCTCCTCAAAACTCTGCATACACTGATCAAACCACACAAATCTGGTAGTCTTCCTCAGCAAACTCGTCAGTGGACGGGCAATCACAGAGAATCCCTCCACAAAGCGTCTGTAATAACTGGCTAGGCCAAGGAAGCTACGGACTTCCTTGACGTTCGTCGGTGTCGTCCATGCTGTTACTGCCTCAATCTTCGCTGGATCCACCTTGATCCCCTAAGCTGATACTATATGACCCAAGAATGCTACCTCTGGCATCCAGAACTCACACTTAGAGAACTTCGCATAAAGTTCTCTATCCCTCAAAACCTGCAATACAGTCCTCAGATGTCCTGCATGCTCCTCTCCACTGCGAGAGTATACTAGAATATCATCAATAAAGACCACAAACTGATCCGGGAAGTCGATGAAGATACTGTTCATCAACTCCATAAAGACGGTTGGGGCATTCGTAAGTCCAAATGGCATCACTACAAACTAGTAGTGTCCATATCTGGTCCTGAATGCTGTCTTGTGCACATCCTGCTCCCTCACCCTCAGCTGGTGATACCCGGAACGCAGGTCAATCCTGGAGAACACAGTCGCTCCCTGTAGTTGATCTAACAAATCATCAATGCGCGGCAGTGGATACTTGTTCTTGATGGTCACCTTGTTCAGCTCTCTGTAATCAATACACAGTCTCAGCGATCCGTCCTTCTTCCGTACGAAGAGGACAGGTACTCCCTATGGGGACACGCTAGGGCAAATGAAGCCCTTCTCAGCCAACTCCTCGAGTTGCTTCTTCAGCTCTAACATCTCGACAGGCGCCATCCGGTATGGGGCCTTCGAGATGGGTCTCATACCAGGCTCTAACTCGATACTGAAATCCACACTCCTCTGAGGCGGAAAAATGGATGGCTCAGCAAAAACATCAGTAAACTCACAGACCACTGGAATGTCCTCTAATGCTGGACTCTCCCCCTCCTTCATGGCATAACACCAAAAGGCCTCGCAACCCTGTGCAATCAGTCTAGCTGCCCGTATAGCGCTGATAACTGTGCCTACCTTTCCAAGGTCCCAACCTCGGAAAACCTCTATCTGGCCTAACTCGGTAGAGAGGGTAACAGTCCTCCTACCTACATCTAAGACTGCAGAATGTCAAGCCATCCAATCCATACCTAGTATAACTTCTTCATGCTCTAACGGCATGACAAAGAAGTCAACTAGTAACACACGAGTCCCTACAGAAATGGGACAACCGTGAATCTCACGGGTACCTCTGACCCTACCACCATCGGGTAACCCTATAATAAAGGGCATCCCCTCAACTGTATCTAAACCCAGACGCTCTACACAAGCATCAGAAATAAAAGAGTGAGTAGCACCAGTATCAAATAAAACTCTAACAGGTAAACCATGAATTAGAATGGTACCTGTAGCAGTAGGTGCAGCTGGCTCCTCTGCACTCCTCAGCTCAAAAACACGACCTTGTGGGCCACTGGTATCAATGGTGCCCCCACCACGGCCTCTGCCTCTACTCGGCCCAAGAGCAGATCCCTGAGTTGTAGGGCGATCTGGGACCCTCTGTTGTCCCTGACTTTGCTGCTGTTGCTGAGGTGGTCTTTGTTCACCTCCTGCTGCACTAGCAGGAGAAGAATCCTGCTGTGATGAAGCTCTCCCTCGTCTACAGAAGGTAGCTCTATGACCAGGTCGGCCACAAGTGAAACAGGTCACCGGTTGCCTAGTACACTCTGACCTCATATGCCCATACTCGCTGCAGTTGAAGCACTGCACTCCTTTATCTGCACCCGGTGCAGATGGAGGACGACTCTGGCGACTCTAGCCTCGCCCTGAACCAGCAACTCCACCAGTACCACTGTTCTGACCAGTCCTCTGTCTCTTCACAGACCCTCTGGTCTGAGAAGCTCTCCTCTGGCTAGCTCTCTCCCTCTCGTAGTCAGAAGCCCGGTCCTGATAATCGACCAAGGTCTCATAGTGAAAACCCGCCATATAGGTACGGGTGGTATCCCTCAGACGTCGAGAAAACAAATACACGTGCTGATCTGCAACAGGTGCAACTGGACCGAACAATGCCGGCTCCTCTTGAAATCTTCTAATAGCCTCTAAGACCGGTACATCCTCGAACCCAGCCTCAACAAAGTCTCGCAGTTTCTCCCTCCTCAACGAGGCAGGGCAGAAACGCTCTCAGATCAGAGTCCTCATATGCTCATAACTAGTAACCTGTACTCGTACAGACCTCCACCAATGCTGTGCCAAATCTCTGAACAAGGTCTGCACCAACTCAATTTGCCTGTCAGCTGGACATCTAATAGACTCCAAAGCTGAGTCTACATGTCCTATCCAAAGCTCCACCTCTAGCCCCACTTTCCCAGTGAAAGGGGTACTCCCATCTGATGAAAAGCCTTCAACCAAGTGTCTGGTCGAGGCCCTCTATGCTCCTCTGTGGCTCGAGCAATCTCAACGGCAGGTGCCGGTGCAGCTGGCACCTGTGTCACTGCATGGGATCTCTCATATGATCCCTCTTGTGCTGGCAGATCAGGAGCAGGCCTATCTGCCCTGGCAGCCTCCTCAACACGTCGTATGTACTCGTGGAAGGCTGGTCCCTACATGGAGACACGGTCAGACTCCCCAGACTGGGCTCTCTGTGGCCCATGTCCCTCAGCTGCACCGTTCCCAGACTCAGGAACGGCACTCTCAGCAACCTCCTCATGGACCTCTCCTGCTGCCTGTAAACCACCCGCAGGAATCCTACCCCGCCCTCTACCTAGAAGGGGTCTACCTCTACCTCGTCTTGCTGCAGGTAAGGCTCTAGTCTGAACCATCCGCAGAAGACGTAAACCTATCTTAGAAAGCTATATATATGCCATATGTATAGATATATCACAAATCAATCACAACAGAATATCTATATATATATATATATATATTGTCGAGGTCTTCAAAGGGGTGATGGCTCCCGTACACGGTATCCCAAAACATTTGTACTCATTTCAAAACCAAAACCTTTTTAAAAGGCAAACCCCTTTTCAGGTTTCGTTTAGTTATCTATTCGACCTTTATCGCAGATTAGTAGTGCCATTGTTGTCAACCTGGGCTCTGATACCAACTTTGTAACACCCCAAATCCGTAGGACTCGGAGTGCTACTGGGCTAGGATCTCAAAATGGATCCTGACCCTAGCCTGACAACAATTTCACTGAACTTACAACAAGGCACCAATAGATTAAAAACAAAACATGAAACTGATATATATATATATATATATATATATATATATATATATATATATATATAATACAATGTACCGCTGAGTACAAACAAAACCATGCTATACATCAAAAGAACCCATATCCCCGATAACGCCCCAGTGTACGGAGCCCTCAGCGGATCACCCACTCTGAATCACTTTGCAGCTCTCCTATCCTGCAAAGTGTCTACAACACGGTATGAAACCGTTAGCTAACCATACACATATATAGAATCATGCTAGAGCACAAACACACATCAGAAATCTTAACACATCATCATGCTTTCACACATTTACCCAGTTCATTATCTTTATAAAGTCCAGCAATCAACTCGTATATATATATATCCATATAAACCTAAGTGACACGAGGAATATATCCCTCGCCTCTGGGTACTATAACCAGCTGGAATGGTGCGTGGAACACCTCCCTGTGTACCCTAAGGGAATGGAGAGTGCCCGAACCGTTTACCAGGTCTGGCCTGACCACAGAGAACCCCCAACTCCTAGCGGGATTATTGGAAAAGTTGTCACAGCCCTACAATGGGCAATCAATACATCATAGGTCGGTGACCATCATAACACATGCTATAAACATATAACACACACCACTCATGCACAACATCCTATAAAGGAATGGTAACTAAGTAAGTCCCACGGACTTACCTCAACCTCGTAGTCATCTCACTGGATCAACCTCAACTCAGTCCACTCCAAACTGGAGGATAACACGGTCTATACAAGGCATACATAAATATCAAACTCCTATCACACAAAGGGTCACACCCAGACCCTAGGGATCCATAAGGGATCATATCCAACTCATAAACCTCAAAGCCCTAACCGGCAATTCCATATCATACTCGTCAACATCCGAATCCTAGCATGGTACTAAGTTCCTCATACTAGAAAGGAAAGGAACTACCTAACTATAGGTAGTCCCGGGACAAGACGCACCTACGTAAACAAAGGACGCAGGGGCGGAGGAGATCACCCGCAGGCGCGGCAAGTACAATCCACAGGGGCGGAGGAGATCACCCGCAGGCGCGGCAAGTACAATTCGCAAGGGCGGTGACAAGGAACGCTGGCAAACGCAGGCACGCCGCTGGCACGACGCAGGCGCTGTAACACGGTAACCGCGGGGGCGGTGAGTCTCAGCCGCGGGGGCGGCGACAGTGCAGAATGAAACCTCGCGGCTTCTCTTTAACTCTTCACGTGATCAATCACGTCTACTCTCTTCCAGATTCATACATATGCCACAACATACACATATAAACATCAATCCTACAATCAATCATCTAATCCTAAGCTAAGGAAGAAGAAGAAGCAAAAGAAGAAGGAAGAGAAGAAGGAGAAGAAGACTTACCACTACTGAAGGTCTAGGCAGGCAAAAGCATAAGCACTACTCAGCTGGCTTCACAAGCTCAGCAACCACAACTAGCATCAACAGCCACACAACCACACACAACTCTACCAACTCAAGGGAAAAACCAACTCAAGCTCAAGGAAAAAGAAGAAGAAGCAAGAAGGACGTGAAACTAGATTGGAAATGTGAGGAAACCCTTGCTCAACAAGGTGGAACGAAAAAGGTAAAGAAAGGTAAAGAAAGGTAAAGCATAAGTCAAAAGAGTTAACAAAACCGGCTGCAGCCGCCGGAAACCGCAGGGGCGGGTTTCCTGGCCGCAGGGGCGGAACAACAGGGGAGCCGCAGGGGCGGCCTCATAGACCCGCGGGGGCGGCTAAGACCAAAACTCACTCCCAAAACTAAGGCTCTTACAGAAGAATTCCTGCTTGCATGAAGGGCTCCCGCCTTCTTGGATCGAGTGCCTTGTCTTCTTCTTCCGAGTGAGCACTCTTCTTCGATCGAGTGAAATGTTACTCGATCCAGTGTACTTGGCTTCTCTTTTGGTGAGGTTTCCACTTCCTTTGTTAGTCTTTGACCTTTCTTTCCTTGATGCTCCGGGGATTTCTTCCAAGCTTGCTTCCTTTGATGATGTGAGCTTCCTTAAACGTTATAACGAACTCGGGGCGTCACGGGTTAGGACCTCACAGTGGGTCATGACCCTAGATTGACGACAATATCACTGGATCTTCCACAAGGCACAACATAGTAAAACCAAATAAAACCCGAAAACATGCAAGTGATCATAAAGTGCGGAAAAGAAAATCAGCTGTTTAATAAGATCTAGAATCCAAAAGAAAGAAACGAGTCTAGTCTCATGCAAGTAAAGAAAGCCCAACGTCCTGCCTACCTCGTACGGGAATCTGGCTGACCACCGACTCCGGATCACTCGACAGCTGTGCTAACTTGTTGTGCGTCTAACATAAGACGGTATAAAACCGTTAGCTAACTAATCCAATTATTAGAACATATACTAAAGCACAATCACACGTAAAAGTGGAAAATAAAAACATCAGCATGCTACACTCAAACCGTTTTATTATCTTTAATTAAGGTGATTCTAATCTATTAGTTCAACTTATTTTGTAGCACGAGAATCTCCCGAAACTCGCCCCCGTACGGTACAAGTTGTAGACTTGAGGACAAAGAAGCTTGTTATGGGGGATTTGCTACATATAAGGTTGAAGGTTATTTGATTGAGTAGAGATCTTCAATTAAGATGACTGATATATTGAGGTGGTGGAGAGTGAATGAAGGAAGATATCATATACTTGCACATATGGCTCGTGATGTGCTATCCATCCCGGTCAGTATTGTTCCATCTGAATTTGCATTCAGCACCGGATGACGTACTCTAGATAAGTATAGAAGTTTCTAAAAGTCAAAGGTATGATTAATTTCTTATAAGATATAAGTTATAACATGTTTTTTTAATGTCTATTTATTATCTTCTTATAATAGACAGTTGAAGGTCTTTTTTGTGCACACGATTGACTACTTGTAAAAACTAGGTCTAACATCAATAAAGACACAATTGGTGAAATGTAAATGATGAAAATGAAGAGATGGTGAAGATATACGAAGGTAATGCTTCAACTTTTAAACATTCATTTTACTTAGTATAATATATAATATTGTGTAAAATTTTGATTATTGACAATATTTGCTTACTTGTTGTCATTGTTTTCATGTGTATAGAGTTAGACGATTTTAACTCATTAGTTGGTTTTGAAAAAGAACCTGTTATTATTTGATAAGTCTAAGTAAAAAGGTATGTCTATTTGTCTAAGACTCTAAACTATAAAGTCCAAATTAATAATACTATCAATTCATTGAATCATTGACTTCGTTGAATTTATTGGTAGGTAGGTAATGGATCTGGATCATGGCCTTGCAGACTTGGAGCATGATGGTTGAATCATGATTGGATGGTCATTGCCAATGTCTTGTTTTAATCATTGTGGATGTTGGCACTTTTGAAGTTTCAACTGTAACACCCCGAATCCGCGGGACTCGGGATGCTACGGGCAAGACCTCACCATGGGTCCCGACCCTTAGCCTGACAACAATTTCACCGGACCATTCCAACAAGGCACAAATAAAGGCAAAACTCAAAATCGTTTATAATGTATGCGAGAAACTGAAATGTAAAGATACAAGGTGGAAACTCAGCCGAGTCCTCAAAATGACACAACTCCGATAAGAAAACCTAAACCGTACAACATAATCCAACAATACAAAGACATATCCCAAAAACGTCCCCGTCCTATAATGTACGGAGACCCCGGTTGTCCACTTATCAACCTCACTCGGCGGCGTCACTAACCTGCAAAGCATCTACACGAACGGTTTAAAACCGTTAGCTCATATTCGAAGCATTATGAAAGAGGTGAAGGCACATACACATATACATCACATAACACATACATACTCCAAAACACACAAGTCCAGTTTATTATCTTTTTATTATTAAGTCGTATCCCGTTCTAATTCAACTTAGGTTTGTGACACGAGAACCACCCTGGTCTCGCGTCGGTCCCTACTTACCGGAAAGGAATGGTACTGATGCACCTGCCCGGGCTAGTCGCCGAGAACCTCCTAGACTCTCGCAAGAGCTAGGCAGATGATGTCACCGCCCATTATCATACACTTGGGACAAAATATAAAGTCGGTGGTCCTATTTACCGGTTTAGTTGTTTATAACATAAACAATAACACAGGCACACACCACCAACACAAATCGATGCTAATAGGTAAAATACGAGCTAAGTAAGTCTGGAGACTTACCTCGTCGATCACCACACTCAACTCACAACACTCTCACTTCCTTAAGGAGGAAGCCCACAACCTATTCACAAGAATATCTATATATATATATCTATACTGTCGAGGTCTTTAGAGGGGCGATGACTCACGTACACGATATCCCAAAACATTTGTACTCATTTCAAAACCAAAACCTTTTGAAAAGTCAGACCCCTTTTCGGGTTCCGTTTATTTATCTATTCGACCTTTAACGCAGATTACTAGTGCCATTGTTGTCAACCTGGGCTCTGATACCAACTTTGTAACACCCCAAATCCGTATGACTCGGAGTGCTACTGGGCTAGGATCTCATAATGGATCCTGACCCTAGTCTGACAACAATTTCACTGATCTTACAAGAAGGCACAGATATATTAAAACAAAACATGAAACTCATATATATAAATCTTAAAAGGTTTATACAAGTACTGCTGAGTACAACAAAACATAACCATACACATAGTCAAAAGATTCCATCCCACGAGAACGCCCAGTGTACGGAGCCCTCAGCAGATCACCCCTCTGGATCACTCTGCAGTTCTCCTAACCTGCAAAGGATCTACAACACGGTATAACACCGTTAGCTAACCATACATATATATAAGAGATGCAGAGCACAAACACACATCAAAGAATACTAAACACGTCAACATGATATCACACATTTACCCGGTTCATTATCTTTATAAAGTCCAGCAATCAACTCGTATATATATATCCATATAAACATATGTGATACGAGGAATATATAATCCTCGCCTCTAGGTCCAATAGCCAGCTGGAATGGTGCCTGGAACACCACCCCGTCTACCCTAAGGGAAAGGGGAGTGCCCAAACCGTTTACCAGGTCTGGCCTGCCTACAGAGAACCTCCCAGACTCCCGGCGGGATGAAAGGGCAAGTTATCACGGCCCTACAATGGGCAAGCAATATACCATAGATCGGTAATAAACCATAACGCATACTATCAAACATATGTCACACACCACTCATGCACACATCCAATATAGGAATGACAACTAAGTAAGTCCTACGGACTTACCTCAACCTCGGAAGTAGTATCACTATGATCAGCTCTCACTCAGGTCTACTCCAAACTGGAGGACAACATGGCCTATACAAGGCATACATATATATATCAAACTCCTATCACACAAAGGGTCACACCTAGACCCAAGGGATCCATAAGGATCATATCCAACTCGTAAACCTCAAAGACGTAACCGGCATATCTACATCATACTCATCAACATCCGATACCTAGTGTGAGAGCCCTTTCTTTTGGACCGAGATTGGACCATGGCCGAGTTTGGATTTGGGCCGAGATTGGTCTTGCCGCACCTGCGGGCACGTGTGCCGCCCCTGCGGGTTTCCGCCCCTACGGCCTTGTGATCCGCCCCTGCGGGTTACGGCGGCTGCAGCCGGTTTTGTTGACTCTTTGATCCGTGCTTTACCCTTCTTTACCTCCTTCGTTCCACCTTGCTGAGCAAGGGTTTCTTCACATTCCAATCCAGTTTCACGTCCTTGCTTCTTCTTCTTTCTCCTTGAGCTTGAGTTGGTTTTTCCCTTGAGTTGGTAGAGTTGTGTGTGTGGTTGTTGATGCTAGTTGTGGTTGTTAAGCTTGTGGAGCCAGCTGAGTGTGCTTACTTGTGCCTGCCTAGACCTTCAACAGTGGTAAGCTTCTTCCTCCTTGCTTCTTCATCCTTCCTTCTTCCTTGCTCCTCCTTCATTAGCTTAGGAATAGATGTTTTGAACATAGGGTGATGTTGATATGTGTATGTTGATGCTTGTGTATGAATCTGAAAGAGAGTGGAAGGGATTGATCACGGGAAGAGCTAAAGAGAAGCCCCGAGACTGCATTCTGCACTGTCGCCGCCCCCGCGGCTGAGAGTCACCGCCCCTGCGGTTACCGTGTCACAGCGCCCGCGTCGTGCCAGCGGCGTGCCTGCGTTTGCCAGTGTCCTTTGTCACCGCCCCCGCGGCTACGTTCCGCCGCACCCGCGGTTGCTTGCCTCTGCCCTTGCGCCCCTTTGTTACGCAGGTGCGCTTTGTCCCGGGTCTACCTAAAGCTAGGTAGATCCTTTCCTTTCCTAGTTGAACGATAGTAGCATGCTAGGATTCGGATGTTGATGAGTATGATATGGAATGGCCGGTTAGGGCTTTGAGGTTTACGAGTTTGATATGATCCCTTATGGATCCCTTGGGTCTAGGTGTGACCCTTTGTGCGACAGGAGTTTGATATATGTGTATGCCTTGTATAGGCCGTGTTATCCTCCAGTTGGGAGTGGACTGAGTTGAGGTTGATCCAGTGAGACGACTACGAGGTTGACGTAAGTCTGTGGGACTTACTTAGCTACCATTCCTTTATAGGATGTTGTGCATGAGTGGTGTGTGTTATATGTTTATAGCATGTGTTATGATGGTCACCGACCTATGGTATATTGTTTGCCCATTGTAGGGCCGTGATAACTTGCCATTTCATCCCGCTGGGAGTTTGGGAGGTTTTCTATAGGCAGGTCAAACCTGGTAAACGGTTCGGGCACTTCCCATTCCCTTAGGGTACACGGGGTAGTGTTCCAGGCACCATTCCAGCTGGTTATTGGACCAAGAGGCGAGGTTTATATTCCTCGTGTCACTTATGTTTATATGGATATTTATATATGAGTTGATTGCTGGACTTTATAAAGATAATGAACCGGGTAAATGTGTGAAAGCATGCTGAAGTGTTTATCCTTTCTGATGTGTGTTTGTGCTCTATCATATTCCTATATTTGTGTATGGTTAGCTAAAGGTTTCATACCGTGTTGTAGACACTTTGCAGGATAGGAGAGCTGTAGAGTGATCCAGAGTGGGTGATCCGCTGAGGGCTCCGTACACTGGGGCGGTATCGGGGATATGGGTTTTTGATGTATAGTTTGGTTTGTTTGTACTCAGCGGTACATTGTATTACCTTTTGATCTATATATATATATATATATCAGTTTGATGTTTTGTTTTAATCTATCGGTGCCTTGTTGTAAGATCTGTGAAATTGTTGTAAGGCTAGGGTCAGGAATTATTGTGAGATCCTAGCCCAGTAGCACTCCGAGTCCAACGGATTTGGGGTGTTACAAAGTTGGTATCAGAGCCCAGGTTGACAACAATGGCATTAGTAATCTGCAATAAAGGTCGAATAGATAACTAAATAGAACCCGAAAAGGGGTCTGACTTTTCAAAAGGTTTTGGTTTTGAAATGAGTACAAATGTTTTGGGATACCGTGTACGGGAGCCATCACCCCTCTGAAGACCTTGACAGTATAGATATATATAGATATTCTGTTGTGATTGATCTGTGATATATCTATACATATGGCATATATATAGCCTTCTAAGATAGGTTTATGTCCTCTGCAGATGGTTCAGACTAGAGCCTTACCTGCAGCTGGACGAGGTAGAGGTAGAGGTAGACCCCCTCTAGGTAGAGGATGGGGTAGGATTCCTGCTGCCGAGCCACGTGCAGCAGAGGAAGTCCACGAGGAGGTTGCTGAGAGTGCCGTTCCTGAGACTGGGAACGGTGCAGCTGAGGGACAGGGGCCACAAAGAGCCCAGTCTGGTGATTCTGATCGCGTCTCTATGGATAGAGCAGAGTTTCAGGCTTATATCAGACGTGTTGAGGAGGCCGCCAGGGCAGGTAGGCGTGCTCCGGATCTACCAGCACAGGAGGGACCATCTGAGAGGTCCCACACCGTTACTCAGGTACCAGCTGTACAGGTACCTGCTACTGAAATTGCTCAGGCTCCAGAGGAGCATAGAGGGCCTAGACCAGACACTTGGTTGAAGGCTTTTCATCAGATGGGAGCACCCCCTTTCACTGGGAAAGTGGGGCTAGAGGTGGAGCTGTGGATAGGACATGTGGACTCAGCTCTTGAGTCTATTAGATGTCAAACTGACAAGCAGATTGAGCTGGTGCAGACTTTGTTCAGGGATTTAGCACAACACTGGTGGAGGTCTGTACGAGCACAGGTTACTAGTTATCAGCAGATGAGGACTCTGATCCGAGAGCGTTTCTGCCCTGCCTCTTTGAGGAGGGAGAAACTGCAAGACTTTGTGGAGGCTGGATTCGAGGATGTGCCGGTCTCAGAGGCCATCAGGAGATTCCAGGAGGAGTTGGCATTGTTGGGTCCAGCTGCACCTGCTGCAGATCAGCACGTGTATTTGTTTTCCCGATGTTTGACGGATACTACCCATACCTACATGGCGGGTTTTCACTGTGAGACCTTGGTCGACTATCAGGACCGGGCTTCTGACTACGAGAGGGAGAGAGCTAGCCAGAGGAGAGCTTCTCAGACCGGAGGGTCTGAGAAGAGATAGAGGACTGGTCAGACCAGTGGTACTGGTGGAGCTACTGGTTTAGGGCAAGGCCAGAGTCGCCAGAGTCGTCCTCCATCTGCCCCGGGTGCAGATAAGGGAGTGCAGTGCTTTAACTACAGTGAGTATGGGCATATGAGGTCAGAGTGTACTAGGCAGCCGGTGAACTGTTTCACTTGTGGTCGACCTGGTCATAGAGCTACCTTTTGTAGACGAGGGCGAGCTTCATCACAGCAGGATTCTTCTCCTGCTAGTGCTGCAGGAGGTGGATAGAGACCACCTCAACAGCAGCAGCAGAGTCAGGGACAGCAGAGGGTCCCAGATCGCCCTATGACTCAGGGATCTACTCCTGGGCCGAGTAGAGGCAAAGGCCGTGTTGGGGGCACCACTGATACCAGAGGCCCACAAGGTCGTGTTTTTGAGCTGAGGAGTGCAGAGAAGCCAGCTGCACCTACTGCTACAGGTACCATTCTGATTCATGGTTTACTTGTTATAGTTTTATTTGATACTGGTGCTACGCACTCTTTTATTTCTGAAGCATGTGTAGAGCATCTTGGGTTAGATACAGTTGAGGGGATGCCCTTTATTATAGGGTTACCCGATGGTGGTAGGGTCAGAGGTACCCGTGAGATTCACGGTTGTCCCATTTCTGTAGGGACTCGTGTGTTACTAGTTTACTTCTGCAGTCCTAGATGTAGGTAGGAGGACTGTTACCCTCTCTACCGAGTTAGGCCAGATAGAGGTTTTCCGAGGTTGGGACCTTGGAAAGGTAGCACAGTTATCAGCGCTATACGGGCAACTAGACTGATTTTACAAGGTTGCGAGGCCTTCTGGTGTTATGCTATGAAGGAGGGGGAGAGTCCAATTTCTGTAGGGACTCGTGTGTTACTAGTTTACTTCTGCAGTCCTAGATGTAGGTAGGAGGACTGTTACCCTCTCTACCGAGTTAGGCCAGATAGGGGTTTTCCGAGGTTGGGACCTTGGAAAGGTAGCACAGTTATCAGCGCTATACGGGCAACTAGACTGATTGCACAGGGTTGTGAGGCCTTCTAGTGTTATGCCATGAAGGAGGGGGAGAGTCCAACGTTAGAGGATATCCTAGTGGTCTGTGAGTTTACTGATGTTTTTGCTGAGCCGTCCAGTTTGCCGCCTCAGAGGAGTGTGGATTTCAGTATCGAGTTGGAGCCTGGTACAAGACCCATCTCGAAGGCCCCATACCGGATGGCGCCTGTCGAGATGCTGGAGCTGAAGAAGAAACTCGAGGAGTTGGCCGAGAAGGGCTTCATTCGCCCTAGCGTATCCCCATGGGGAGCACCTGTCCTCTTCGTACGGAAGAAGGACGGATCTTTGCGATTATGCATAGACTACAGAGAGCTGAACAAGGTGACCATCAAGAACAAGTATCCACTGCCGCGCATTGATGATTTGTTAGATCAGCTACAGGGAGCTACTGTGTTCTCCAGGATTGACCTGCTGAGGGTGAGGGAGCAGGATGTGCACATGACAACATTCAGGACCAGATATGGACACTACGAGTTTGTAGTGATGCCATTTGGACTTACGAATGCCCAAGATGTCTTTATGGAGTTGATGAACAGTATCTTCATCGACTTCCTGGATCAGTTTGTGGTGGTTTTCATTGATGACATTCTGGTATATTCTCGTAGCAGTGAGGAGCATGCAGGACATCTGAGGACTGTATTGCAGGTTTTGCGGGATAGAGAACATTATGCAAAGTTCTCTAAGTGCGAGTTCTGGATGCCAGAGGTAGCATTCCTGGGCCACATAGTATCAGCTGAGGGGATCAAGGTGGATCCGGCTAAGATAGAGGCAGTAGCTGCATGGCCTACACCGACGAACGTCAAGGAGGTACGTAGCTTCCTTGGCCTAGCCGGTTACTACAGACGCTTTGTGGAGGGATTTTTTGTGATTGTCCGTCCACTGACGAGTTTACTGAGGAAGAGTACTAGGTTTGTGTGGTCTGATCAGTGTATGCAGAGTTTTGAGGAGCTGAAGAGACGTCTGACTTCTGCTCCTGTTTTGGCACAGCCAGAGGGTACAGAGGATTTTGTAGTATACAGTGATGCATCCAAGCTAGGCTTGGGATTTGTGTTGATGCAGAGAGGCAGGGTGATTGCATATGCGTCTCGACAGTTGAAGACGTATGAGGAGAACGACCCGACTCATGATCTGGAGTTGGCAGCGGTAGTTCATGCACTGAAGATTTGGAGACATTACCTGTATGGTGTTACCTGTCAGATCTTCATAGACCATCAAAGTCTAAAGTACATTTTCACGCAGCGGGAGATGAATAACCGCCAGCGTAGGTGGCTCGAGCTGATCAAGGATTTTGATCTGGAGATTCTGTATCATCCGGGGAAGGCGAACGTAGTCGCCGACGCCCTGAGTAGGAAGACGCCTCGAGAGCAGGCTATTGCGAGGCTGACAGTTGAGCAACAATTACAGAGGGATTTGATCTGGCTAGAGTTGGACATCCAGTTTCCTGATGACGATGCCCAGCTGCGTACATTAGAGGTCCTTCCTGATCTGTTGGATGAGATCTGACAGAAGCAGGAGACCTGCCCGACGTTACAGAGGATCAGAGATAGGATGTATCGGGATGAGACACCATAGTTCCAGCTGAGAGCAGATGGAGTTTTGAGACGCCAGGGTCGCGTCTGTGTACCTGCTGATACAGAGCTGAGACAAAGGATATTACAGAAGGCTCACTGTACACCTTACTCGGTACATCCAGGTACGAGTAAGATGTATCAGGACGTGAGACGTATATATTGGTGGGGAGGGCTGAAGCCAGATGTGGCCAGATTTGTGGCATAGTGTGTGACGTGCCAGCAGGTCAAGATCGAGCATTTCAGACCTGGAGGTGAGCTCCATCCACTTCCTGTTCCACAGAGGAAGTGGGAGGACGTCACCATGGACTTTGTGACTGGACTGAGGCTGAGCCGGAGTTTTGATGCCATATGGGTCATAGTTGTCAGACTGACGAAGACGGCACGTTTCATTCCTATTCGAGAGACGTGGCCGGTTAGCAGATTAGCAGAGGAGTACACTAGGCAGATAGTGAGACTCCATGGTGTACCGAGGACGATCGTCTCTAACAGAGATGGACGGTTTACCTCGAGATTCTGGCAGCTGATTCAAACTGCCCTGGGGACGAGTTTGCATTTCACGACTGCGTTTCATCCTCAGACAGATGGTCAGTCAGAGAGGACTATTCAGACCCTGGAGGATATGTTGCGAGCTTATGTGTTGAATTGGGGACAGGTGTGGACGGATCATTTCCCACTTGTTGAGTTCTCCTACAACAACAGCTGGCATGCATCTATTGGGATGGCCCCATATGAGGCACTGTATGGACAGAGATGTCGTATTCCGTTATGCTGGGATGAGAAGTGCAGTGTCAGTGGTTTAGCACCTGATCAGATTCAAGATGATATGGTTCAAGTAGCATTGATCAGAGAGCGTATGCTGACTGCACAAAGCCGTCAGAAGTCGTATGTTGATAGGAGGCGTAGACCTCTAAAGTTCAGAGTTGGAGCCCATGTGTGGCTGAGAGTGTCCCCGACACGAGGGGTTTGGTGTTTTGGCATTAAGCGGAAGTTGAGCCCCCGATATGTCGGACCTTTCGAGATTTTGGATCGGGTTGGGAGCGCAGCTTACATATTAGCCTTGCCTCCGAAATTAGAGGGTGTTCACCCTGTGTTTCACGTGTCTCAGCTGAGGGAGTATATACCAGATCCGAGACACATCGTGAGCTATGAGGATTTGGTGGTTGAGCCGGACCACACTTTTGTTGAGAATCCGATTGCAGTCCTAGAACGAGGTATGAGACGCCTGCGTTCGAAGGACATACCTATGCTTAGGATACAGTGGTCGAGACGAGGACCCGAGGAGGCTACATGGGAGACTGAGGATAGTATCCAGAGGAACTATCAAGAGTTCTATGCAGAGAGAGGTGCACTAGTAGGATCACCGAGTAGATCTTAGTACTACCTTGGTGAGTCTTATGTGCTTACATGCTTATATGTTATGAGATGTTATTTCATGCTAGCTTTGTGTGGTTATGATCTTATTAGATCTTGTTGTGCTAGTATGACTTTTATTTATAGTTGGAGATGGCTCTTTCCTCCATGCTATTGGTTTATGTTATGGTTTGGCTAGAGATGGTTTTCCTCTAGGCCTTGGACAGTATAGTTTGCTGCTAGAGTGGATGGTTTCCTCCATGCTTATGTTGAGGTTATAGAGAGAGTTGTACCTCGGCTTCTGAGTCCGAGTGTTTTCTGGATCTTACAAGTTTCGGGATCTTACAAGTTTCTGGACGAAACTTGTAAGAATAGCAAGGTGGGGATTCACGCGGAGTTGACCGGTTTCCGTTATGACGATCCTAATTGGTGACTTCTAAGAAGACGCGCATACAAGACATCATGAAGCGCGGTTAAGCCTATGAAGGCGAGTCATGTGACTCAACAAGGCCGAGAAGCGTATATTTATCTCGCATAAGGAAGAGGAAGCGTGGAATGAAGAATGAGCTAACGGAGTTTAAGGTACCCCGAGAGGGTAGCCTTCATGAGAATGGTAACATGGAAGCATAGGAGAATGGTAAGTCATTGATGTAGGAGAAGGTCATTTACCAACTAATTGGTGACAACCGAGAACACGCATGTGCAGGTGATCTATGGATGAGTGTGGGGGAGAGTAACCAGGCTGTGGAATCCTAAAGGAACGATAACAAGAGCTTAGATTATATCTTAAACTCTTGTTTTGAAGTTGTTATGGAGAACACTAGTTTGCGGGAAGAGAGACGGTTATCTTCATTTGTACATCGACTACAATGAGCCGAACAAGATTAAGTACCCCCTTACCACGTGTAGACGATCTACTCGACCGGTTGCAAGAGTCGGTGGTCTCTTCTAAATCAAGTTAAGGACAAACCATGGTCACTACGAGTTGTAGTGATTCAATATGGGCCTACGAGTTGTAGTGATTCAATATGGGCCTACTAATGCCCGAACAGGACACTCTAGTCCACTGTCAAAGAAGAGAGAAGTTGTATGACCAGTTGTCTCGGGATGACAACCCCGAAGGATGTGAAAGAAGTTGCAAGTTTCTTGGATGGGCTGATCATTACCGGATTGTGGGATGATTCTCCAAGTAACACCATCTATGGCTAACCTACTCCGGATGTTGATGAAGTATTGAGTGGGACGAAAATGGACAACGGAGTTGTTGAGAGTTAAAAGGGGATTCATTTGTGCAACTGTTTTGGAAATTGCCTCGAGGTACGATCGGTTTGAAGAGTACAAGCGATTCTTCAAGACATAGTCTTGATTGAATTTTGAGAGACGATGCAAAGGTCATAGCATACATGTCTCTTTAGTGGGAGCAGTATAAAGCAAAGTATTTCCATCGCTACTTAGAACTTGCAACAAGAGTTGAGGAAGCGTAACATCGAGTGTGGTTTGACAAGAACCAAAGCTAGCGGTGTATTTGGAAGTTCGATCTTCTTTGTTAGAGACAAGCAAAGAAGAAACATAATGGAAATGTTGTAGTGAGGAAGACCCGAGAAGGAAGTTGAGTTTCCGATACATCGGGGACCTCTTTGAGATCTTAGCGCAAGTTGGGAAAGTGTTTTACCGGCTGGCATGGCCGCCGAGAGTAAAGGGTGTTCACCCGGCGTTCAAGTGTATCAATCGAGAAAGGAGGACGTGCCGAAGACGACATTCAGGACGAGTTAAGACCATTAAGAGGTTGTCGTGATGCCATTTGGCTCACGAATGCAACCGCCGTCTTCATAGAGTTGATGAACGGCATCTTCATCGACTAGTTGGACCAGTTCGTGGTAGTGTTTATAGACGACATCTTAGTCTACTCCCGGAGTAGGGAGGAACATGAGGGACACTTGAGGACGGTGCTTCGAGTCCTCCAGGATAGAGAGCTTTACGTTAAGCTCTCTAAGTGCGAGTTTTGGATGTCCGAGGTGGCATTTCTGGGTCATATAGTTTCCGCCGAGGGTGTCATGGTTGACCCGGCGAAGATAGAGTTTGTTTCCTCATGACCGCCTCCTAGGACGGTCAAGGAAGTGCGCAGTTTCTTAGGCTTAGCGGGATGCTACCTCTATTTTGTTGAGGGTTTCTCCGTGGTTGCACGACCGCTCACTTCCTGGCTGAAGAAGTCTACCAGGTTCGTTTGGTCCGAGCCTTGTCAGCACAATTTCAAGGAGCTGAAGAGGAGGTTGACCTCCTCTCCTTTTTTAACCAACATGAGGGTGTGGAGGTTTTTGTACTGTATAGTGACGCCTCCAAGCTAGGATTGGAGTGCGTTTTGATGCAAAGAAGTAGGGTTATTGCGTACGCTTCTTGGAAGCTGAAGCCGTACGAGGAGAATTACCCTACCCACGATCTTGAGCTAGCGGCAGTGATTCATGCCCTGAAGATCTGGCGACACTACTTGTACGGGGCTACGTGCCAGATCTTCACAGACCATAAGTGTCTGAAGTATATATTCACTCGGGGGAGTTGAATAACCGCCAGAGGAGATTGTTGGAGCTGATGAAGGACTTTGACTTGGAGATTTTATACCATCCCGGGAAGGCGAACGTAGTCGCCGATGCCTTGAGTAGGAGGACACCTCGGGAGGAGGTGATAGCTCGGCTTACGGTTCAGCCTCAGCTGCAGAGGGATTTGTTGGGTTTGGAGTGGGATATCCGGTTCCCGGATACGGACGGTTGTTGTCCGAGGTAGGGGTAGTACCTGACCTGTCCGGTGAGACCCTGCAGAGGCAGGAGGGATCTCCCATTTTGAGGATGATCCGGTACAGGGTGTCCCGAGGAGAGACAACGCCGTTATCACAGGAGCAGATGGGCGATTGAGACGTCAGGGACGTACTTGTGTACCGTCAGACCAGGAGTTGAGAGAGCGGATTTTTGCATGGGGCACATCCCACACCTTACTCAGTGCAGCCAGGCACGAGTAAGATGTACAAGGATATTAGGAGATTTTATTGGTGGGGTGGGCTCAAGCCCGATGTAGCTAGATGTGTAGCCCGATGCGCGACCTGCCAGCAGGTCAAGATTGAGCACCAGAGACGGAGGAGAACTTCACCTACCGCCCATGCCACAGTGGAAGTGGGAGGACATATCCACAACTGTTAGATGGTGAGATTACATGGAATACCAAAGACCATCATCTCAGACAGGGACATGCGTTTTACCTCAAGGTTTTGGCACGCGTCGATGGGCATGGCAACCGTATCAGGCATTGTATGGACGGAGATGTTGTACTCCCTTATGTTGGGACGAGCCCGGGAGCTCTAGCATTGTAGCACCGGATCAGGTATAGGATGACATGGCGAGAGTCGCTTTGATTCGGGAGAGGATGTTGGCTGCCCATAGCCGTTAGAGGTCGTATGCGGATAGGAGGCGTAGACCTCTCAAGTTCAGGGAAGGAGCTCGGGAGAGGATGTTGGCTGCCCATAGCCGTCAGAGGTCGTATTCGGGAGAGGATGTAGCTAGATGTGTAGCCCGAGGCACGTTTCATTCCTATTAGGGACACGTGACCGGTGAGTAGATTAGCTGAGGAGTACACTAGGCAGATAGTGAGACTCCATGGTGTACAGAGGACGATCATCTCAGACAGAGATGGGCGATTTACCTCGAGATTCTGGCAGCAGATTCAGACTGCCCTGGGGACGAGTTTGCACTTCACGACTACGTTCCATCCTCAAACAGATGGTCAGTCAGAGAGGACCATTCAGACCCTGGAGGATATGCTGCGAGCTGGTGTGTTGGATTGGGGACAAGTGTGGACGGATCATCTCCCACTTGTTGAGTTCTCCTACAACAACAGCTGGCATGCATCTATTGGGATGACCCCATATGAGGCATTGTATGGACAGAGATGTCGTACCCCGTTATGCTGGGATGAGCAGAGCAATATCAGTGGTTTGGCACCTGATCAGATTCAGGATGATATGGCTCGAGTAGCATTGATCAGAGAGCGTATGCTGACTGCGTAGAGCCGTCAGAAATCTTATGCTGATAGGAGGCGTAGACCTCTAGAGTTCAGAGTTGGAGCCCATGTGTGGCTGAGAGTGTCCGCGACACGAGGTGTTAGGCGTTTTGGCATTAAGGGGAAGTTGAGCCCCCGATATGTCGGACCGTTTCGAGATTCTGGATCGGGTTGGGAGCGCAACTTGCAGATTAGCCTTGCCTCCGAGATTAGAGGGTGTTCACCCTGTATTTCATGTGTCTCAAATGAGGAAGTACATACCAGATCCGAGACACATCATGAGTTATGATGATTTGGTGGTTGAGCCGGACCACACGTTTGCTGAGCATCCTATTGCAGTCCTAGAGCGAGGTATGAAACGCCTGCGTTCGAAGGACATTCCTATGTTGAGGATACAGTGGTCGAGACGAGGACCCGAGGAGGCTACATGGGAGACTGAGGATAGTATCCAGAAGAACTATCCAGAGTTCTATGCCGAGATAGGTGCACCAGTAGGATCACCGAGTAGATCTTAGTACTAGCTTGGTGAGTCTTATGTGCTTACATACTTATATGCTATGATGTGTTTATTTCATGCTAGCTTTGATGTGATTATGATCTTATTAGATCTTGTTGTGCTAGTATGATTCTTGTTTATAGCTGGAGATGGTTCTTTCCTCCATGCTATGGTGATATGATAGGTTTAGCTGGAGATGGTTCTTTCCTCCATGCTACATTGATGGACATAGTAGTGTTGGAGATGTTCTCCCTCTATGCCTTTCTGTTATGGATATGATACGGCTAGAGATATGATTCCTCTATGCCTTGTGATGTGTTTATAGTTGGCTAGAGATGGTTCCTCTAGGCCTTGGATAGTGTTTTATTGCTGGAGTTGATGAGTTCCTCCATGCTTATGTTGAGGTTATAGAGAGTTTTACCTCGGCTTTTGGAGTCCGAGTGGTTTCAGGACTTTGCAAGTTTCGGGACGAAACTTGTTTTTAGGGGGGTGAGATGTAAGAGCCTTAGTCTTTCGGACCGAGACTTAACCTTAGCCGAGATAGGCTTTGGCCGAGTTTAGCCTTTCCGCACCCGTGGGCCTGACTGCCGCCCCTGTGGGTTTCCGCCCCTGCGGCTCAGGGAACCACCCCTACGGTTTCCGACGGCTGCAGTTGGTTTTTTTGACTCCTTTGACCCATGTTTTACCCTTTGCTTATTTCTTTCCTTTCCCTTGGCTGATCAAGGGTTTTCATCTTCACTTCTCTTCCTCAGTGTTCACGTCCTCCTTGCTTCTCCTTCACCCTTCTTGATCTTGTTCTTGTGTTTCTCTTGGAGTTTGCTTGATTTTGGTGTGTGTTGTTGATGATGATAGATGTGGTTCCTGAGCTTGGAATCCAACTGAGTTGTTGTGGAGTTTGTCCTTGCCTAGTCCAGCAGTAGAGGTGAGCTTTGTGTCCTCTTTCTTTCTCTCTTTCTTGTTCTTCCATCTCTTTAGCTTAGGAGTAGATGTTTGGACATAGGATGATGTTGGATGTGTATGTTGTTGCATGTGTGTGAATTTGGATGAGAGAAGACGTGATTTGATCACGTGAAGAGCCAAAGAGAAGCCGCAGGTTCACGTTCTGCACAAAGGCCGCCCCCGCGCCTATAAGCCGCCGCTCCTGCGGAAGACGTGCCGAAGCACCCGCGCCAGCGCCAGCGCCTTGCCTGCGTTGCCTGCGTCCCGTGTCACCGCGCCTGCGGCTGATCCCTGCCGCGCCTGTGGGTTGTCTACTCCGCTCCTGCGTCTCTTGATCACGCAGGTGCGTCTTGTCACGGGACTACCCATAGTTGGGTAGTTCCTTTCCTTTCCTAGTATGAGAGAACTAGTACCATGCTAGGTATCGGTTTATGACGAGTATGATATAAATATGCCAGTTATGGCTTTAAGGGTTACGAGTTGGATATGATCCTTATGGATCCCTTGGGTCTAGGTGTGACCCTTTGTGTGATAGTAGATTGATATGTATATATGTATTACTTGTATAGGCCGTGTTGTCCTCCAGATTGGAGTGGACGTATCTGAGAGTTGATCTTAGTTGGTATTACTTCCGAGACTGAGGTAAGTCCATAAGACTTACTTAGCTGCCATCTCTATATTGGATGTTGCATGAGTGGTGCATGTTTATGCTTGCTAGCATGTGATACTGTTATTACCGACCTAAGGTTTAGTGACTGCCCATTGTAGGGCGTGACAATTATCCTTTCATCCCGCTGGGAGACTGGAGGTTCTCTACGGGCAGGTTAGTTCTGGATTGTGGGGCGGGCTTTCTCCACTCCCATCGGGTATACGGGGTTGGTGACCGCATCACCACTCTAGCTGGCATTAGCACCGGGAGGCGAGAGTTATATTCCTTGTAGGGACCCGTGTGTTACTAGTTGACTTCTTTGTCATGCCATTAGAGCATGAAGAAGTCATTCTAGGTATGGATTGGATGGCTAGACATTCTACAGTCCTAGATGTAGGTAGGAGGACTGTTACCCTCTCTACCGAGTTAGGCCATATAGAGGTTTTCCGAGGTTGGGACCTTGGAAAGGTAGGCACAGTTATCAGCGCTATACGGGCAGCTAGACTGATTGCACAGGGTTGCGAGGCCTTCTGGTGTTATGCCATGAAGGAGGGGGAGAGTCCAGCATTAGAGGATATCCCAGTTGTTTGTGAGTTTACTGATGTTTTTGCTGAGCCGTCCAGTTTTCCGCCTCAGAGGAGTGTGGATTTCAGTATCGAGTTAGAGTCTGGTACGAGACCCATCTCGAAGGCCCCATACCGGATAGCGCCTGTCGAGATGCTGGAGCTGAAGAAGCAACTCGAGGAGTTGGCTGAGAAGGGCTTCATTCGCCCTAGCGTGTCCCCATGGGGAGCACCTGTCCTCTTCGTACAGAAGAAGGACGGATCACTGAGGTTATGCATAGATTACAGAGAGCTGAACAAGGTGACCATCAAGAACAAGTATCCACTACCTCGTATTGATGATTTGTTAGATCAGCTACAAGGAGCGTCTGTGTTCTCCAAGATTGACCTGCGTTCCGGGTATCACTAGCTTAGGGTGAGGGAGCAGGATGTGCACAGGACAACATTCCGGACCAAATATGGCCACTACGAGTTTGTAGTGATACCATTTGGGCTTACGAATGCCCCATCCGTCTTTATGGAGTTGATGAACAGTATCTTCATCCACTTCCTGGACCAGTTTGTGGTGGTTTTTATTGATGATATTCTGGTATACTCTCGCAGTGGAGAGGAGCATGCAGGACATCTGAGGACTGTATTGCAGGTTTTGCGGGATAGAGAACTTTATGCTAAGTTCTCTAAGTGTGAGTTCTGGATGCTAGAGGTAGCATTCCTGGGTCATATAGTATCAGGTGAGGGGATCAAGGTTGATCCAGCGAAGATCGAGGCAGTAGCAGCTTGGACGACACCGACGAACGTCAAGGAAGTACGTAGTTTCCTTAGCCTAGCCGGTTATTACAGACGCTTCGTGGAGGGTTTTTCTGTGATTGCCCGCCCACTGACGAGTTTGCTGAGGAAGACTACCAGATTGTGTGGTCTGATCAGTGCAGGCAGAGTTTTGAGGAGTTGAAGAGGCGTTTGACTAATGCTCCTATTTTGGCACAGCCAGAGGGTACTGAGGATTTTGTGGTTTACAGTGATGCATCCAAGCTAGGCTTGGGATGTGTTTTGATGCAGCGAGGCAGAGTTATTGCTTATGCGTCTTGACAGTTGAAGACGTATGAGGAGAACTAACCGACTCATGATTTGGAGTTGGCCGCGGTAGTTCATGCACTGAAAATCTGAAGACATTACCTATGTGGTGCTACATGTCAGATCTTCACAGACCATAAGAGTCTGAAGTATATTTTCACGCAGCGGGAATTGAATAGCCGTCAGCGTAGGTGGCTCGAGTTGATCAAGGACTTTGATTTAGAGAGTCTGTACCATCCAGGGAAGGCGAACGTTGTCGCTGACGCCCTGAGCAGGAAGACGCCTCGAGAGCAAGCGATTGCGAGGCTGACAGCTCAGCATTAGTTGCAGAGATACCTGATCTGGTTAGAGTTGGACATCCAGTTTCCTAATGAGGATGCCCAGTTGCGTACACTAGAGGTACTTCCTGATCTGTTGGATGAGATCCGACGGAAACAGGAGACCTGCCCGACTTTACAGAGGATCAGAGATAGGATGTCTCGAGATGAGGCACCTCAGTTTCTGCTTGGAGCAGATGGAGTTTTGAGGCGCCGCGGTCGCGTCTGTGTACCTGCTGATACAGAGCTGAGACAGAGGATATTACAGGAGGTTCATTGCACCCCTTACTCTGTACATCCAGGTACGAGTAAGATGTATTAGGATCTGAGACGTCTATATTGGTGGGAGGCTGAAGCCCGATGTGGCCAGATTTGTGGCACGGTGTGCGACCTGCCAGCAGGTCAAGATCGAGCATTTCATACGTGGAGGTGAGCTCATCCACTTCTTGTTCCACAGAGGAAGTGGGAGGACGTCACCATGGATTTTGTGACTGGACTGAGGCTGAGCCGGAGTTTTGATGCCATCTGGGTAATATTAGACAGATTGACGAAGACGGCGCGTTTCATTCCTATCAGGGAGACGTGGCCGGTGAGCAGATTAGTTGGGGAGTACACTAGGTAGATAGTGAGACTCCATGGTGTACCGAGGACGATCGTCTCAGACAAAGATGGGCGATTTACCTCGAGATTCTTGCAACAGATTCAGACTGCCTTGGGAACAAGTTTGCACTTCACGACTGCATTCCATCCTCAGACAGATGGTCAGTTAGAGAGGACCATTCAGACCCTAGAGGATATGCTGCGAGCTTGTGTGTTGGACTGGGGACAGGTGTGGACGGATCATCTCCCACTTGTTGAGTTCTCCTACAACAACAACTGGCATGCATCTATTGGGATGGCCCCATATGAGGCATTGTATGGACAGAGATGTTGTACCCCGTTATGGTGGGATGAGAAGAGTAGTGTCAGTGGTTTAGGACCTGATCAGATTCAAGATGATATGGCTCGAGTAGCATTTATCCGAGAGCGTATGCTGACTGCACAGAGCCGTCAGAAGTCTTATGCTGACAGGAGGCGTAGGCCTCTAGAGTTCAAGGTTGGAGCCCATGTGTGGCTGAGAGTGTCCCCGACACGAAGTGTTAGGCGTTTTGGCATTAAGGGGAAGTTGAGCCCCCGATATGTCGGACCGTTCGAGATTTTAGATCGGGTTGGGAGCGCAGCTTACAGATTAGCCTTGCCTCCGAGATTAGAGGGTGTTCACCCTGTACTTCATGTGTCTCAGCTGAGGGAGTACATACCAGATCCGAGGCACATTGTGAGTTATGAGGATTTGGTGGTTGAGCCGGACCACACGTTTGTAGAGCATCCTATTGCAGTCCTAGAGCGAGGTATGAGACGCCTGCGTTCGAAGGACATTCCTATGTTGAGGATACAATTGTCGAGACGATCGAGGACCCGAGGAACCTACATGGGAGACTGAGGATAGTATCCAGAGGAACTATCCAGAGTTCTATGCCGAGATAGGTGCACCAGTAGGATCACCGAGTATATCTTAGTACTAGCTTGGTGAGTCTATGCTTACATGCTTATATGCTATGATGTGTTTATTTTCATACTAGCTTTGATGTGATTATGATCTTAGTAGATTTTGTTGTGCTAGTATGATTCTTGTTTATAGCTGGAGATGGTTCTTTCCTCCATGATATTGTGATACGATAGGTTTAGCTGGAGATGGTTCTTTCCTCCATGCTTATGTTTGAGGTTATAGAGAGAGTTTTACCTCGGCTTTTGAGCCGAGTGATTTCAGGACTTTGCAAGTTTCGGGACGAAACTTGTTTTTAGGGGGGTGAGATGTAAGAGCCTTATACTTTCGGACCGAGATTGGACTTTAGTCGAGTTTAGCTTTGACTGAGATTGGCCTAGCCGCACCCGCGGGCACCAGGTGCCGCCCCTGCGGCTCAGGAGAACGCGCCTGCGGATTCTGGCGGCTGTAGCCGGCTTTGTTGACTTCGTTGACCCGTGCTTTACCTTTGCTTATGTCTTTCCTTGCTCTTGGCTGATCAAGGGTTTCCATCCTCACTCCTTTCTTCAGCTTCCCACGTTCTTCTTGCTTTTCCCTTGCTTCACCTGGATCTTGTCTTGGTTTCCTTTGGTTTGGAAGAGAGTTGTTGTACTTTGTGGTTGATGATGATGCTAGTGTGTCTGTTGCTAAGCTTGGAAGCCAGCTTTGGTGTGTGTTGATCCTCCCTGCAGCCTAGGATCTTCAGTAGTGGTGAGTTCTTGCTTCTTCTCCTTCTCATCTTCTTTGATTCAATCTTTTTAGCTTATGATTAGATGTATGCTAAGGGTATTGATGTTAGTATGTGTATGGACATGTTTGTGTGTGGATTTGGAAGAGAAAAGGCGGGATTTGATCACGGAAAGAGCCGAGGAGAAACTGCGGAATCGCCCTTTGTAGTGTTTCCGCCCCCGCGGCCAGAAGTCACCGCCCCTGCGGACCTTGTGCCGCAGCGCCCGCGCCGTGCCTGCGTTGCCAACGACCCTTTTCACCGCCCCCGCGGCTGAGTGCCACCGCGCCCGCGGTTTCCCGTGTTCCGCCCCTGCGTCCCTTGATTACGCAGGTGCGTCTTATCCCGGGACTACCCATAGTTGGGTAGCTCTTTTCCTTTCCTAGTATGAGGGAACTATTATCATGCTAGTTATCGGTTTATGATGAGTATGATATAGATATTCCGGTTACGGCTTTGTGGTTACAAGTTGGATATGATCCTTATGGATCCCTTGGGTCTAGGTGTGACCCCTTTATGAGATAGGAGTTTGATATATATATATATATATATATATATATATATATATATATGCCTTGTATAGGCCGTGTTGTCCTCCAGTTTGGAGTGGACCTGAGTGAGAGTTGATCATAGTGGGGATTACTTCCGAGATTGAGGTAAGTCCATAGGACTTACTTAGCTGCCATCTCTATATTGGATGTTACATGAGTGGTGCGTGTTTATGCTTTGTAGCATGTGATATGGTTCCTTACCGACTTATATTATATTGACTGCCATTTTAGTGCCCGTGATAACCTTTCCCTTTCATCCCGTCGTGGAGTCTGGGAGGTTCTCTGTAGTCATGCCAGATCTGGTATACGGGAAGGACCCTCACCACTCCCATAGGGTACACGAGAGGTGTGCTGATACTACTTCAGCTGGCTATTGTACTCAGAGGCGAGGATTATATTCCTCGTGTCACCTATCTTCATATATATCTATTGATACGATTGAGAGATTCGACTTATTAAAGATAATAAACCGGGTAAATGTTTGATATCATGATGAAGTGTTTATTATTCCTGATATGTCATTGTGCTAATGTTCATGCTATATATGTGTATGGTTAGCTAACGGTTTTATACCGTGTTGTAGATCCCTCGCAGGTTAGGAGAACTGCGGAGTGATCCAGAGAGGGTGATTTGCTGAGGGTTCCGTATACTGGGTGCCATCGTGGGATTTTGGGTTATTCATATTGTACGGATTTCTGTTTTGATTGTACTCAGCAGTGTTGTATAAACCTTTTGATACTTTTATATCAGTTTCATGTTTTATATTTAATCTGTTGGTGCCTTGTTGTAAGATTCAGTGAAATTGTTGTCAGGCTAGGGTCAGGATCCATTGTGAGATCCTAACCCAGTAGCACTTCGAGTCCTACGGATTCAGGGTGTTACATATATATATATAATTTTATATTATTTTTCTGAAATTATATATTTATATATATTGACACATTCGTTTTAATTTTTAGTGTGTTTGAGTGCTTATTATTTAATATACATAATATATATTTATTTATGTTTTTTAATTTTAAATTTCGCCCATCTACAAATAATTTATGACTCCGCCTCTGGTTATACCTAGCGTGATATTTAAAAAATAAACGTAAGTAATTTCAGGTAACTAGCACAATATATGTTGAGGCGCAAAGAATTGGAACAAACTAGGAGATTTTCTTGACCAAGACAACTTTTTAAATGATGTAAGATACAAAGTATTACTTGCCATGTGACTCTGTTGGGTTCTACAAAAATTGGGCAAGAATTTCTTAGGAGAAGGTTTTTTGCATTGCATGGTTGTCCTTCAAGTAAACCTTTGTCTTGTGCACATCGAGATACTTAAGAATATCCTCTTAAAACTCGATAACCTTAGCACTCCCACAACTCATCTCGAATCAATTTGAAATTGTAAGACTATCAAATCTGCATGTCTTCTCCCTTCTAGAAGCCTCTTGACATTAGTTTCAATGTTAGAATGGATCCCTTATTCCACTCGTATTGCATAATGATGTCCTTCATTGCTTCTATTAGTTTTTTCTCACTTCCTTGCATGAATTTTTTTTTATTCATATTGTCATAAAAATAAGGAATCAGGATGTAACAAATTTGGCATATGCTATGAAGCTTGTAAGATTTTATATGCAATTCACAATCAACGTATAAAATCTTAGTAATCTCTTATTGTTATTATATATAATACATATACTTGTGTATATGTCTGTGTTTAGATCCCATTCGGTAGCTCGACTTATTGCCAATAAGTCGACTTATTCAATCTTCATCCTCTAAAATTGATGTTCAGTACAAAAATGAAGGGGATGAAGGAGCGACTGAAGGGGATAAAATGGCGAATGGAACTGCCTTCGGTTACAGTCGATGGGTTGAGGTTGAAACTCCTTCAGTCGCCTTTGATAATTTCATTTCTCATTTGTACCCTCAATCCTCCATCATCTCACTTCACTCTCACCCAGTTCCATCGAAGGAGAAGGAAACCCTACAGCGGTGCTGCGCAAGTGACACCATCGAAGGTACTCTTCTCTTCCGTTCTTCTCATCAATCCCTTGCTTTGTGCAATCGATTAGCTTCTTACACATTTCTCGTATGTCGTAAGGGCCTTTTTATGACACAAAACACTGGCTAGGTTTGGCCTTTGCAATCCCCAAATCGAAAGAGGTATGTCCTCGGTTTGCTCTTCCCTAAACTTTGTTTATGGATGAAATTTGTGCCTTGGACCATTATGCTGCATCTATATTATTGTTGGCTTACATATTCTGCTCACTGCTTTCGTTATCTTTGAAAAACTCAGAGATCAAAAGGAGAAAGTGAACTCGCTTTGGCATATAGATATTCTGTTAGCAGGCTACAGTCTGGAAACAAAATACTAATCTTCATTGCTTTCGTTATTTTTCATTGCTTGACATATTGGTAGAGATGTTGATAAAAAGGCTATTCCACACTCTCTGTTGGGTAAGAATAACGAAAATGTGTCACTCTTGGCTATTGTTTGGATGGGTTGCATTGACCTTGATCGGTTCTTATTTTTTGTACCTCTGGTTTAGGGCAGAGATTATGTCTGTTTATGCTCAACATCACTGCTTGGAATAGGGTTTTTGCTTACAGGTATATGTCCGGTTTATAATGTTCTTGTTTACCTATGTTATTAGTATGACAAACATGGACAAGTCTTCAAAGACAAAAAAGAAGGAAAAAGGTGGAAGGGCCGGGAAAAGGGACATTATGGGAGGTGGAGGAGCCTGAAGAGTATGAATGGATGTGGAGCTCCACTAATCAGTTCTTAAAGAAGCTACCCTAGGTAAAAAGTTGAGAGTTTTTTTTTATGTTTGTATATCTCAGCAAGGTGAATATAGTATTCTCAAATGTATGACTGCGTGTGTGACAGACTGTTCTTGGAATGCTACTCAATTATCTGTTGTTGCTCACATTTGTGCAGAGCTCGAGCTCATTTGATGAGGGCGCCTCACGTAGCCACTCCGTGGACTCCTCTTACCACTCACATGGTTCAGATTGTTCCGCTTTTATGTGTGAGCATGCCCTTCATTTGACTGCAATAAACAAGCACCAAAAGGCTCATATTGACGCTATTAGCCTGAGAGCCAACAAGGTAGAAATTGGAGAGAAGACAATGGTAAAGGAGAATGCCGTGCGTCCAACTCGAGTTTCAGAAGTAACGGGTTGAGATTGTTGTCACCCGGGGAATTGCAGGCATTTTTATTGGAATAGCATTCCTATGCTTGGTTGCTCTACTGAAATTGTATTGATCCAAAACGTTGTAAGGTTGTGCAGAAGGTAGTTGTTTTGTGTGTTCCTTTTGGTGGTGTATTTTTGGATCATTTCATGTTTATTGTACCTTTTCTACACGGTGTTGTACGCACTCATGTTTGACATTGAACGTTATGATTAGGCCCTGTTTTGTGAACCTTACGTTCGTTGACTCTTATGTATTGAACATGTAGTGTTATCTATATATTGTAGTTTCATTTTGTAGCTTTTGCTATGTACCTTGTTCTTTTATACTTTAGATAAGAGGTGTAGCACTCCTCAAGTGATAGTATCATGTGCTAGTCACGTGCAAAATTAAATAAATAGAACAAAACCTATTTCGGTCATTTTACCCATATTTCATCCAATTCATTCTCGTTTCAAACGAACACCACAACAAATTAATTCATTTCATTCCCTTAAACTTTATTCACATTTTTCATTTTCAGTTTCAGTTTCATTCATTATACCAAACAGGGCCTAGATCATGATATAGGACTTGTTGGAGAATATTCTAAGGGCACTTATATTACCAAGCGTGTACCTTAGTATGACTCTAACGTAACCTACATGCCCTAACACTTAAACATGATCAGAGGTTAATATGTGTGTTGTATAATAGTTATTGCCCTTGTGGGTTGTTATGTGATATTACCTTATATTACAAGCTTATGTTTGATTTTTTTTAATATTTGATAGCTTGGGCCAGATGGACTCTTAGGGCCTGAGAGCCGGATCACTTCCAATGAATATACCTTGGAAAAAACACAAAACAAAACAAGTTTGTTAATTATAATTAACAATCGTTAATCAACAATTAATGATCTTTAGATATTTTAAAAATTAATTTATGCTCCTAAATATATTTAATCGGAATTTCATTAATATAAAAGGTAATTTGCTAATCTGTAAACATGAAAACATATACATACTCAATAATATTCATCCTTACTTACCATAAACATAAGAAAATCATACACGTTCATTAGTCTTAATCATGTGGTTCTAAAAGGTTTCTACTCCCTACGACTTTCACACACACACACACTAAGTTTTCAAGTGAAAATGCAACGGTTGTCGTCATTGTTCATTCATCCTCAAACCCGAGTCCTTAATGACAGAAGAGAAAAAAGAGATTGAGACAGAAGGAACGAGATCTTGTGTGATCCTCGTTGAAGGTAGATTATGAACATACGCTTCACTGAGCATTGTTGTTGTTGCTAAAGCATCATCTTCCTTTTTCTACTTTTTTTGTTGTTTCTAATTGTTTTGATCTTGGTTTCTTCTTGTATTTTTGTAACCCTTATACGATCGATGTAACTACCTAATAAATTGTGTTAGATTTTCCCTCTTTAAATCCCATAAGTGTAGAGTTTTCTCAAACCACGTCACCAAATTGATTATCTTTAGATCTATATCTTTATTTACAACAAGATTAGATCTAAAAATCATTTTTATATAAAAAAAACCTTTTTTGGATTTAGTTTATCAATTTGGTATTAGAGCTTCTGGAACATTGAGTTTTAAAATTGTAGGGCTTTTGTGAACGTAAGACGGTATTAACCGTGACTCTATTGACTAGAGGTTCAAAACATTCACGTCTTATAATCTTCGAAAAACGATAGATCTTGTTAACTCTCAGCTATTAATAAATATCATGTTGTACGCCTCTGTCATACTATATCTTGTGTTAAAAGAAAAAAATCTTAAGCAACTTGCTTGAAAAAAAATTATTTACTTGAATATGTGGCTGAATAAATCAAGTGTTTTCGTCCTTACTTTGAAAGTAATTCAAATATCTGATATCTGAGATCTTGTATTCATGAACAAGGGACTATGTCAGAGAACATAACATGGATTAAGCCATTTGATGACACTTTAACTTTCTCATATGGCAACTAAAGATGAAGGCTATATTGATAAGAGTAAAGTGATGGAACACGGTACATGAGGAAACTTGATACCTCACTAGATAAAAAGTTGGAGCTTGAGGAGCAAGCTCACACTAAAATCTTTATTCGATTAGTTGACTAAAAGCTCGTCCGGTTGTAAGTATCACTAACCCTCTCTATTGTGGAAAAAATAAGAGGATTTATAAGTGAAATTTTTTTTTTGCCTAGTAGTATCCCTCTTCTTGTAGATTGTTTAACTTTAGAATGGGTGTTCATTTTAATTTGCAAGATAACCTTGACATCTTGTTCAAATTAACTCAAGATTTAAAGAGATGTAAAGATAAGATTTTTGATGATCATGTTGTTGTTCTTCTACTAGAACTCATTGTCTAGCCAATTCAAAAAAGATGGTATCCCATATAGCCAAGATGAAATTTATAAGGATAAAATATTGGAATCTATGATACAAAAGAATAATGAAAGAATGTAAGTGTTTAAAACAAATCTGACACTAAAATTGACAATCAGTATGAGGCTCTCATGTTTAAAGGCGAAAAAACTCTTAAGTCTAAATCTACAGAAAAAAAAAGAAGCATGCTAAAAATAAGGATAAACCTACTAATCAAGAGGATAAATCAAATAAGAAGTGCTTTTACAATAATAAACTTGATCACTTTCTTGATGAATGTAGAAAGAAGAAGAAAGATGAAGCCATTAACTCTAAACCTTTGTGTACTACTTTTGTTTTTGAATATGACTATCCTTGTGAACTATATATGTGTTCCGATGATATCATGAATATAAATGATATCATGCATTTCTCTTCCTACTATAATCATTATTTTGCTTACCATGATGAACTAGTAATGTGTAACTTCGTGCTTCATAAATTAATGGAATCTATTTCCTAGATATTAGACCCAAGATGTACCATGTATGCAACTCCTCGCAAATACATGTCTTAATTAACTGCATTTACATGATGAATGATGTGTTCCGGACTAGGGCTAAGCAGATTGCGGTTTAGTTGACCGAACCGCAACCAAACCGCATATTGTTTTTGAATGATGTGTTCCGGACTAGGGCTAAGGATTTGCGGTTTGAACCGCAAATGAAAGTATGAAACGCAACGTGCCAACTGCCAAACAGGAAAGAAGAGACGTTCACATTTCCACTTCACTGGTCAGTTGTGAGCCCTAAACGGCTAAACCCTAATCCTCCAAGTGTGAACTAGAAAAGGCTGTGAAGAAATGAAGAACGACGAACTAGCGAAGAACTCGGCGACTCCTCTCCGATTCTGAACGCCTCCGGCCTCCTCCAGTCCTCCTCGGTCCTCTGAATCCTCTCCTCAGTCAAGTCGGTCCTTCCTAGCCCCCTCTCCTCTCCTCTCCCAATCAAGTCGTTTCTTCCCAGGCCCCGACTCCCTCCGAACGCCTCCTCCTCAGCCCCGACTTCCCTCTGAATGCCTCATCTTAAGTCCTGTGATTCCTCTCCTCGGTCGAGTTTGTGCTCCGATGGTCAATTGTGATACGGGGTTAGCCATGTGGTTGCCCTGATCTTTCGATACCAAGACTCGAAGTGGAAGAAATATGGAAAAGACGTGAAGATGGGTAGAAAATGTGTGATGATCCTAATGATGGGGAAGGATCGGTAGTTGGATAGATCTAATTGAGATCTTGAAGCAACCTAGAGGGATTAGGTTTGCGGTTAGGGTTTCACACGGGGGGTGGTGGCGATTGAGGGTTTCGTAACGGAATTCCGATCATGGGTGGCGGTGGTGGCGGGGCTGGGGGCTGTTTTGTGGAGGTTTCACGCGATTTTCTATCCAATTGCACGAAAATCGACTTTTGATGCAACTGATTTGTTGGCAATTCGATCTTGATTCTTGTGGGATGGGTTTTCCGATCAAGAAGAAGAAAAGATAGAATCTTGGCTGAGGGTATGGATGAAGAACGTGTTGCAATTTAATCTTTTACAAAAAATTAACTAAATTCGGAATTAAAAGACAAAAAAACGAGAATAGTAGGACTAAACGTTGCGGTAATTTGCTCCGGTGACTCTTTTGTGTAGAACTTTCTTGACGGATCTTGAAAGCTCCAAATAATTTTTTGAAAAATAACGTGAATGATGAATATGGGGTGTCGATCAACGCATCTCTGGTACCACTTTGATACGTGATTAGCCATGTGGTTGCCCTGATCTTTCGACACCGAGACTCGAATGAAAGAATATGGAAAAGACGTGAAATGGATAGAGAAAGACGTGTGAATGGAGGAATGATCCGGTGATGGTGAGGGATCGTATATGAATAGATCTGGTCAAATCCTTTAAGCAAACGGGAGAACACTAGGGAAACTATGGTAGCTAACACACAACCCAGAATGATTGAAGAATCCTACCGCTATAATCTTACACAAAGGGGAAAGCGATTGTCCCCAAAGTATGTGAAGTCTCTTGAAGTTGATTAAGAGCACCAACTTGTCAATCCAAGTGACTCAACTCAAAACAGTCCAAGCTATTTGGCTAACAAGAATCCACTCGCTCTATTTCCCGAATCCACGAGAGGTTTATAATACTGAAAGTATTTGAACCGTGTTTGTTTATTGATAAGTTGAGAAAAAACGTGCAGCCTTAATGCCTTATATAAGCAGGGAGACATCCTCTAGGATTTACAAGGATAAGAGCAAAACTATGGGTTAAGAAGCTAACTCTAAAGGCCACACAAAAGAAAAGATAAGATCAAATCTTTAAGAGATAAGATAAAACCAAGGGCTGAAATGTAACCTAGAAAGACCAAGAATAAAACAACTAAAAGCTAGCCCATAATAATTAAAAAAAAAGTCCAATAATGGGCTGGAAATAAAAGATCTAGTTGAGCCTAATTTATTCACTTGAATTAGCCCAAAACCTTCCTCCTTTCCATGCTTCTTCATGTAAGCTCTCTTCAAACTCATCCTTCCAATCTCGTTCATTCTTGAACCGATCTCGGCCTCGTCTTCTCTTGCTCTCATATTGTCCGTCCTGCACGTAAATCTTAGCCAGCATGCTCGAGATCTTCAGCTCCCATATCTTAGAAATGTAAGGATCTCGGCCTCCTTCGGTGTTCCGATCTCGACAGTCTTCACGTAGCTCTAAGCAACTCCACACAACTTCAATTTCACCTACTTTCCTCTTTGCCCTTTCCCGTCAGTTAATCTCGGCCCTCTCCATGAGAATTTCGGCTGTTGTTCTCTCTTGGTTCCAAGAAGCTCTCTTTGACGTCTTCTTCTTGCCCATGCATATTTAATCTTCATGCATGGACATGTATAGTTGTGTCTTCCTTCATACGAGTCAATCTTGATATCTTCCATCTCAAATTAATGATCTTCATTGTTCTACCGGAAACGGGATTCGTAGTTACTCCATGAATGATCTCCTCTTCTCTTCGAGGAATGAATTTAATTCTTCCTCTTCTTCTCTTTAGAATGATTCTCAATCCATGCTTCTTAGCTTCCATGATCTTGGTCTTTAGTCGGGCTAGGTCCGGATATGCTTCTGCATCAAGTTGTCTTCTCCAAGCTCCGGCCAGTTGTCTTCTCGAGTTTGTGCTTCGGAAGCAAGTCTCAATCTATATTCTTTGTGAGTATTGACTTGAATGTTGAATGTTGATAGTTTCTGAATGAAATAAATCAATAATAAGTTCTTTGTTAGGTTTGAATTTTGAATTTTGATTTTTGATAGTTTGATTAGTTCTTATTTGAATGTTAAAATGTTGAATGTCAAATTTTGATAGATATAGTTTATGTTGATTTCAATGTTGATAAGTTATTTGTTAGGTTTGAATTTTTATAACTGAAGTAATATAGTGAAAAAGAATAGTTCAATTAACTTCAGTTATGACAACATTTGGTTATACAAGCTTTTTAAATAGAAAGATTGTGAATGTGTGATCAATTTACTGTAGTGATTGACTGATTGTGTAGTACAGGTATAGATGTCGACCTCCCAATTCAGAAGAGGAGGGAGAAAGAAAACTACCGCTAACAAAAAGTTTCGATTATCAGCTACTCCACCTGCTTCTTCTTCGGATACCTCAATAGATTGTTATCGTCTTCAAGATGATGATGAGAATAAAGAAGAGACGTTGCCGCCATCAATGAACCCACCACCGAATTCTGGTGCACTGACTCCATCGAGTAAGCGTACTTCTGATAGAGCTTACATTGATATAAAGAATATGAGAAAGGAAAAAAGGGTTGTTTTGAGATCACTATAGAAAATACATTGGAGGACAACAAAGAAATGGTTGATGTATCTATTGTCACAAGACGTTTGCAACAAATCAAAGGAGGAATTACACAACAAATCTAACTGGTCATGTTGAAAGATGTGTAGATAATCCGGCCAACAAAAGTGAAGGTACTCAATCTAAAATTGTCTTAGAAGAAATTGCTGAAAGTGGACAATGTAAAGTAAAGAGTTGGGTGCTAGATCAAGATGCTTGTAGGAAGGCTTTGGCTGAAATGATAAATATCGATGAATTGCCTCTTAGACAAGTGGGAAAACGTGGTTTTAAAGGATTTGTTGCTACTTCTTGTCCTGCTTTTAAAGTACCTTCACGTCACACTGTTGTTAGAGATTGTTTTGAGGTGTTTTTGAATGAAAATGTTGCATTGCATGGTTGGTTGAAGAAGAATTGTCAAAGAGTTAGTTTGACTACGGACATATGGACTTGTAACTTCTCATTTTATTGATAATTACTGGAATTTGCAAAGAAGATACCGTATTTTTGTCAAATCACTAGTCATAAGGGTGAATCACTTGCTGGAGGGATTAATGATAGTTTGAGGAAATGTGGTTTAGATGTTAAGTTGTTTACTGCCACTATTGATAATACTAGTTCTAATGACGTGATGTGTGCTACCTTGAAAGAAATGAATGTAGAAAATGGATCATGTATTTATAGTGGACATAAATTGCAAATGAGATGTGTATCTCACATGGGTAATCTGATTGTGAATGATGGTTTAAAGAAAAAGAAGATAGTCCTTGATGTAGTTAGTAGATGAAACTCCACTTATATGATGCTTGATAATGCTTTGAAATACAAACTTGTTTTTGACCGGATTGATACTCCAATAGAAGGTGATGATGATTGTTTAGGGGATATTACTACAGATTGAGCTTCTTGTGAAGTTTTTGGCTTAGTTTTATGAGTTCACTAAAGATGTATCTGGTCATCTTATGTGACAGTCATTAATATTTCCTTCTACATTGATAACTTTATCCATGTGTTGTAACAGTGGTTGATTAGTGATGATAATGATTGTAGTTCAATAGCTATTTAGATCAAAGCAAAATGTGATAAGTGTTGGGGTAGTTTGAAGAAAATGATTATGCTGATTTTTGTTGCTATGGTTCTCAATCCGACACAAAAGATGACTGTGGTGAAAATGGCTCTAGTATAGATACATGGGATGGAAAAGGAGAGAGAATTAACACAGGAGAAGGAATACACTTGTAGATTGTTTTAGCAGTATAAGGTTTTGTATACTACTCAACATTCTCAATACCTAACACTCAAGCTTCATCAAGTTCTATTTCTTCACATGGAGCTAAATTACTTCCTTTAAGTCTTTAACTTTTAAACTTATATTATCATTTATCATCTTCTTATGAATATATTATATATGAGGACAAACTAACAAAGAACTTAATATTTCATTCAGGTAGTAAGTTTTTCCAAAGACTATAGGTACAAGTTGTAGACTTGAGGACAAAGAAGCTTGTTATGGGGGATTTGCTACATCTAAGGTTGAAGGATATTTGATTGAGTAGAGATCTTCAATTAAGATGACTGAAATATTGAGGTGGTGGAGAGTGAATGAAGGAAGATATCATATACTTGCACATATGGCTCGTGATGTGCTATCCATCCCGGTCAGTATTGTTCCATCTGAATTTGCATTCAGCACCGGATGACGTACTCTAGATAAGTATAGAAGTTTCTCAAATTCAAAGGTATGATTAATTTCTTATAAGATATAAGTTATAACATTTTTTTAATGTTTATTTAGTTTTTATCTTCTTATAATAGACAGTTGAAGGTCTTTTTTGTGCACACGATTGACTACTTGTAAAAACTAGGTCTAACATCAATAATGACACAATTGGTGAAATATAAATGATGAAAATGAAGAGATGGTGAAGATATACCAAGGTAATGCTTCAACTTTTAAACATTCATTTTACTTAGTATAATAGATAATATTGTGTAAAATTTTTATTATTGAAAATATTTGCTTACTTGTTATCATTGTTTTCATGTGTATAGAGTTAGAAGATTTTAACTCATTAGTTGGTTTTGAAAAAGAACATGTTATTATTTGATAAATCTAAGTCAAAAGGTATGTTTATTTGTCTATGACTCTAAACTATAAAGTCTAAATTAATAATACTATCAATTCATTGAATCATTGACTTCGTTGAATTTATTGGTAGCTAGGTAGTGGATCTGGATCATGGACTTGCACACTTGGAGCATGATGGTTGAATCATGATTGGATGGTCATTGCCAATGTCTTGTTTTAATCATTGTGGATGTTGGCACTTTTGAAGTTTCAACTGTAACACCCCGAATCCGCGGGACTCGGGATGCTACGGGCGAGACCTCACAATGGGTCCCGACCCTTAGTCTGATAACAATTTCACTGGACCTTTCCAACAAGGCACAAATAAAGGCAAAACTCAAAATCGTTTATAATGTATGCGAGAAATTAAAATGTAAAGGTACAAGGTGGAAACTCAGCCGAGTCCTCAAAACGACACAACTCCGATAAGAAAACCAAAACCGTACAACATAATCCAACAATACATAGACATATCCCAAAAATGTCCCCGTCCTATAATGTACGGAGACCCCGGTTGTCCACTCCTCCACCTCACTCGGCGGCGTCCCTAACCTGCAAGGCATCTACCCGAACAGTTTAAAACCGTTAGCTCATATTCGAAGCATTATGAAAAAGGTGAAGGAAAATACACATATACATCACATAACACATACATACTCCAAAACACACAAGTCTAGTTTATTATCTTTTTATTATTAAGTCGTATTCCGTTCTAATTCAACTTAGGTTTGTGACACGAGAACCACCGTGGTCTCACCTCGGTCCCTACTTACCGGCAAGGAATGGTACTGATGCACCCGTCCGGGCTAGTCGCCAAGAACCTCCTAGACTCTCGCAAGAGCCAGGCAGATGATGTCACCTCCCGTTATCATACACTTGGGCCAAAATATAAAGTCGGTGGTCCTATTTACCGGTTTTGTTATTTATAACATAAACAATAACACACACACACACTACCAACACACATCGATGCTAATAGGTAAAATACGAGCTAAGTAAGTCTGGAGACTTACCTCGTCGATCACCACACTCAACTCACAACACTCTCACTTCCTTAAGGAGGAAGCCCACAACCTGCTCACAAGAATATCTATATATATCTATACTGTCGAGGTCTTCAGAGGGGCGATGGCTCACGTACACGATATCCCAAAACATTTGTACTCATTTCAAAACCAAAACCTTTTGAAAAGTCAGACCCCTTTGCGGGTTCTGTTTATTTATCTATTCGACCTTTATCGCATATTACAAGTGCCATTGTTGTCAACCTGGGCTCTGATACCAACTTTGTGACACCCCAAATCCGTTGGACTCGGAGTGCTACTGGGCTAGGATCTCACAATGGATCCTGATCCTAGCCTGACAACAATTTCACTAATCTTACAACAAGGCACAAATAGATTAAAACAAAACATGAAACTAATATATATAAATCTCAAAAGGATTATACAAGTACTGCTGAGTAAAACAAAACATAACCATACACATAGTCAAAAGATTCCATCCCACGAGAACGACCCAGTGTACGGAGCCCTCAGCAGATCACCCCTCTGGATCACTCTGCAGTTCTCCTAACCTGCAAAGGATCTACAACACGGTATAACACCGTTAGCTAACCATACACATATATAAGAGATGCAGAGCACAAACACACATCAAAGAATACTAAACACGTCAACATGATATCACTCATTTACCCGGTTGATTATCTTTATAAAGTCCAGCAATCAACTCGTATATATATCCATATAAACATATGTGACACGAGGAATATATAATCCTCGCCTCTGGGTCCAATAACCAGCTGGAATGGTGCCTGGAACACCACTCCGTGTACCCTAAGGGAATGGGGAGTGCCCGAACTGTTTACCAGGTCTGGCCTGCCCACAGAGAACCTCCCAGACTCCCGGCGGGATGAAAGGGCAAGTTATCACAGCACTACAATGGGCAAGCAATATACCATAGATCGGTAATAAACCATAACGCATACTATCAAACATATGCCACACACCACTCATGCACACATCCAATATAGGAATGACAACTAAGTAAGTCCTACGGACTTACCTCAACCTCGGAAGTAGTATCACTACGATCAGCTCTCACTCAGGTCCACTCCAAACTGGAGGACAACACGGCCTATACAAGGCATACATATATATATCAAACTCCTATCACACAAAGGGTCACACCTAGACCCAAGGGATCCACAACGATCATATCCAACTCGTAAACCTCAAAGCCGTAACCGGCATATCTATATCATACTCATCAACATCCGATACCTATCATGGTACTAAGTCCCTCATACTAAGAAAGGAAAGGAGCTTCCCAACTATAAGTAGTCCCGGGACAAGACGCACTTGCGTGATCAAGGGACGCAGGGGCGGAATAGACAACCCGCAGGCGCGGTAGGGCTCAGCCGCAGGTGCGGTGACAAGGGACGCAGGCAACGCAGGCAAGGCGCTGGCGCGGGCGCTGCGGCGCGGCTTCCGCATGGGCGGCGGTTTCCAGGCGCGGGGGCGGCGACGGTGCAGAACGTAGCCCCGCGAGTCTTCTTTCACTCTTCACGTGATCAAATCACGTCTATTCCATTCCAAAATCACATACATGCATAAACATACACAAACCAACATCACCCTTTGATCAATACAACTAATCCTAAGCTAAGGAAGGAAAAATCGAAGAAAAGAGATGAAGAACAAGGAGCAAGAAGCTTACCATAGCTGTGAGCACTCAAAAGCAGAACAAACCCACTCTTAGCTGGCATCACAAGCTCAACAAACATGTACACAACACCAACAACACAAAGCCACACTAAAAACTCTATCAAACTCCAAGACCTCTGAAGCAATATCAAGAAGGGGAAACGAGAAGCAAGGAGGACGTAGGAAGGCTGTGAAGGGAATGAAATGGAACCCTTGCTCAGCAAGGTAAAAAGGAAGAAGTAAGGATGAAAGGTAAAGCACGGGTCAAAGGAGTCAATAAAACCGGCTGCAGCCGCCGGAAACCACAGGGGCGGTTCCCTGAGCCGTAGGGACGGTAGTCATGCCCATGGGTGCGGCAGACCAAACTAGCTCCCAAAGACTAAGGCTCTTACACCTCACCCCCCCTAAAAACAAGTTTCGTCCCGAAACTTGTAAAATCCTCAAGCCACTCGGACTCACAAGCCGAGGTACAACTCTCTCTATAACCTCAAACATAAGCATGGAGGAAACCATCGACTCCAGCACGAACACTATCCAGGGCATAGAGGAAAACCATCTCTAGCCAACCAGCATCACAAAAGAAGGGAGGAACGAACCATCTCCAGCTATAAACAATCGCACTAGCACAACAAGATCTAATAAGATCACACATCATATCAAGCTAGTACGAAAATAAACACAGCATGGCATATAAGCATATAAGCAAATACTCACCAAGATAGCACTAAGATCTACTCGGTGATCCTACTGGTGCATCTAACTCAGCATAGAACTCTAGATAGTTCCTCTAGATACTATCCTCAGTCTCCCATGTAGCCTCATCAGGTCCTCGTCTCGACCACTGTATCCTCAGCATAGGAATGTCCTTCAAACGCAGGCGTCTCATACCTCGTTCTAGGACTGCAATCGGGTGCTCATCAAAAGTGTGGTCCGGCTCAACCACCAAATCATCATAACTCATAATATGTCTTGGATCTGGTATGTACTCCCTCAGCTGAGACACGTGAAATACAAGGTGAACACCCTCTAATCTCGGAGGCTAGGCTAATCTGTAAGTTGTGCTCCCAACCCGATCCAGAATCTCGAACAGTCCAACATATCGGGAGCTCAACTTCCCCTTAATGCCAAAACGCCTAACACCTCGTGTCGGTGACACTCTCAGCCATACATGAGCTCCAACTCTGAACTCTAGAGGTCTACGCCTCCTATCAGCATACGACTTCTGACGGCTCTGGACAGTCAGCATCCTCTCTCGAATCAGTGCTACTCGAGCCACATCATCCTGAATCTGATCAGGTGCTAAACCACAAACACTGCTCTGTTCATCCCAACATAACGGTGTACGACATCTCTGCCCATACAGTGCCTCATATGGGGCCATCCCAATAGATGCATTCCAGCTGTTGTTGTATTAGAACTCAACAAGTGGGAGATGATCCGTGCACCCTTGCCCCCAATCCAACACACAAGCTCGCAGCATATCCTTCAGCGTCTGAATGGTCCTCTTTGACTGACCATTTGTCTGAGGATGAAACGCAGTCGAGAAGTGCAAACTCGTCCCCAGGGTAGTCTGAATTTGCTGCCAGAATCTCGAGGTAAATCGCCCATCTTTGTCTGAGACGATCGTCCTCGTTACACCATAGAGTCTCACTATCTGTCTAGTGTACTCATCTGCTAATCTGCTCACCGGCCACGTTTCTCTAATAGGAATGAAACGTTCCATCTTCGTTAATCTGTCTACTATAATCCAGATAGCATCAAAACTCCGGCTCAGTCTCAACCCGGTCACAAAATCCATGGTGAGGTCCTCCCCCTTCCTCTGTGGAACAAGAAGTGGATGGAGCTCACCTCCAAGTCTGCAATGCTCGATCTTGACCTGCTGGCAGGTCGCACACTGTGCCACAAATCTGGCCACATCGGGCTTCAGCCCTCCCCACCAATATAAACGTCTCAAGTCCTGATACATCTTACTCGTACGTGGATGTATAGAGTAAGGTGTACAATGAGCCTCCTGTAATATCCTCTGTCTCAGCTCTGTATCAGCAGGTACACAGACGCGGCCACGGCGTCTCAATACTCCATCTGCTCCCAGAAGAAACTGTGGTGCCTCATCCCGAGACATCCGCTCTCTAATCCTCATCAAGGTCGGGCAGGTCTCCTGCTTCTGTTGGATCTTACCCAACAGATCATAAAGAACCTCTAAAGTGCTCAATTGGGCATCCTCATCAGGAAACTGGAGGTCTAACTCTAACCAGATCAAATCTCTGAAACTGTTGCTGAACTGTCAGCCTCGCAATCGCTTGCTCTCGAGGCGTCTTCGTGCTCAGGGCGTCGACGACAACATTCGCCTTCCCAGGATGATACAGAATCTCCAGATCAAAATCCTTCATCAGCTCAAGCCACCTATGCTGGCGGTTAATCAATTCCCGCTGCGTGAAAATGTATTGCAGACTCTGATGGTCTGTGAAGATCTGACATGTAACATCATACATGTAATGTCTCCAGATCTTCAGTGCGTGAACTACCGCTTCCAACTCCAGATCATGAGTCGGGTAGTTCTCCTCATACATCTTTAGCTGTCTAGACGCATATGCTATCACTTTTCCCCGCTGCATCAACACACATCCCAAGCCTAGCTTGGATGCATCACGGTATACTACAAAATCCTCTGTACCCTCTGGCTCTGCCAAAACAGGAGCAGAAGTCAGACGTCTCTTCAGCTCCTCAAAACTTTGTATACACTGATCAGACCACACAAATCTGGTAGTCTTCCTCAGCAAACTCGTCAGTGGACGGGCAATCACAGAAAATCCCTCCACAAAGCGTCTGTAATAACCGGCTAGGCCAAGGAAGCTACGTACTTCCTTTACGTTCATCGGTGTAGTCCATGCAAGTACTGCCTCTATCTTCGCCGGATCAACCTTGATCCCCTCGGCGGATACAATGTGACCCAGGAATGCTACCTCTGGCATCCAGAACTTGCACTTAGAGAACTTAAAATAAAGTTCTCTATCCCGCAAAACCTGCAATACAGTCCTCCGATGTCCTACATGCTCCTTTCCACTGCGAGAGTATACCAGAATGTCATCTATAAAAACCACCACAAACTGATCTAGGAAGTCAATGAAGATACTGTTCATCCACTCCATAAAGACGGCTGGGACATTCGTAAGTCCAAATGGCATCACTACAAACTCGTTGTGTCCATATATGGTCTTGAATGATGTCCTATGCACATCCTGCTCTCTCACCCTCAATTGGTGATACCCGGAACGTAGATCAATCCTGGAGAACATTGTCGCTCCCTGAAGCTGATCTAATAAGTCATCAATACGCAACAATGGATACTTGTTCTTGATGGTCACCTTGTTCAGCTCTCTGTAATCAATACACAATCTCAACGATCCGTCCTTCTTCCGTACGAAGAGGACATGTGCTCCCCATGGGGACACGCTAGGGCGAATGAAGCCCTTCTCAGCCAATTCCTCCAGTTGCTTCTTCAGCTCCAGCATCTCGACATGCGTCATCCGGTATGGGGCCTTCGAGATCGGTCTCGTACCAGGCTCTAAATCAATGCCAAAATCCACACTCCTCTGAGGCAGCAAATTGGACGGCTCACAAACACATCAGTAAACTCGCAAACCACGGGGATATCCTCTAATGATGGACTCTCCCCCTCCTTCATGGCATAAGACCAGAAGGCATCACAACCCTTTGCAATCAATCTTGCTGCCCGTACTGCACTGATAATCGTGCCTGTCTTTCCAAGGTCCCAACCTCGGAAAACCTCTATTTGACCTAACTCGGTAGAGAGGGTAACTGTCCTCCTATCTACATCTAAGACTGCAAAATGTCTATCTATCCAATCCATACCTAGAATGACTTCCTCATGCTCTAACGGCATGGCAAAGAAGTCAACTAGTAACAAACGGGTCCCTACAAAAATGGGACAACCGTGAATCTCACAGGTACCTCTGACCCTACCACCATCGGGTAACCCTATAATAAAGGGCATCCCCTCAACCGTATCTAGATTCAGACGCTCTACATAGGCATCAGAAATAAAAGAATGCGTAGCACCAGTATCAAATTAGACTCTAACAGGTAAACCATGAATCAGAATGGTACCTGTAGCAGTCGGTGCAGTTGGCTCCTCTGCACTCCTCAGCTCAAAAACTCGGCCCTATGGGCCTCTAGTGTCAGTGGTGCTCCCACCACGACCTCTGCCTCTACTCGGCCCAGGAGCAGATCCCTGAGTCGTAGGGCAATCTAGGACTCTCTGTTGTCCCTGCATCTGCTGCTAATGAGGTGGCTTTTGTCCACCTCCTGCTGTACTAGCAGGAGAAGAATCCTGCTGTGATGAAGCTCTCCCTCATCTACATAAGGTAGCTCTGTGACCAGGTCTGGCACAAGTGAAGGAGGTCACCAGCTGCCTCGTACACTTTGATCTCATATGCCCATACTTACTGCAGTTGAAGCACTGTACTCCCTTATCTACACCCGGTGCAGATGAAGGATGACTCTGGCGACTCTGACCTCGCCCTGAACCAACAGCTCCCCCAGTACCACTGGTCTGCCCAGTCCGTTGTCTCTTCTCAGACCCTCTAGTCTGAGAAGCTCTCCTCTAGCTAGCTCTCTCTCTCTCGTAATCAGAAGCCCGGTCCTGATAATCGACCAAGGTCTCACAGTGAAACCCTGCCATATAAGTCCGGGTAGCATCCCTCAATCGTCGGGAAAATAGATATACATGCTGATCTGCAGGAGGTGCAGCTGGACCCAGCAATGCCAGCTCCTCCTGAAATCTCCTGATGGCCTCTGAGACCAGTACATCCTCAAACCCAGCCTCAACAAAGTCTCGCAGTTTCTCCCTCCTTAGCGAGGCAGGGCAGAAACGCTCTCGGATCATAGTCCTCATCTGCTCATAACTAGTAATATGTACTCATACAGACCTCCACTGTAACACGTGGAATTTTATTCCGGACTTAGAGCGTTTTATAGATCTTCCCGTACGCACGAGATACCGAGAGCCGGGATTTATTCCTAAGAAAATCCCGAGCCGACTCGTCGTTTTTCCCCTTTTTTCCGCGTTCCGACCCTTCGTTCCGAGTCGAAGTGACAAGGGGTCATTTCCAACCCCTCGTTCCGGGCAAAGAGGACAAGAGAGCTGCTATCCACTTAGGACATTGCAGCCCTTGTCCCCCTCCCTCTCTCTCCTTCCATCACTTTCACGTTACTTTCCCTTCCACTCTTCTCTTTAGCCTCTATCATCTTCTTGCTCCATGGAATCACTTGGATGGTGGACTGCAGCTTGAGGAGGAACCAAATCTGTGTGGTAAGCTTCCTTCCTTCCTTTCTTCCTTCTTCTCCATGGCTACTCACCCCTTTCTTTTTTCCTCCTTCATCCATGGCCATGGATGAAGCTTTGAGAGGTTTTCACTCAAGTCCTTTGCATGCTTCTGTTCCTAGCTCGATTAGGTCGAGGACAGGTGCCTAAGACCAGTTGTGAGTGTTTGGAGAAGATCTAGCAAGAGAAGGACTTTGGAGCCAAGGATCCACGATCGAAGACGAAGAAGACGACGTTCTGTAACACGACCGCGGGGGCGGATCATCACGCCCGCGGGCGCGGCCAGCCGCAGGGGCGGCTCAGCACAGCCGCGGGAGCGGACCAACACCACCGCGGGTGCGGCTCGGCATGGCCGCGGGGGCGGCGGCAGGCTCACGGTTCAGCACGGCCGTTGAAGCGGCACAACACCGCCACGGGAGCGGCACAGCACCGCCGCGGGTGCGGCTCGGCATGGCCGCGGGGGTGGCGGCAGGCTCCGGGGCTCCAGGACACGACGGCCGCAGGGGCGGCTCCCTTTCGCCGCGGGTGCGGCCGGCAGCGCCGCAGGGGGCGGCCTTAGGTTCCGCAGGGGCGGCTCCTCCTCCGCCGGGGCGCCAGCTTGACTCCGCGACTGCGTTTCTTCGACTGTAGGTTCCTCCTCTCCTTTCCTCTTCGTTCCTTCCTTATTATTGATGTTGGATCTTGTTAGTAGCATGCCTAGGATGGATCTAGAGTAGCTTGGAATGCCACTTAGTGGTGGTGAACCTAGGAGCCCTTAAGGCTCGATGTATGTGATGGATATGAGCATGTGAGCATGATGGACCTTCTAGGATAACTTGTGCCTCTTTGGTTGAGGATTACTCTTGTGGAATTATGGACTGTTGTGGGTTGTTGCATGTGTTGAGAGTGTGATGAATACTTGGTACCTAGGATGCATTCCTAGTTTGTGGGTTAGGTGATCTTGCATAGATCACTAGAGTGAAGTCTAAGACTTCGTGAGTGTGAGTATGTATTGGTATGCATATCTCTTGTGAGCAGGTTGTGGGCTTCCGCCTTGAGGAAGCGAGAGTGTGGTGTCTTGGGTTTAGTGACTAGGTAAGTCTCCGGACTTACTTAGCTCGTATTTTACGTATTAACATTGATGTGTGCTTGGTGGTGTGTGTTTATGTTGTTGTCAAGCTAAGGGTCGGGACCCATTGTGAGGTCTTGCCCGTAGCACCCCGAGTCCCGCGGATTTGGGGTGTTACAAAAATGGTATCAGAGCCATGTTGACAACAATGGCACTCACAATCTTTTTAAAGGCCGAATGAGGTATAAAACAAAACCCCACGGGTTCTGACTTTTCGTTTTCAAAATCATATGCATGAGTCGGGTTCGAGTTAGAATGTACGGGACTACCACTCCTTCCGCAAACCTCGGCGACATAGATCTCTGGATTAGAGTATGTAAATATTAGTACATAGTTATATATATATATATATATATATATATATATATATATATATATATATATATATATATATATATATGACCTTAGGATGATTGTGGTTTTGTATGTACCTAGTTATGTATTTGGCCTTAGGATGTTTGGGCTTGTATGCCTTGGATGTATTGTGTGATTGCTTACCTTACGTTTTAAAAGTTTTAACCTACCGAGATCATAAATAGTACCTACATATTTATACTTAAGTAAACGTCAGACGCTATAAGATGGCACGTACGAGAGCTACCGCTTACGTAGGACCCGCTAGGGGTAGACCCTCTCTTTCCCCTACCGTCCCGAGACGGGGACGAGTACGAAGACTTCCAGGAGCAAGAGGTTGGGGACGTGTCCCCATTGCGGACCCTCCAGTATGGATCCACCAGCAGTTGAGGTTCCCGTAGAGGATGTCGCAGAGAGCATTGTTCCCGAGGCTAGAGATACGGACCTAATAGAAAGAAGATAATACGATATCATCACCTTAGAGACAACGTAAGCAAAAGGGCAACTAAGTAAAAGAGAACTCGAGACAACTTAAGAGCAATCAAGATGAAAGCGGTTCTAAGGGAGCCATAATCGAATGACGATGAAAACAATGGAGATAGCAAGGAGGAGATGGGTGCATTCTAAACAAGGTTAAAGGCGGTGTTCCATCACGAGAAGTGAAACTTTCCCTAAACGCTCCTAAGCTTTGGAGTCAAGATGAGAAACGTGATCGAACCAAGGGTGAAAGATGTAAGATACCATAAGTTAAGCTTACGAGGTACCATCAATTGTAGAGTCAACATTACGAGAGTTATGAGAAGAATGGAAAGGTGGGGATTCACGCGGAGTTGACCGGTTTCCTTTATAACGATAAGGTGAAGAAACACCGAAAAGGAGGAAGTGTGTATAAATGATGATCCTAAGAAGATGAGAGCAAGACGTGATGCTAACTAATGTTAGAGATTTTGAGGAAACGCGCTTACAAGACATCATGAAGCGCGGTTAAGCCTATGAAGGCGAGTCATGTGACTCAACAACGCCGAGAAGGGTATATTTATCTCGCATAAGTAAAAGGAAGCGTGGAATGAAGAATGAGATAACGGAGTTTAAGGTACCCCGAGAGGGTAGCCTTCATGAGAGTGGTAACATGGAAGCATAGAAGAATGGTAAGTCTTTGACATAGGAGAAGGTCATTTACCAACTAATTGGTGACAACCGAGAACGCGCATGTGCGGGTGGTCTATGGATGAGTGTGGGGGAGAGTAACCAGGCTGTGGGATCCTAAAGGAATGGTAACAAGAGGTTAGATTATATCTTAAACTCTTGTTTTGAAGTTGTTATGGAGAACACCAGTTTGCGGGGAGAGAGACGGTTATCTCCATTTGTACATCGACTACAATGAGCCGAACAAGATTACAATGAAGAACAAGTACACTCTCACCACGTGTAGATGATCTACTCGACAGGTTGCAAGGGTCGGTGGTGTCTTCTTAAATCGGGTTAAGGTTGATTGTCACCAATTGAGAAGTCGAGATTGGGGTAGTACAAACATCGCATACTGGACACACCATGGTCACTACGAGTTGTAGTGATTCCATATGGGCTTACCAATGCCCGAATAGGACATTCTGGTCTACTCTCGAAGAAGAGAGAAGTTGTATGACCTGTTGTCTCGGGATGACAACCCCGAAGGATGTGAAAGAAGTTGCAAGTTTCTTGGATGGGTTGATCATTACCGGATTGTGGGAAGATTCTCCAAGTAACACCATCTATGGCTAACCTATATCGGATGACGATAAAGTATTGAGTGGGACAAAAATGGACAATGGAGTCGTCGGGAGTTAAGAGGATATTCATTGGTGCAACTGTTCTGAAATTGCCTCGAGGTACGATCGGTTTGAAGTGTACAAGCGATTCTTCAAGACATGGTCTTGACTGAGTATCGAGAGACGATGTAAAAGTTATAGCATACATGTCTCGTTAGTAGAGGTAATGTGAAGCAAAGTACTTCCTTCATTACTTAGAACTTGCAACAAGAATTGAGGAATAGTAACATCGAAGTTTGGTTTGACAAGAACCAAAGCCAACGGTGTAATTGGAAGTTCGATCTTCTTTGTTAGAGACAAGCAAAGAAGAAACATAATGGAAATGTTGTAGCGAGGAAGCCCCGAGGAAGAAGTTGAGTTCCCGATACATAGGACCATTTTGAGATCTTAGCGCAAGTTGGGAAAGTGTTTTACCGACTGGCATGGACGCCAAGAGTAAAGGGTGTTCACCCAGCGTTTCAAGTGTATCAATCGAGAGAGGAGGACGTGTCGAAGACGGCATTTAGGACGAGACACGGCCATTATGAGTTGTCGTGATGTCATTTGGGCTCACGAATGCACCCGTTGTCTTCACGAAGTTGATGAACGACATCTTCATCGACTTCTTGGACCAGTTCGTGGTAGTGTTTATAGACGACATCTTAGTCTACTCCCGGAGTAGAGAGGAGCATGAGGAACACCTGAGGACGGTGCTTCGAATCCTCCAAGATGGAGAGCTTTACGCTAAGCTCTCTAAGTGCGAGTTTTAGATGTCCGAGGTGGCATTTCTTGGTCATATAGTTTCCGCCGAGGGTGTCATGGTTGACCCGGCGAAGATAGAGTATGTTTCCTCATGACCGCCTCCTAGGACGGTCAAGGAAGTGCGCAGTTTCTTAGGCTTAGCGGGATACTACCTCCATTTTGTTGAGGGTTTCTCCGTGATTGCACGACCGCTCACTTCCTTGCTGAAGAAGTCTACCAGGTTCGTTTGGTCCGAGCCTTGTCAGCACAGTTTCGAGGAGCTGAAGAGGAGGTTGACCTCCTCTCCTGTTTTAACCCAGCCTAAGGGCGTGGAGGTTTTTGTAGTGTATAGTGACGCCTCCAAGCTAGGATTGGAGTGCGTTTTGATGCAAAGAGGTAGGGTTATTGTGTACGCTTCTCGGCAGCTGAAGCCGTACGAGGATAATTACCCTACCCACGATCTTGAGCTAGCGGCAGTGATTTATGCCCTGAAGATCTGGCGACACTACTTGTACGGGGCTATGTGCCAGATCTTCACAGACCATAAGAGTCTGAAGTATATATTCACTCAGCGGGAGTTGAATAACCGCCAGAGGAGATGATTGGAGCTGATTAAGGACTTTGACTTAGAAATTTTGTACAATCCAGGGAAGGCGAACGTAGTCGCCGATGCTTTGAGCAGGAGGACACCTCGAGCGGAGGCTATAGCTTGGCTTACGGTTCAGCCACAGTTGCAAAGGTATTTGATAGAGTTGGAGTTGGATATCCGGTTCCCGGATACGGACTGTCGTTTGTCCGAATTAGAGGTATTACTTGACCTGTCCGGAGAGATCCAGCAGAAGCAAGAGAGATGCCCCATTTTGATGAGGATCCGGGACAGGCTGTCCCGAGGAGAGGCAACACAGTTTGTCATGGGAGAAGACGGGCGATTGAGACGCCAGGGACGTACTTTTGTACCGTCAGACCAGGAGTTGAGAGAGCGAATTTTGCATGGGGCACATTCCGCACCTTACTCGGTGCACTCCGGCACGAGTAAGATGTACCAGGATATTAGGAGATTTTATTGGTGGGGCGGGCTCAAGCCCAATGTAGCTAGATATGTTGCCCAATGCGCGACCTTCCAGCAGGTCAAGCTCGAGCACCAGAGACGGAGGAGAACTTCACACACCGCCCACGCCTCAGTGGAAGTGGGAGGACATATCCACGACGTGGCTAGAGTTGCTTTGATCCGAGAGAGGATGTTGACCGCGTAGAGCCGTCAGAGGTCGTATGTGGATAGGAGGTCTACACCTCTCGAGTTCAGGGTAGGAGCTCAGGTGTGGTTCAGGGTATCACCGACGCGGGGCGTCAAGCGATTCGGCATGAAGGGGAAGTTAAGCCCCCGATATGTCGGTCCGTTCGAGATCTTGGAGAGAGTCGGTGAGGTGGCATACCGGTTAGCACTACCACCACGGTTGGAGGGTATACATCCGGTATTTCATGTCTCTCAACTGAGAGAGTACATACACGAACCGAGGCACACCATCAGCCACGAGGACCTAGTGGTCGAGCCGGACTATACTTTTGCAAAGCACCCGATAGCAGTTTTAGAGCGGAGTACGAGGCGCCTTCGATCGAAGGAGATACTGATGTTGAGAGTGCAGTGGTCGAGGCGAGGAGCCGATGAGGCTACATGGGAGACGGAGGATAGTATCCACGAGGTTATGGGACAGGTTTGAGTGAGAGTGTGGCGTTTTGCAAGTTTCGGGACAACACTTGTTTTTAGGGGGGTTAGTTGTAACGCCCGGAATGTTATTCCGGACATAGAGCGTTTTATAGATCTTCCCGTACGCACGAGATACCAAGAGCCGGGATTTATTCCTAAGAAAATCCCGAGCCGACTCGTCGTTTTTCCCCTTTTTCCCACGTTCCGACCCTTCGTTCCGAGTCGAAGTGACAAGGGGTCATTTCCGACCCCTCGTTCCGGGCAAAGAGGACAAGACAGCTGCTGTCCCCTCAAGACTTTGCAGCCCTTGTCCCCCTCCCTCTCTCTCCTTCCTTCACTCTCACGTTACTTTCCCTTCCACTCTTCTCTTTGGCCTCTATCATCTTCTTGCTCCATGGAACCACTTGGATGGTGGACTGTAGCTTGAGGAGGCTCCAAATCTGTGTGGTAAGCTTCCTTCCTTCCTTTCTTCCTTCTTCTCCATGGCTGCTCACCCCTTTCTTCTTTCCTCCTTCATCCATGGCCATAGATGAAGCTTTGAAAGGTTTTCACTCAAGTCCTTTGCATGCTTGTGTTCCTAGCTCGATTAGGTCGAGGAGAGGTGCCTAAGACCAGTGGTGAGTGTTTGGAGAAGATCTAGCAAGAGAAGAAGAACTTTGGAGCCAAGGATCCACGATCGAAGACGAAGAAGACGACGTTCTGCAACACGACCGCAAGGGCGGATCAACACGCCCGCGGGCGCGGCCAGTCGCAGGGACGGCTCAGCACAGCCGCGGGAGCGGACCAGCACCACCGCGGGTGCGACTCGGCATGGCCGCGGAGGCGGCGGCAGGCTCACGGCTCAGCACGGCCACGGGAGCGGCACAACACCGCCGCGGGAGCGGCACAGCACCGCCGCGAGTGCGGATCGGCATGACCGCGGGGACGGCGGCAGGCTCCGGGGCTCCAGGACACGACGGCCGCGGGGGCGGCTCCCTTCCGCCGCGGGTGCGGCCGGCAGCGCCGCAGGGGGCGGCCTCTGGTTCCGCAGGGGCGGCTCCTGCTCCGCCGGGGCGCTAGCTTGACTCCGCGACTGCGTTTCTTCGACAGTAGGTTCCTCCTCTCCTTTCCTCTTCCTTCCTTCCTTAGTATTGATATTGCATCTTGTTAGTAGCATGCCTAGGATGGATCTAGAGTAGCTTGGAATACCACTTAGTGGTGGTGCACCTAGGAGCCCTTAAGGCTCGATGTAAGTGATGGATATGAGCATGTAAGCATGATGGACCTTCTAGCTAACTTCTGCCTCTTTGGTTGAGGATTCCTCTTGTGGAATTATGGACTGTTGTGGGTTGTTGCATGTGTTGAGAGTGTGATGAATACTTGGTACCTAGGATGCATTCCTAGTTTGAGGGTTAGGTGATCTTGCATAGATCACTAGAGTGAAGTCTAAGACTTTGTGAGTGTGAGTATGTATTGATATGCATATCTCTTGTGAGTAGGTTGTGGGCTTCCGCCTTGAGGAAGCGAGAGTGTGGTGACTTGGGTTCAGTGACGAGGTAAGTCTCCGGACTTACTTAGCTCGTATTTTACTTATTAGCATTGATGTGTGCTTGGTGGTGTGTGTTTATATTCTTGTTATAACATCTAAACCGGTAAATAGGACCACCGACCTTATATTATTGTTTGGCCCAAGTGTATGATAACGGGCGGTGACAATCTGCCTGACTCGGCGTTAGTCTAGGAGATTCTCGGCGACTAGCCCGGCGGGTGATATGGTCGGGTGCATCCGTACCATTCTTTTCCGGTAAGTAGGGACCGAGGCGAGACCACGGTGGTCTCGTGTCACATCCGAAGTTGAACTAGAACGGGATATGACTAAGTAATAAAAAGATAATAAACGGGACTTGCGTGTTTTATGATGTATGATATGTATGTGTTTGTGCCTTCACCGCTTTTTAATGCCTAGAATATGAGCTAACGGTTTTAAACCGTTTTGTAGATGACTTGTAGGTTAGGGACGCTGCCAAGTGAGGTGGAGGAGTGGACAGCCGGGGTCTCCGTACATTATAGGACAGGGATGTTTTTAAGTCATGTTACATGTTGTCGTACGTTAGACTTTCGTATCGGGTCGTATTGTTTTGAGGACTCGGCTGAGTTTCCACCTTGTATTTGTCACTCTTCGTTTTCGCATGCACTAAAAATGTTTTAAGTTTTCGCCTTTATTTGTGCCTTGTTGGAAGGTCCGGTGAAATTGTTGTCAAGCTAAGGGTCGGGACCCATTGTGAGGTCTCGCCCGTAGCACCCCGAGTCCCGCGGATTTAGGGTGTTACATCCACCAGTGTTGTGCCAAATCTCTGAACAAAGTCTGAACCAACTCAATCTTCCTGTTAGCTGGACATCTAATAGACTCCAAAGCTGAGTCTACATGTCATATCCAGAGCTCCACCTCTAACTCCCCTTCCTAGTGAAAGGGGTACTCCCATCTGATGGAAAGCCTTCAACCAAGTGTCTGCTCGAGACCCTCTATGCTCCTTTGTAGCTCGAGCAATCTCATCGGCAGGTGCCAGTGTAGTTGGCACCTGTGTAACTACATGGGATCTCTCAAATTATCCCTCATGTGCTGGTAGATCAGGGGCACGCCTACTTGCCCTGGCAGCCTCCTCAACACGTCTAGTGTACTCGCGGAAGGCTAGTCCCTCCATGGAGACACGATCAGACTCCCTAGACTGGGCTCTCTGTGGCCCCTGTCTCTCAGTTGCACCGATCCCAATCTCAATCTCAGGAACGGTACTCTCAGCAACCTCCTCGTGGATCTCTCCCGCTGCATGTGTACCGCCAGCAGGAGTCCTACCTCGTCCTCTACCTAGAGGGGTCTACCTCTACCTCGTCTAGTTGTAGGTACGGCTCTAGTCTGAACCATCTGCAAAAGACGTAAACCTAACATAGAAGGCTAAATATATGCCATATGTATATATATATATATATCAAATCAATCACAACAGAATATCTATATATATCTATACTGTCGAGGTCTTCAGAGGGGCGATGGCTTACGTACATGATATCCCAAAACATTTGTACTCATTTCAAAACCAAAACCTTTTGAAAAGTCAGACCCCTTTTCGGGTTTTGTTTATTTATCTATTCGACCTTTATCGCAGATTACAAGTGTCATTGTTATCAACCCGGGTTTTGATACCAACTTTGTAACACCCCAAATTCGTAGGACTCGGAGTGCTATTGGGCTAGGATCTCACAATGGATCCTGACCCTAGCCTCACAACAATGTCACTGATCTTACAACAAGGCATAGATAGATTAAAACAAAAGATGAAGCTAATATATACAAATCTCAAACGGTTTATACAAGTACTGCTGAGTACAACAAAACATAACCATACACATAGTCAAAAGATTCCATCCCACGAGAACGACCCAGTGTACGGAGCCCTCAGTAGATCACCCCTCTGGATCACTCTGCAGTTCTCCTAACCTGCAAAGGATCTACAACACGGTATAACACCGTTAGCTAACCATACACATATATAAGAGATGCAGAGCACAAAACACATAAAAGAATACTAAACACGTCAACATGATATCACACATTTACCCGGTTCATTATCTTTATAAAGTCCAGCAATCAACTCGTATATATATATATATATATATATCCATATATACATATGTGACACGAGGAATATATAATTCTCGCCTCTGGGTCCAATAGCCAGCTGGAATGGTGCCTGGAACACCACCCCGTGTACCTTAAGGGAATGGGGAGTGCCCGAACCGTTTACCAGGTCTGGCCTACCTATAGAGAACCTCCCAGACTCCCGGCGGGATGAAAGGGCAAGTTATCACGGCCCTACAATGGGCAAGCAATATACCATAGATCGGTAATAAACCATAACGCATACTATCAAACATATGCCACACACCACTCATGCACACATCCAATATAGGAATGACAACTAAGTAAGTTCTACGGACTTACCTCAACCTCGGAAGTAGTATCACTACGATCAGCTCTGACTCAGGTCCACTACAATCTGGAGGACAACACGGCCTATACAAGGCATACATATATATATCAAACTCCTATCACACAAAGGGTCACACCTAGACCCAAGGGATCCAGAAGGATCATATCCAACTCGTAAACCTCAAAGCCGTAACCAGCATATCTATATCATACTCATCAACATCCGATACCTAGCATGGTACTAAGTCCCTCATACTAAGAAAGGAAAGGAGCTACCCAACTATAGGTAGTCCCGGGACAAGACGCACCTGCGTGATCAAGGGACGCAGGGGCGGAATAGACAACCCGCAGGCGCGGTAGGGCTCAACCGCAGGTGCGGTGACAAGGGACGTAGGCAACGCAGGCAAGGCGCAGGCGCTGCGGAACGGCTTCCGCAGGGGCGGCGGTTTCCAGGCGCGGGGGCGGCGACGGTGCAGAACGTAGCCCCGCGAGTCCTCTTTCACTCTTCTCGTGATTAAATCACGTCTGATCTATTCCAAAATCATACACATGCATAAACATACACAAACCAACATCACCCTATGATCAATACAACTAATCCTAAGCTAAGGAAGGAAGAATCAAAGAAAAGAGATGAAGAACAAGGAGCAAGAAGCTTACCACAGCTGTGAGCAATCAAAGGCAGAACAAACCCACTCTCAGCTGGCATCACAAGCTCAACAAACATGTATACAACACCAACAACACAAAGCCACACTAAAAACTCTATCAAACTCCAAGAACTCTCAAGAAAGATCAAGAAGGGGAAAGGAGAAGCAAGGAAGACGTAGGAAGGTTGTGAAGGGAATAAAATGGAACCCTTGCTCAACAAGGTAAAACGGAAGAAGTAAGGATGAAAGGTAAAGCACGGGTCAAAGGAGTCAACAAAACCGGTTATAGCCGCCGAAAACCACAGGGGCGGTTCCCGGAGCCGCAGGGGCGGAAACCCGCAGGGCCGGCAGTCATGCCCACGGGTGCGGCAAGGCCAAACTAGCTCCCAAAGACTAAGGCTCATACATCGCCTCAGTCCCTACTTACCAGCAAGGAATGGTACTGATGCACCCGCCCGGGCTAGTCGTCAAGAACCTCCTAGACTCTCGCAAGAGCTAGGCAGATGATGTCACCGCCCGTTATCATACACTTGGGCCAAAATATAAAGTCGGTGGTCCTATTTACCGGTTTAGTTGTTTATAACATAAACAATAACACACACACACCACCAACACACATCGTTGCTAATAGGTAAAATACGAGCTAAGTAAGTCTGGAGACTTACCTCGTCGATCACCACACTCAACTCACAACACTCTCACTTCCTTAAGGAGGAAGCCCACAACCTGCTCACAAGAAGATATACATATCAACACATGCTCATGCTCAAGAAGTCTTAGACTTCACTCTAGTGATCTAAGCAAGATCACTTAACCCTCAAGCTAGGAATGCATCCTAGGGTCCAAGGTACTCACCACACTCTCAGCACATGAAAGCAACTCACAACAGTTTATAACCTCACATGATCTTAAACCTCAGCCAAGAAGGAACAAGCTAGCCTAGAAGGTCCATCATGCTTAACATACTCATAACCATCAACTACATAGAGCCTTAAGGGCTCCAAGGTTCACAACCACTAAGTGGCATCTCAAGCTACTCTAGATCCATCCTAGGCATGCTACTAACATGATACAACTACAAAGCTAAGGAAGGAATGAAGGGGAAGGGAGGAGAGGAACCTACTGTCGAAGAAACGCAGCCGCGGAGTCAAGCTGGCACCCCTGCGGAGCAGTCACCGCCCCTGCGGATCGTTGGCGCCGCCCCAACAACTCTCTAGCGGAGTAGTCACCGCCCATGCGGTGACTGGAGCCGCACCTGCGGTGGTCTGGCGTCCTGGAGCCGCCCCTGCAGTGGTCTGGTGCCGCCCCTGCGGCTGTGGTGAGCCGCCTCCGCGGTTTCGCTGCAGAAGCCCGTCTTCTTCGTCTTTGACCATGAATCCTTGGCTCCAATGTCTTCCTCTCTTTGCTGGGGTCTTCTCCAAACACCAACCACTGATCTTAGACTCCTCTCCATGACCTAATTGAGCTAAGAACACATGCATGCAAAGATTTGAGGAAAAATCTTCTCAAGAGCTTCATCCATGGCCATGGATGAAGGAGGAAAGAAGAAAGGGAAAACAACAAAGAAGAGAAGGGAGGGAGAGGAAGAAGCTTACAAAAACAAACTGAATCCTCTCCACTATAGTACGCAATCCAAGAGCTTCAAAAAAATGGAAGAAGAGCAAAGAGAGAGGAAGAGAGGAAAAATCTAACGTGAAAGAGAAGAAAGGAGAGAGAGAGAGGGGACAAGAGCTGAACAAGGTGGAGAGGGGATCAAGGGGTCAGCTGACCTCTTGTCACCTCACCTCGGAACGAGGGTCGAAAATGACCTCTTGTCACCTCAGCTCGGAACGAAGGGTCGGAAAGTGGAAAAGGGAAAAACGACGAGTCGGCTCGGGATTATATGAATAAATCCCGGCACTCGGCACCTCGTGCCTGCGGGGAGATCTACAAAACGCTCTAAGTCCGGAATAAAAATTCCGGATGTTACATCAACTTTGTCACTTTGCTAGTTTGGAATTTGGAATTTTGGATCGTGATTCATGAACTTATTTGCTAGTTTGGACTTTGAAAATTTTGATGATTGTTAATTTTTTTTAAAAGATGTAAGAACTTGGTTGTCGCGTCATTGCCATTAATCCTACTTTTTTTAAAACATGCAAGAACATGGTTGTCACGTCATTACCAGACTTAAGATTTTTGTTGAATAAACAAATTATATTATTTTATGTTAAATACGTTGATATTTTGTAATTTTTAAAGTTGGTATTACTTTGAAACTTAAGTTCAATTTTAATAGTTGATATTATTATAATTTTATAGGTAACTTTTCCATAAAATTAAAGAAGGGAAGGATTAAACTTCAAAAGTAGGGGTGTAAATGGGGCGGGATTCCCCGAAATTCATGGGTATTACCCGTCATAGGGACGGGATGGGGATTTTAAATGGGGATGGGGACGGGGATGGGAAAAATTTTGATTACCGGTTTGGGGATGGGAACGGGAATGAAGATAGGGGTATTCGCCCCGCTCCCCGATCCGTACCCGAACCCGCCGGGGAACTCGATGGGGATCCCCATTGGGGAACCCGATGAGAATCCCCGTTGGGGAACCATATGAGGACCTCATTGGAGATACATAAATAAACAAATTGTATTTATATTAGACTTACATTGTAGTTTCAAATTTAATTCAAAAAATGTCGATTCATACTGAAATTTGAAACTATATACACTTCTTTACTTTAATATCATACTCGTTCCTATTTACATAAAATGTATTTTAAGTTTAATTATATATATGATAGATATACGTGTAAATTACACTAATGTTAACCTATATTAATTTGGTTTTCGATCATATGAGGATAACACCCTTGCGAAAATTTTAAATATGTCCTAAATGTCAAATCACAATGATCAAATGCACGATGTACACTACATGTTGTGTTTTTTTAATGTGTCTTAATCTTTCAAATACGTGTTTTGATGTGCAACTTAAATCCTAAACCGTGAAATTAAAATGATAAAATAATACAACATTTTATCTTGAGATCGTAATCTAAATGTTAGTAAATTATAATTAACTTTAGTTTACACTAGTTTGTACTATGAGTCTCGATCCACTTGAACGAACGAAACTTAACATAAACACAATATACCTATACTTTGGCAAATTGGATAAGGTGATGCGTTAAACAACCAATTAAGTCACGTCAACAATTTCAATTAAAATGTATATTAATATAGTATAAACTGACATTTATCTTGTGATCATGAGCTAAAGGTTATATACACTTTTGTACTTTAAGAATTAAGAGTATCATACTCGTTCCTACTAACACAAAATATAATTTGAAACATATGAGGATAACATTTCAATTAAAATGTATACTATATGCATAAATTATATACATGTTAAGAATAACCTATATTAATTTGGTTTTTGATCATATAAGGATAACAACCTCGTGAAGCATCTGAATACGTCATATGTCAAATCACGATTCACGATGATCAAATGCATGACAAACTACATGTTGTGTATTTTTTACGTGTGTATTAGTCTCATATACATGTTTTGGTGGTGCAACCTAAATCCGAAACCGTAATATTAAAATGATATAATAATATATCACTTTGTCTTATATCGTAATCTAAATGTTATTAAGATATAATTATTTTAGTTTACATTATTTTGTACTACGATCTTGATCATACTTGAACGAACGAAATCTAATATATAAATACACGGTATACCTTTACTTCGGCAAATTTGTATGTTTTTGTATGAAAAAATGGAATTCTCTTCTTTTTTTTCTTGTGTTTTTTTTTATTTATATAGTTAAACAAAGTAACAATTTTGTATTTTATGGCCCAAATTCACATTTATTATCCAAGTTAATGTTTTTATCAAACTTTGAAAAGTTAAACGGGACGGGATGGGGACATAGAGTTTTACGGAAAAAATCATCAAAATGTATATGGGCAAAATTAAACGGGAACGGGGTTCCCCGATGGGGATGAATATCCGACGGGGATGAGGATGGGGAAAATTTTCAATACCCGAACAGGTATGTGGATGAGGATGAAGGGCATTATACTAAACGGAGATGGGGATGAAAAGGGTGCTTCCCGCCCCATATCCGACCCATTGACATCCCTACTACTCAAGAGAGAAGCAGCCCAAAAGAAGGCCCATCAGCTCAAGACTAGGGGTGCCCTTCTGCTTCATGGACTGGCCCAATGAAGAAGTCCAGCCAGCGCCTTGCTTTCCAAGAAAAGCCCAACGGCACCCTCTTCCTCGCGCGTGGCGTGCACGGGGCACATTGCAGCCGTTGCTCACCGGGAAAGAATCGATCCAGGCCTTAGATCTATCTCCGGCCACCACATCCACCACCACTTCCACTTGGGAGAACGTCACGGAGATAGATCTGGGGATGCACCTTGCAATGTGTTTGTTGAAACGGCGGTAGCCTTCTGTGATTAACATGTCACGGGGATAGATCTTCAAGAAATCTCTTCACCGTTCTCCTCCTAAGCTCTCTAGTATACACAGGCGACTCCTCCGTATCCCCAACAGCTACCATAGCCTTATGCGAGGCCGTAAACAAGAAGTTCCCGTCGGATACGACGTCGCCTCTATGAGAGAGCCGAAAAACGACAGGGGAAGGTTCGTCGTCGTCTTTAGCTAGAGGGGGCTTCCCGAGATCAATTCTCGCCTGAATCTTTGTTAGGTTCTTTCTCTGCTGCTCCTCCAGCCCCGTGACGTTCTCCCAAGTGGAAGTGGTGGTGGCGGTAGTGGTGGCCGGCCATAGATCTAAGGCCTGGTTCGATTTCCTGGTTTCGTCTTGGATCAATCACTCCAAACTGCTTCACACCAACGAGCCCGATTTCTTGATTTCGTCTTGGATTTATTTACAGACTCGATTATTTTGGGATGTATCATTGATCCGATAATATTTTATATTTATAGCTAAATCATATTTTCTTAGGTAATAAGTTATCTCTTTCTTGTTGAGAGATATAATTTAGGTTATTTTATTTTTTTTTTCTTCTAATTAGTATATATTTTAGGTCTTATTCAAGCCTAAAAATATGGAATCAAGATTCTCTTCTTATATTACCTAACTAATATCTTTCTAATAAACTACTCTCAACCATGTAAAATAATTAATGGTCATGATTTATTCTTGTGATATCAAACTCAAATTTCTCAAGTCTCTTTCATATGGTATAAATAACTGATTTATACATTGATTATAAAATTAGGTAATATTATTATATAAATTAGCTACTAAATAAATAGTAAAATCAAATATTATATTTTCAAATACAAATTAATACAATGTATAAGTTTTCATTAAAAATATCAATTGTGATTTTTTCATTAAAATTAATTTATCTAAATTTTAATTGTGATTTTTTAAAATTTAATTTAAAAATGTTAATATTAAATAAAATATAAATTTATATAATATTATAATACGTAACTTGTTTAAGTTAGCTAAATGCATAATACACTAAACTTTCATTAAACGGTTATAACTATTGTAAAAATAAAAATTAATGGCTATTAAAATTTTTAAAATTTTAATAAAAAATGATATAATGTTTTTACTAACTTAATTTCAAAAAAGTATGGGCATTTTTAATAAAATTTTATATGTTATATAGATTTGTTAACAACTTTAATCACTTTATTACTATTAATTAAGAAGTTAGGTTATTATAATTAACATATAATTAATATTTACACAAATTTATACTCCGTAGTTAAGAGATCGAATAGGATAGAAAAAAGATAATTCTTAGGTTTATATTAAGAGAATAGATTGTTAATATTATTCAATTATTCAACCTGTAATATAATTTGAGCATTTTGTTCATGAATTCCATTTATGTTGTCCTTGTTCTAGTGCAACTTCATCTTCTTGATTTGATCACTTTAGATTGAATCTGATATTGAATTTTTCTGGTAACGTCTGCTTTTGTTACTAACGTTTGTGATTGAGATAGAAGTTTCCAGAAGTCTTCAAGAACCATCATTTCTGCCGACTTGTAGGAGAATTAGGGTTGAATTTCCGAGTTTGATTCCATCAACTAGATCGAATCAAGTATTCTTAATTTTCCTTTTTATTTGTCGATTCCGTTTTGATATTGATTATGTTTTTTGCAACTTTTAGGAACACAAGATTGTCACTTTCAATCCCTTCTTGTGAACGTTTTCTCCTTAATCTACTTTTCTTAATCCAACTCTTATTTCTCGAGTATTGACGAGGGATAGGAGGTTACTTGAGTCGATGAACCTAAATACTTAGTTTCACCACCCTAAAAAGGCCTAGTATTGACAAGACTTAGGAATTCCTTGGAGGTGACACCGAAGATCCCATTCGAAGGGCAATATAAAGGTTCATACACTTGATTCACATCAATGGAAGCGATGTTATGTTAGGAGATATTGCCTTCTTATCTATTAGAGGTATTGGTAATGTTCCCTTTCTTATGCATGATGGTACTATAAGAATTCTATAGAAGTAAGAGGGTTTCTAAACTTAAGAGAAACCTGCTCTTCATGTCTGTTTTTGAAGACCTAAAAAGCATCATCCATACGAACTTGTGTAATATTCACAAGTCTGATCACGGTTGAGGATACAGAAACGCAAATTATCAAACCAGAAAGAAGCATACATACCCAAAAAATTACTAGCCATAAGTAAGTGCAGATTACACAAGTTCGAGATTACATAAAGCCACCCTCCAAGCCATAGGACAAATGTCAGGGAGGATTCCTACAAGCCGAGATGTACCAAAAAGCCATAAGCTGTTTGTACTCCAAGATAGGACCGGAAGTACAACTAACATAACAGCCAAGGAGGAGACAGGAGCACCATTTGATCAGTTCAAGACAATCCATTCCAAAACAACTACAACCACACAAGACAATATGCACTAGTTCCAACTAGATTGTTCAAGATAATTTTTATAGTACTGATATCATAAATAAGATAGGGAAAGAGAACATACCCCACCCCATATTTCTAATTGAACAATTCCATAGTAACTAGATTAGATTTTTGGTTTCTTAGAGCCCTTCAAAACCGATGAGGTAGTGTCATCATCCACCTCCATCGATTTCCTCTTGCCTGAGTCAGAGTTCGTGTTTTTATTGTTCCTAACCTCCATCCCATGAAGAAGCATATTCACAGTATTGAAGGATTGGAAGGAACGTTCAAAGAAGTAGTCTTCCTCTTCTTCCTCCACTTCAAGATCATCATTGATCATAAAATCAACAATGACATCATCATGGTAGAAGATAGAAGTATCCTTATCATCTAGGATGAATAAGTCAGCAGCTCCAAACAAGGGTGGAGCATTCACAAGGTTCTCATCATTCTCAGCAAGAGGAATCGAGGGAGCAATGTCAGTTATTGGATTGCCCTCCACAGGGGTTACATCATCAGGGACTATAGCCACAACCGGGACAACCAAATTGAACCATCAACCACAGTAGGACAAGCCACACTGGGGGGCACCAAGTTGTTATCTTGAGGCGTGGGAGGCATTGTTTTATGAGTCGAACTTTCTTTGGAGTTCTTGGGACTATTCACTGAGCTTAGAGGAGAATGATCTGATTTGAAGTTGATGGTGATACCTCCTCTACCCGACAAGTAAAGTCTAAAGCCCCCTGTGGCAAAGGGAGGTCCATCAAAATCCTTCGAGCTACCTTTCTTGGTTTTCCAAGAACCAGTAGGTTCTTTTCCATTCTTCTCCTTGTCTTTTCTTTATTTTTTCCTCTTTTGAAATTGATCCTCCTTTTCTTGGAGCTAGCAACTCTGAGGGGGAAATTATCAAAAGTATCATCTTCATCACCACAATGTCCACATCCTTTCGAGAAATCCTCAAACTAGATGGGAAAATCATGCAGAACATCATTCTCATCAGGAATAGGCACTGAATCAACAATAATTTTCTTGTCATCAACATCAAGATTAATACAGATTCTTATATAGCTTTCAATTTTACGATTCATGGAAAAGGGATCAAGTTTAATAAACTTGGCTATGTTGTTCTCTTATATAATCGTTTTAATTCCATCTTTATTTGCAAACTCTGCTGGAATCAGAGGGATTCGGACCCACAGGTCTAGTTCAGTGACTGATTCAGTCAAGGTATTAAAATTGGGTTTCCAAGGTTTTAGGATCACCAGTTGTCCCAAGACATGGTAGGGACGAAGGTCCCAAACCAATTTCTTGTCATTAGGGTTAGAGAAATTAATCTCAAACCAATAGTTTTCTTTAGGAATCATAGAGACCTCACCCTTAATATTCTTCCACTCTAAGAGGAGTTTGTTTCTGATTTTTGGGAAATCAATAGGTACACCAAAAATGTAACACCCCAAATCCGTAGAACTCGAGGTGCTACTGGGTTAGGATCTCACAATGGATCCTAACCCTAGCCTGACAACAAGTTCACTGAATCTTACAACAAGGCACCAATAGATTAAAACAAAACATAAAACATATATATATATATATATATATATATATATAGATATACATATAAAAAAGATGATATAGAGTACTGCTGAGTACAAAGTCAAACAGAAAATCCGTACAATAATGATAACCCAAAATCCCACAATAACGCCCAGTGTACGGAACCCTCAGCAGATCACCCCTCTGGATCACTCTGCAGCTCTCCTAACCTACAAAGGATCTACAACACGGTATAAAACCGTTAGCTAACTATACACATATATAAGAAGATGTTAGAGCACAATCACATGTCAATAATATTAACACGTTATCATGATATCACACATTTACCCGGTTTATTATCTTTATAACGTTAATCACTCAAGAGTATATAGATCAGTATATGAAAATACATAACACGAGGAATGAATATAATCCTCGCCTCTGCGTGCAATAGCTAGCTGGAGTGGTATCACGGAACTTTCCCGTATACCATATGGAGTGGTAGGTGCCCTTCCCGTATACCAGAACTAACTAGCTTACAGAGAACTTCCCAGACTCCACTACGAGATGAAAGGTAAGTTGTCACAACCACTACAATGGGCGGTCAATATAACATAGGTCGGTGACCAACATAAAACATGCTATAAAGCATATAACAAACACCACTCATGCACACATCCAATGTAAGGATGGCAGCTAAGTAAGTCCTATGGACTTACCTCAATCTCAAAAGTCGTATCACTACGATCAGCTCTCACTCAGGTCCAATCCAAACTGGAGGACAAACGGCCTATACAAGGCATACATATATATATATCAAACTCCTATCACACAAAGGGGTCACACCTAGACCCAAGGGATCCATAAGGATCATATCCAACTCGTAAACCTCAAGGCCGTAACCGGCATATCTATATCATACTCATCATAAACCGATACCTAGCATGGTACTAGTTTCCTCATACTAGGAAAGGAAAGGAGCTACCCAACTATGGGTAGTCTCGGGACAAAATGCACCTGCGTAATCAAGGGACGCAGGAGCAGAACAGGTAACCCGCAGGCGCGGCAGGGATTAGCCGCAGGCGCGGTGACACGGGACACAAGCAACGCAGGCAAGGCGCTGCGGCACAACTTCCGCAGGGGCGGCGGCTTCTAGGCGCGGGGGCGGCATCAGTTCAGAACTTGAACCCGCGGCTTCTCTTTGGCTCTTCACGTGATCAATTCATGTCTTCTCTTATCCAATTCACACATAAACAAATACATACACATTCCAACATTAATATATGCTCAAACATCTAATCCTAAGTTAAAGAGATGGAAACAAAGAAAAAGAGAAGGAGAAGAAGCAAGAACTCACCACTACGGAAGATCCTAGGCTGCAGGGAGAGTCACACACATCAGTAGCTGGCTTCCAAGCTCAGCATACACATCACTAGCATCATCATCAACCACAAAGTACAACTTTCTAGACTACCAGATTTGTGTGGTCTAATCAGTGCAGGCAAAGTTTTGAGGAGTTGAAGAGGCGTTTGACTTCTGCTCCTATTTTGACACAGCTAGAGGGTACTGAGGATTTTGTGGTATACAATGATGCATCCAAGCTAGTCTTGGGATGTGTTTTGATGCAGCGAGGCAGAGTTATTGCTTATGCCTCTCGACAGTTGAAGACGTATGAGGAGAACTACCCGACTCATGATCTGGAGTTGGCAGCGGTAGTTTATGCACTGAAGATATGGAGACATTACATGTATGGTGCTACATGTCAGATTTTCACAGACCATAAGAGCCTGAAGTATATTTTCGCGCAGCGGGAATTGAATAACCGCCAGCGTAGGTGGCTCGAGCTTATCAAGGATTTTGATCTGGAGATTCTGAACCATCCAAGGAAGGTGAACGTTGTCGCCGAAGCCCTGAGTAGGAAGACGCCTCGAGAGCAGGCGATTGCGTGATTGACAGTTCAACATCAGTTGCAGAGACATCTGATCTGGTTAGAGTTGGACATCTAGTTTCCTGATGAGGATGCCTAGCTGCGTACTTTAGAGGTCCTTCCTGATCTGTTGGGCGAGATCCAACAGAAGCAGGAGACCTGCCCGACATTGATGAGGATACGAGATAGGATGTCTCGGGATGAGGCACCACAGTTCCTCCTTGGAGCAGATGGAGTTTTGAGGCGCCGCGGTCGCGTCTGTGTACCTGCTGATACGGAGCTGAGGCAGAGGATTTTACAGGAGGCTCACTGTACACCTTAATCTGTACATCCAGGTACGAGTAAGATGTATCAGGACTTGAGACGTATATATTGGTGGGGAGGGCTGAAGCCCGATGTGGCCAGATTTGTGGCATAGTGTGCGACCTGCCAGCAGGTCAAAATCGAGCATTTTAGACCTGGACTTGAGCTCCATCCACTTTCTGTTCCACAAAGGAAGTGGGAGGACGTCACCATGGATTTTGTGACTGGACTGAGGCTGAGCTGGAGTGTTGATGCTATTTGGGTCATAGTGGACAGATTGACGAAGACGGCACGTTTCTATCCTATTAGAGAGACGTGGCTGGTGAGCAGATTAGCTGAGGAGTTGTAACACCGCAAATTCGCGGGACTCGGGGCGCTACGGGCGAGACCTCACAATGGGTCCCGACCCTTAGCTTGACAACAATTTCACCGGACCTTCCAACATGGCACAAATAAAGGCAAAAACTCAAATATGTTTTTAATGTATGCGGAAACGAAAAGTACGAAACTACAACTTGGAAACTCAGCCGAGTCCTCAAAACAACGTACATAAATCCGAATTCTAACATACGACAATATCCAAAACGAGAAGATGCAATGACTCAAAACATCCCCGTCCTATAATGTACGGAGACCCCGGCTGTCCACTCCTCCGCCTCACTCGGCGGCATCCCTAACGTACAAGTCATCTACACAATCGGTTTAAAACCGTTAGCTAATATTCTAGGCATTAGAAAAGAGGTGAAGGCACAAACACACCCATAACATAAAACATAAATCACACAAGTCCGGTTCCTTATCTTTTATTATTAAGTCGCATTCCAATCTAGTTCAACTTCTTTTGTGACACGAGACCCCAATGGTCTCACCTCGGTCCCTACTTTCCGGCAAAGGAATGGTACGGATGCATCCGTCCATCTAACCCGCCGGGCTAGTCGCCGAGAATCCTCTAGACCTCACTATGGGCTAGGCAGTATTGTTACCGTCCGTTCTCATACACATGAGCCAATATAAACATATATATAAAGTCGGTGGTCCTAATTACCGGTTTCATCGTTATAACATAAAATAACACACACCACCAAACACACAGCAATACTAATACATAAAATACGAGCTAAGTAAGTCTGAAGATTTACCTCTTCCCAAATGCTATCTCACAAACGCTCACGCTTCCCTTGGGAAGAAGTATTCAACCTGTTCATAACAAGGTATCATCAAAACCCGCTCAACTCGAGAAGTCTAGGACTTCTACACAAATGATCTACGCAGGATCATTTGACTCGCATTCTAGGACCGCATCCTAGAGTCCAACATAATTACCGTCAATAATGACGTAAAAGCCAACTAGGTCTAATCCCGCTCCTCACATTCTCTTAAGGTCTCAAGAGCCGCTACTTGGCATTTCCACTAAGTTATGCAATTTCCAACCTATCATGATACTACTAAGCATATATAGATCGATACGAATTCATGGATTTTACCGGCTTCGGGTCCTAGCAAGATACTATCCATTTCGCCCATATGTTAACTGATCGTAAACTTATAGCTTAACGGAACCTAAGATAAACTCGTCTAATTTCCGAGGTTAAAACTCGCTAACATATTTTCCGGGCACTTATACAATTCCTAACACATATGGGCATAAACTGTAATTATCAAACTGTTGGGTATAAACTGTAATTAACCAAAAGCTGCGGGGTTAAGTGTAAATATACCGAAAGTGAGGGTGGCCGACCGAGATTACTAAGAGATCCCGGCAGAGATTTTGCAGTGGTATCCCGGCGGCGTCACTGCTTCTCCGGCGGGGCAAGGGCGGCGGCGAGCATCCTCGGTGGTGCTGCAGGTGGCCGGCAGTGGCTGGCTCCCGGTGGCGGCCGTTCTCCGGCGAAGCCAAGGCGTGCAAAAAGAGAGACGAACCGTGTTGCTGCTCACCCGAGGCCAAAGGCAGCGGCGAGACTGGACGGCGGCTCCTAGGGCAGCGGGGAGGCTCTTCCTCGGCGGTGTTGATGGCGGCGGCGTGGCGTTCTCCGGGCTCGAGCAGCCTGAACGCAGGGAGATATCCCGGCTGAGGAAAGGAGGGTGAGAGGCGCCGGTTGGTGGCTCTCCGCTGTGCCCCAAGGCTCGGGACGTAGGGAGGGAGAAGTGACGACGGTGGCGGACGGGCGGCTAGGCACGGTGGTGTGAGAGAGAGAGAGAGAGCTGAGGGAGGGAGTGAGGTGTGGAATGAGGGAGAGAAGTGAGTGCCGGCTGAAGTGAAGGGCATGCCGAGAGGGAGAGGGAAAAGGGGAGGCCGGACCGAGGGGTCGGCCTGTGCAGCACGCCAGGTCCGGACCGAGGGGTCGGCTGCAGGCCCTGCTCCCTTACAAGCCTAGGCGTAGGCTGGGCGGGCGGCACGTGCAAGCTGGCATGGGATTAGGGAAAGCGCCGCGGGTGATCCCGCGAGGCTGGGCAACGATCTCGGCCGAGATAGGCAGGCCGAGATTCCCCAAGAAGAAAGAAAAGAGAAAAGAAATAAAAGGGCCGGATCGAACTCGTTAAACTAGTTCGGTAACGGGTGTTAAGGGTCGGAATATTTTCCGACATTCTCGTAAAAATAATTTATGATTCACGGCTTCGGAATAAAAGTCGGATATTCTCGTAGAATAATTTACCGAAATAGGAATAACACGATAAATTTATTTTCTAAAAATTCCGGGCGTTACAGGAGTATACTAGGCAGATAGTGAGACTCCATTGTGTACCGAGGACGATCGTCTCAAACAGAGATGGACGATTTACCTCGAGATTCTGGCAGTAGATTCAGACTGCCTTGGGGACGAGTTTGCACTTCACGACTGCGTTCCATTCTCAGACAGATGGTTAGTCAGAGAGGACCATTCAGACCCTGGAGGATATGTTGCGAGCTTGTGTGTTGGATTGGGGACAAGTGTGGACGGATCATCTCCCACTTGTTGAGTTCTCCTACAACAACAGTTGGCGAGCATCTATTGGGATGACCCCATATGAGGCACTGTATGGATAGAGATGTCGTACCCCGTTATGGTGGGATGAGCAGAGCAATGTCAGTGGTTTGACACCTGATCAGATTCAGGATGATATGGCTCGAGTAGCACTGATTCGAGAGCGTATGGTGACTGCATAGAGCCGTCAGAAGTCTTATGCTAATAGGAGGCGTAGACCTCTAGAGTTCAGAGTTGGAGCCCATGTGTGGCTGAGAGTGTCCCCGACACGAGGTGTTAGGCGTTTTGGCATTAAGGGGAAGTTGAGTCCCCGATATGTCGGACCGTTTGAGATTCTGGACCGGGTTAGGAGCGCAGCTTACAGATTAGACTTGCCTCCGAGATTAGAGGGTGTTCACCCTGTATTTCATGTGTCTCAGCTGAGGGAGTACATACCAGATCCGAGACACATTGTGAGCTATGATGATTTGGTGGTTGAGCCGGACCACACGTTTGTTGAGCATCCTATTGCAGTCCTAGAGCGAGGTATGAGACGCCTGCGTTCGAAGGACATTCCTATGTTGAGGATACAGTGGTCGAGACGAGGACCCGAGGAGGCTACATGGGAGACTGAGGATAGTATCCAGAGGAACTATCCAGAGTTCTATGCTAAGTTAGATGCACCAGTAGGATCACCGAGTAGATCTTAGTACTAGCTTGGTCAGTCTTATGTGCTAACATGCTTATATGCTATGATGTGTTTATTTCATACTAGCTTTGATGTGATTATGATCTTATTAGATCATGTTGTGCTAGTATGATTCTTGTTTATAGCTGGAGATGGTTCTTTCCTCCATGCTATTGTGATATGATAGGTTTAACTGGAGATGGTTCTTTCCTTCATGCTATTTTAATGGACATAGTAGTAATGGAGATGTTCTTCCTCCATGCCTTTTTTAATATGGGTATGATATGGCTAGAGATGTGATTCCTCTATGTCTTGTGATATGTTTATGGTTTGGCTAGAGATGGTTTTCCTCTAGGCCCTGTATATTATAGTTTGCTGCTGGAGTTGATGATTTCCTACATGCTTATGTTTGAGGTTATAGAGAGTTTTACATCGGCTTTTGAGTCCGAGTGGTTTCAGGACTTTGCAAGTTTCGGGACGAAACTTGTTTTTATGGGGGTGAGATGTGAGAGCCCTATTCTTTCGGACCGAGTCTTGGTCCTTAGCCGAGATTGGCTTGGCCGAGATTGGCCTTTCCACACCCGCGGGCTTAACTACCGCCCCTTCGGGTTTCCGCCCCTGCGGTTTCCGACGGCTGCAACCGGTTTTGTTGACTCCTTTGACCCGTGCTTTACCCTTTGCTTACTTCTTTCCTTTCCCTTGGCTGATCAAGGGTTTTCTTCTTCACTTCTCTTCCTCAGTTCCTACGTCCTTCTTGCTTCTTCATCCCTTCCTTTGATCTTGTTCTTGTTCTCCTTGGAGTTTGGCTTGGAAGTTATACTTTGTGGTTGATGATGATGCTAGTGATGTGTATGCTGAGCTTGGAAGCCAGCTACTGATGTGTGTGACTCTCCCTGCAGCCTAGGATCTTTAGCTTAGGATTAGATGTTTGAGCATAGATTAATATTGGAATGTGTATGTATTTGTTTATGTGTGAATTGGATGAGAGAAGACGTGAATTGATCACGTGAAGAGCCAAAGAGAAGTGAAGAAGAAAACCCTTGATCAGCTAAGGGAAATGAAAGAAGTAAGCCAAGGGTAAAGCACGGGTCAAAGGAGTCAACAAAACCGGCTGCAGCCGTCGAAAATCGCAGGGGCGGTTCCTTGAGCCGCAGGGGCGGAAACCCACAGGGGCGGCAGTCAGGCCCGCGGGTGCGGAAAGGCCAATCTCGGCCAAGCCAATCTCGGCTAAGGACCAAAACTCGGTCCGAAAGAATAGGGCTCTCACAAAAAATGTGGCCCATCAAGCATGAGTCTTTCATTTTTTGGATATCAGTTCGTACCTTTGACAGTTTACTCAAGTAGCTCGATATATCAAAATTGTTTTTGTTGAAAGAAGAGGGGATCGAAGGGAAGCACCTCTTACCTTCCTTGCAATCTGAATGGTCTTGACCATCCTTCAACGAGTTGGTTCCGTTTTTCTCAGAAGGAATGGAGCATACAACTTCTTTGAAGGTTATGGACGAGGATGTCATATTCAGGCACCAAGAGCTCGCAAATAGACAGAGAAATCGGGTTAGGAATGATATAGAAGGAACGTTGTTTAGAAAAATCCAAAGAGGAAGGAAGAGAGAACCCCAAGGATCTCTCTTTAAATAGGCCAGGCCACTAAGCCACTCATAAAACATAACATTCAGATGTTTCAAGGACAAAGATCTAATCAAGGAAAAGTACGACTTACCAAAGCAGATTAGGTGAAGGGATTCGCCGATAGAGTAGGAAGACTTGGTAGACTCCGTAGATAGCCATCTAAGGCCGTAACACCCAAGAAAAGGCTTAAGGAAGAACTGGGTACACTTTTCAGTACAGGGATAATCACTGAACGCCGCGACCCTAATCACCATAGGTGAATAGCGTGCTAAACCAACCCAGCCATCACATCGGTACCTAAACCCGGGACGGCCTCGCCAGTTAGCTCGAGAAGAACACATCATACTGGATAGGATGTATTCCAATGATGACTGAAATCTCCCAAGGAGATACAACCACCACAAATCCGGGAGACCCTCAAGCCGATCTTGTCCCAGAGAGACCGGATCAACCAATTTTCCAGGACAAATCCAACGAAACGGTCTGAAAAGAGTGACGGCGATTACTAGGGTTTGGAAGTTTGTGAGCTTAAAGGGGGGGCGCGTGGGAAGTAAATACGGGCGCGTTCATTTTGCGTTGTGAAGGTTTTTTTACAAGTTATATGTTGCAGATCTGTCTGTTATCATGTTATTTACTTGTCAACTTTGATAAGTAGATCTAATTTATTAATTATAAAAATTACTTGTTTTTGTGACTTATGTAATTATATCTATACTAATTATAAATATATATATTATCATCTATTGTGTGTATAAGCCTATATGATTAATTTAGATCTTGTTATAATATATATATATATATATATATATATATATATAATTTTATATTATTTTTCTGAAATTATATATGTATATATATTGACACATTCGTTTTAATTTTAGTGTGTCTGAGTGCTTATTATTTAATATACATAATATATATTTATTTATGTTTTTTAATTTCAATTTCGCCCATCTACAAATAATTTATGACTCCGCCTCTGGTTATACCTAGCATGATATTTAAAAAATAAACGTAAGTAATTTCGGGTAACTAGCACAATATACGTTGAGGCTCAAAGAATTGGAACAAACTAGGAGATTTTCTTGACCAAGACAACTTTTTAAATGATGCTTGACACGAAGTATTACTTGCCATGTGACTCTGTTGGGTTCTACAAAAATTGGGCAAGAATTTCTTAGAAGAAGGTTATTTGCATTGCATGGATGTCCTTCAAGTAAGCTTTTGTCTTGTGCACATCGAGATATTTAAGAATATCCTCTTAAAACTCGATAATCTTAGCACTCCCACAACTCATACTCGAATCAATTTGAAATTGCAAGACTATTAAATATGCATGTCTTCTCCCTTCTAGAAGCCTCTTGACATTAGTTTCAATGTTGGAATGAATCCCTTATTCCACTCGTATCGCATAATGATGTCCTTCATTGCTTCTATTAGTTTCTTCTCACTTCCTTGCATGAACTTTTTTTTTATTCATATTGTCATAAAAATAAGGAATCGGGAAGTAACAAATTTGGCATATGCAATTCACAATCAACGTATAAAATCTTAGTAATCTCTTATTGTTATTATATAAAATACATATACTTGTGTATATGTTTGTGTTTAGATCCCGTTCGGTAGCTCGACTTATTGCCAATAAGTCGACTTATTCAATCTTCATCCTCTAAAATTGATGTTCAGTACAAAATTAAAGGGGATGAAGGAGCGACTGAATGGGATGAAATGGCGAATGGAACTGCCTTCGGTTTCAGTCGATGGGTTGAGGTTGAAACTCCTTCAGTCGCCTTTGATAATTTCATTTCTCATTTGTACCCTCAATCCTCCATCATCTCACTTCACTCTCACCCAGTTCCATCGAAGGAGAAGGAAACCCTACGGCGGCGATGCGCAAGTAACACCATCGAAGGTACTCTTCTCTTCCGTTCTTCTCATTAATCCCTTGCTTTGTGCAATCGATTAACTTCTTACACATTTCTCGTACGTCGTAAGGGCCTTTTTACGACACACAACACTGGCTAGGTTCGGCCTTTGCAATCCCCAAATTGAAAGAGGTATGTCATCGGTTTGCTCTTCCCCCAAACTTTGTTTATAGATGAAATCTGTGCCTTGGACCATTATGCTGCATCTATATTATTATTGGCTTACATATTCTGCTCACTGCTTTCGTTATCTTTGAAGAACTCAGAGATCAAAAGGAGAAAGTGAACTCGCTTTGGCATATAGATATTCTGTTAGCAGGCTACAGTCTGGAAACAAAATACTAATCTTCATTACTTTCGTTATCTTTCATTGCTTGACATATTGGTAGAGATGTTGATAAAAAGGGTATTCCACACTCTCTGTTGGGTAAGAGTAATAAAAATGTGCCACTCTTGGCTATTGTTTTGATGGGTTACATTGACCTTGATCGGTTCTTATTTTGTGCACCTCTAGTTTAGGGTAGAGATTATGTCTGTTTATGCTCAACATCACTGCTTGGAATAGGGTTTTTGCTTACATGTATATGTCCGGTTTATAATCTTCCGGTTTACCTATGTTATTAGTATGACAAACATGTACAAGTCTCCAAAGACAAAAAAGAAGGAAAAAGGTGGAAGGGCCGGGAAAGGGACATTATGGGAGGTGGAGGAGCCTGAAGAGTATGAATGTATGTGGAGCTCCACTGATCAGTTCTTAAAGAAGCTACCCCAGGTAAAAAGTTGATAGTGTTTTTATTTTTGTATATCTCAGCAAGGTGAATATAGTATTCTCAAATGTATGACTGCGTGTGTGACAGACTGTTCTTGGAATGCTACTCAATTATCTGTTGTTGCTCACATTTGTGCAGAGCTCGAGCTCATCTGATGAGGGCGCCTCGCGTAGCCACTCCGTGGACTCCTCTTACCACTCACATGGTTCAGATTGTTTCGCTTTTGTAACACCCCAAATCCGCGGGACTTGGGGTGCTACTGGGCGAGACCTCACAATGGGTCCCGACCCTTAGCCTCACAACAATTTCACCGGACCTTCCAACAAGGCACAAATAAAGGCGAAAACAAAAAACCGTTTTTATGGCATATGGAAACGAAAAGTAACAAATACAAAGTGGAAACTCAGCCAAGTCCTAAAAACAACACAAATCCGATCCGAAAGTCTAAAACGTATAACAACAACCCCAAACAAACGATATACAACATGACCCAAAACCATCCCCGTCCTATAATGTACAGAGATCCCGGTTGTCCACTTCTCCACCTCACTCGGCGGCGTCCCTAACCTGCAAGTCATCTACAACACGGTTTAAAACCGTTAGCTCATATTCTAGGCATTAGAAAATCGGTGAAGGCACAAACACATATATAGCACAAAACATAAATCACACAACTCCAGTTTATTATCTTTTTATTATTAAGTCGTATTCCGTTCTAATTCAACTTCCGTTGTGACACGAGACCACAGTGGTCTCGCCTCGGTCCCTTACTGGCAAAGAATGGTGCGGATGCATCCGCCCGTATACCCGCCGGACTTGTTGTCGAGAACCTCCTAGACCCGCCAGGGCTAGGCAGATGATGTCACCGCCCGTTATCATACACTTGGGCCAACACATATATAAGGTCGGTGGTCCTAATTTACCGGTTTAATTGTTTATAACAAGAACATAAACACACACCACCAAACACACATCAATGCTAAGATATAAAATACGGGTTAAGTAAGTCCGGAGACTTACCTCGTCACCAAACCCAAGTCACCACACTCTTGCTTCCCTTAAGGAGGAAGCCCACAACCTGCTCACAAGAGATATGCATATCAATACATACTCACTCTCAAGAAGTCTTAGACTTCACTCTTAGTGATCTATACAAGATCACATAACCCTCAAACTAGGAATGCATCCTAGGTCCCAAGTACTCACCACACACTCTCCACACATGAAACAACCCACAACAATTCATAATTCCACAAGATATTAATCCTCAACCAAAGAGGCACAAGCTAGCCTAGAAGATCCATCATGCTCACATGCTCATATCCATCACTTACATCGAGCCTTAAGGGCTCCTAGGTTCACAACCACTAAGTGGCATTCCAAGCTACTCTAGATCCATCCTAGGCATGCTACTAACATGATCCAACATCAATACTAAGGAAGGAACGAAGAGGAAAGGAGAGGAGGAACCTATTGTCAAAGAAACGCGGTCGCGGAGTTAAGTTGGCGCCCCGGCGGAGCAGGAGCCGCCCCTGCGGAACCAGAGGCCGCCCCAGCGGAGCTGCCGGCCGCACCCGCGGCGGAAGGGAGTTGCCCCCGCGACCGTCGTGTCCTGGATTCCCGGAACCGCCCCGCGGCCGTGCCGAGCCGCGCCCGCGGCTGTGCTGGGCCGTGAGACTGCCACCGCCCCCGCGGCCATGCCGAGCCGCACCCGCGGCGGTGCAGTGCCGCTCCCGCGGCCGTGCTAAGCCGCGCCCGCGGCTGTGCTGGGCCGTGAGCCTGCCGCCGCCCCCGTGGCCATGCCGAGCTGCACCCGCGGCGGTGTTGTGCCGCTCCCGCGGCCGTGCTGAGCTGCCCATGCGGCTGGCCGCGCCCGCGGCCGTGATGATCCGCCCCCGCGGTCGTGCTGCAAAACGTCGTTTTCTTCGTCTTCGATCGTGGATCCTTGGCTCCAAATTCCTTCTTCTCTTGCTGGATCTTCTGCAAACACCCATCACTGGTCTTATTCACCTCTCCTTGATCTAATCGAGCTAAGAACCTATGCATGCAAAGAGTTGGGCAAAAAATCCTCAAGATCTTCCTCCATAGCCATGGATGAAGGAGGGAAGAAGAAGAAGGGAATATCAGCAAGGAAGAGAGGTGAGGGAGAGGAAGGAGCTTACCAACAGATCTGGAATGCCTCTCCAAGCTGTCCATAGCAAGATCTACACACAAAATGGAAGAAGAGAAGAGAAAGGAGCAAAGGAAACCATGAGAGGAAGGTGGGAAAGGAAATGAACGTGAAAGAGAAAGAGAGGAGAGAGAGGGAGGGGACAAGGGCTATCAAGGGAGAGGGGACAACAGCTGTCATGTCACATCACCCCGGAACGAGGGGTCGGAAATGACCCCTTGTCACTTTTAACCCGGAACGAAGGGTCGGAAAGCGGGAAAAAGGAAAAAACGACGAGTCGGCTCGGGATTTTTCAAAGGAATAAATCCCGGCTCTCGGCATCTCGGTATTACGGAATAACTATAAAGTGCTCTAAGTCCGGAATAAAATTAATAAAATTCCGGGCGTTACAACTAACCCCCCTAAAAACATGTTTCGTCCCGAAACTTGCTAAACTCAATACTCTCCAACCAACCCGTCTCGTAACCCCGTGGAACTCATAAAACGTACACTATCGGCTCTAATCCAAGTCTACAGATCGCATCACATCAAGACCTCGCAAGGTACAAATATCTCAAACCAAATCACATAATGACACAGAACAAACAAGGAAGATCTCGGGGCTAACCCGCCGGTCTTATCAATGTCGCTAAATCTTCGTAAAACTCAGGATAGTTCCTCCGGATACTATCCTCCGTCTCCTATGTAGCCTCGTCGGCTCCTCGTCTTGACCACTGCACTCTCAGTATCGGTATCTCCTTCGATCGAAGGCGTCTCGTACTCCGCTCTAGGACCGCTATCGGGTGCTCTGCAAAAGTGTGGTCCGGCTCGACCACTAGGTCCTCGTTACTGATGATGTGCCTCGTGCCAATCCGTTCTCTCAACTCCTGATTCGACTATGCCCAAATACGATGTCCCTAGCGTCTTAGTAGCCCATCTGCTCCGGTGATAAACTGCGGTGTCTCTCCTCGGGACACCCTGTCCCGGATCCTCCTCAAAATGGGAGATCCCTCCTGCTTCTGCAGGGTCTCACCGGACAGGTCAGGTAATACCTCTAACTCGGACATCCGACAGTCCGTATCCGGGAACCGGATATCAAACTTATCTCCATCAGATCCTTCTGTAACTGTTACTGAACCGTGAGCCGAGCTATCGCCTCCTCTCGAGGTGTCCTCCTACTCAAAGCATCGGCAACCACGTTCGCCTTCCCGGGATGGTATAAAACCTCCAAGTGGTCCTTAATCAGCTCCAACCATCTCCTCTGGTGGTTATTCAACTCTCGCTGAGTGAATATATACTTCAGACTCTTATGGTCTGTGAAGATCTGGCATGTAGCCCCGTACAAGTCATGTCGCCAGATCTCCCGGGCATGAAACATTGCCTCTAGCTCAAGATCATGGGTAGGGTAATTCTCCTCGTACGGCTTCAGATGCCGAAAAGCGTACGCAATAACCCTACCCCTCTGCATTAAACGCACTCCAATTCTAGATTTGAAGGTGTCGCTATACACTACAGAAACCTCCACGCCCACAGGCTGGCTAAAACAGGAGCGGAGGTCAACCTCCTCTTCAGCTCCTCGAAACTGTGTTGACAAGGCTCGGACCAAACGAACCTGGTAGACTTCCTCACTAAGGAAGTGAGCGGTCGTGCAATCACGGAGAAACCCTCAACAAAATGGAGGTAGTATCCCGCTAAGCCTAAGAACTGCGCACTTCCTTGACCGTCCTAGGAGGCGGTCATGAGGAAACAAACTCTATCTTTGTCGGGTCAACCATGACACCCTCGGCGGAAACTATATGACCCAAGAATGCCACCTAGGACATCCTGAACTCGCACTGAGAGAGCTTAGCGTAAAACTCTTTATCTTGGAGGACTCGAAGCACCATCCTCAGGTGTCCCTCATGCTCCTCTCTACTCCGGGAGTAGACTAAGATGTCGTCTATAAACACTACAAAGAACTGGTCCAAGAAGTCGATGAAGATGTCGTTTATCAACTTCGTGAAGACGGCGGGTGCATTCGTGAGCCCAAATGGCATCACGACAAACTCATAATGGCCGTATCTCGTCCTGAATGCCGTCTTCGGCACATACTCCTCTCTCGATTGATACACTTGAAACGCCGGGTGAACACCCTTTACTCTCGGCGGCCATGCCAGCCGGCAAAACACTTTCCCAACTTGCGCTAAGATCTCAAAAAGGTCCGACGTATCGGAAACTCAACTTCCTTCTCGGGTCTTCCTCACTACAACATTTCCATTATGTTTCTTCTTTTCTTGTCTCTAACAAAGAAGATCAAACTTCCAATTTACACCGTTGGCTTTGGTTCTTGTCAAACCAAACTTCGATGTTACTTTTCCTCAATTCTTGTTGCAAGTTCTAAGCAATGAAGGAAGTACTTTGCTTCACACTACTTCTACTAACGAGACATGTATGCTATAACTTTTACATCGTCTCTCGATACTAAGTCAAGACCATGTCTTGATGAATCGCTTGTACACTTCAAACCGATCGTACCTCGAGGCAATTTCAGAACAGTTGCACCAATGAATATCCTCTTAACTCCCGACGACTCCATTGTCCATTTTTATCCCACTCAATACTTCATCGTCATCCGGAGTAGGTTAGCCATAGATGGTGTTACTTGGAGAATCTTCCCACAATCCGGTAATGATCCGCCCATCCAAGAAACTTGCAACTTCTTTCACATCCTTCGGGGTTGTCATCCCGATACAGCTGGTCATACAACTTCTCTCTTCTTCGAGAGTAGACCAGAGTGTCCTATTCGGGCATTAGTAGGCCCATATGGAATCACTACAACTCGTAGTGACCATGGTTTGTCCAGTATGCGATGTTTGCACTACCCCAATCTCGACTTCTCAATTGGTGACAATCAACCTTAACTCGATTTTAGAAGAGACCACCGACCCTTGCAACCGGTCGAGTAGATCATCTACACGTGGTAAGAGGGTACTTGTTCTTCATTGTAATCTTGTTCGGCTCATTGTAGTCGATGTACAAATGGAGATAACCGTCTCTCTCCCCACAAACTGGTGTTCTCCATAACAACTTCAAAACAAGAGTTTAAGATATAATCTAAGCTCTTGTTACCGTTCCTTTAGGATTCCACAGCCTGGTTACTCTCCCCCACACTCATCCATAGACCACCCGCACATGCGCGTTCTCGGTTGTCACCAATTAGTTGGTAAATGACCTTCTCCTACGTCAATGACTTACCATTCTCCTATGCTTCCATGTTACCATTCTCATGAAGGCTACCCTCTCGGGGTACCTTAAACTCCGTTAGCTCATTCTTCATTCCACGCTTCCTTTTCCTTATGCGGGATAAACATACCCTTCTCGGCGTTGTTTAGTCACATGACTCGCCTTCATAGGCTTAACCGCGCTTCATGATGTCTTGTAAGCGCGTCTTCTCAAAATGTCTAACGTTAGTTAGCATCACGTGTTGCTATCATCTTCTTGGGATCATCAACTATACCTACTCCATCCTTTTTGGCGTTTCTTCGCCTTATCGTCACAGCAGAAACCGGTCAACTCCCCGTAAATCCCCACCTTGCCATTCTTCTCATAACTCTCGTAAATTTAACTCTTTGCTTAATGTTACCTCGTAAGCTTAACTTACGTTATCCTACATCTTTCACACTTGGTTCGATCGCGTTCTCATCTTGATTTCAAAGCTTAGGAGCGTCTAAGGACAGCTTCACTTCTCGTGATGTAACACCGCCTTTTTAATCTTGTTAGAATGCACCCATCTCCTCCTAGATTCGCACCTTTAGTTGTCCACGCGTCTTCTTGAAGAACTTAAGTTTGCTATCTCCATTGTTCTTGTCGTACGTAGTCCTTAAACACGGTAGCTCCAATAGATGTTCCCCTGGTCCTGGAAGATGGAGAACTATGCGCCCGGACCTCCCAACGGTCCTATACCTAGCCTTAGGAATGATGCTCTCAGAGACGTCCTCTACGGGAACCTTATCTACTGGTGGATCTACAACTGGCGGGTCCGCAATGGGGATATGTCCCCGACCTCTCGCGAATGGAGGTCTTCCTACTCGTCCCCGTCTCGGGACGGTAGGAGAAAGAGGGGGTCTACCCTTGTCGGGTCCTACGTAAGCGGTAGCTCTCGTACGGGCTATCTAATAGCGTATGGAGTTTACTTATGTATAAACACATAGGTGCTATTATGATCTCGTATGATAATACTTCTAAAAGCATAAGGTAAACATAGTCATAAAGCACATCTAAAACATACAAGTCCAAAACATCCTAAGGCCACACACGTAGCTAGATACATACAAATCCACAAACATCCTAAGGTCATATATATAACTATATATACCTATTTCTAATTCAGATATCTATGTCGCCGAGGTTTGCAGAAGGAATGGTGGTCCCGTACATTCTAACCCATACCCGACTCATGCATATGATTTTGAAAACGAAAAGTCAGAACCCGTGGGGGTTCTGTTTTATACCTCAATCGGCCTTTAAAAAGATTGCGAGTGTCATTGTTGTCAACCTAGGGCTCTGATACCACTTTTGTAAACACCCCAAATCCGCGGGACTCAGGGTGCTACAGGGCGAGACCTGACAATGGGTCCCGACCCTTAGCCTGACAACAAATTTCACCCGGACCTTTCCAACAAGGCACAAATAAAGGCGAAAACTAAAAACCGTTTTTAATGCATATGGAAACGAAAGTAACAAATACAAAGTGGAAACTCAGCCGAGTCCTCAAAACAACAACCCGATACGAAAGTCTAAAACGTAAACAACATCCCCAAACAAACGATAAACATAACCCAAAAACATCCCCGTCCTATAATGTACGGAGACCCCGGCTGTCCACTCCTCCACCTCACTCGGCGGCGTCCCTAACCTGCAAGTCATCTACAAACGGTTTAAAACCGTTAGCTCATATTCTAGCATTAGAAAAGCGGTGAAGGCAAAACACATATATACACAAAACATAAATCACACAAGTCCGGTTTATTATCTTTTTATTATTAAGTCGTATTCCGTTCTAATTCAACTTCGTTGTGACACGAGACCACGTGGTCTCGCCTCGGTCCCTTACCAAGGAATGGTGCGGATGCATCCGCCCCGTATACCCGCCGGACTCGTCGCCGAGAACCTCCTAGACTCCGCCAGGCTAGGCAGATGATGTCACCGCCGTTATCATACACTTGGGCCAACACATATATAAGGTCGGTGGTCCTAATTTACCGGTTTAATTGTTATAACAAGAAACATAAACACACACACCAAACACACATCAATGCTAATACATAAAATACGAGCTAAGTAAGTCCGGAGACTTACCTCGTCACCAAACCCAAGTCACCACACTCTTGCTTCCTTAAGGAGGAAGCCCACAACCTGCTCACAAGAGATATGCATATCAATACATACTCACACTCAAGAAGTCTTAGACTTCATCTTAGTGATCTATACAAGATCACCTAACCCTCAAACTAGGAATGCATCCTAGGTCCAAGTACTCACCACACTCTCCACACATGAAACAACCCACAACAATTCATAATTCCACAAGATATTAATCCTCAACCAAAGAGGCACAAGCTAGCCTAGAAGATCCATCATATCATGCTCACATGCTCATATCCATCACTTACATCGAGCCTTAAGGGCTCCTAGGTTCACAACCACTAAGTGGCATTCCAAGCTACTCTAGATCAATCCTAGACATGGTACTAACATGATCCAACATCAATACTAAGGAAGGAACGAAGAGGAAAGGAGAGGAGGAACCTACTGTCGAAGAAACGCAGTCGCGGAGTCAAGCTGCCGCCCCGGAGGAGCAGAAGCCGTCCCTGCGGAACCAGAGCCGCCCCTGCGGAGCTGCCGGCAGCACCCGCGGCGGAAGGGAGCCGCCCCCGCGGTCGTCGTGTCCTGGAGCCCCGGAACCGCCCCCGCTGCCGTGCCGAGCCGCGCCCGCGGCTGTGCTAGGCCGTGAGACTGCCGCCGCCCCGCGGCCATGCCGAGCCGCACCCGCGGCGGTGTTGTGCCGCTCCCGCGGCCGTGCTGAGCCGCGCCCGCGGCTGTGTTGGGCCGTGAGCCTGCCGCCGCCCCCGTGGCCATGCCGAGCCGCACCCGCGGCAGTGCTGTGCCGCTCCCGTGGCCGTGCGAGCTGCCCATGCGGCGGCCGCCGGCCCGCGACCGTGATGATCCGCCCCCGTGGTCGTGCTGCAGAAACGTCGTCTTTCGGATCGTGGATCCTTGGCTCCAAAGTCCTTCTTCTCTTGCTGGATCTTCTCCAAACACCCATCATTGGTCTTAGGCACCTCTCCTTGACCTAATCAAGCTAAGAACCTATGCATGCAAAGAGTTGGGCAAAAACTCCTCCAAGATCTTCCTTCATAGCCATGGATGAAGGAGGGAAGAAGAAGAAGGGAAAACATCAAGGAAGACAGGTGAGGGAGAGGAAGGAGCTTACCAACAGATCTGGAATGCCTCTCCAAGCTGTCCACAACAAGATCTACACACAAAATGAAAGAAGAGAAGAGAAAAGAGCAAAGGAAACCATGAGAGGAAGGTGGGAAAGGAAATGAACGTGAAAGAGAAAGAGAGGAGAGAGAGGGAGGGGACAAGGGTTGTCAAGGGAGAAGGGGACAGCAGCTGTCATGTCAGATCACCCCGGAACGAGGGGTCGGAAATGACCCCTTGTCACTTTTAACCCGGAACGAAGGGTCAGAAAGGCGGGAAAAAGGGAAAAATGACGAGTCGGCTCGGGATTTTTCTTAGGAATAAATCCCGGCTCTCGGCATCTCGGGATTACGGAATAACTATAAAGTGCTCTAAGTCCGGAATAAAATTAAGAAAAATTCCGGGCGTTACAGCTTTTATGTGTGAGCATGCCCTTCATTTGGCTGCAATAAACAAGCACCAAAAGGCTCATATTGACGCTATTACCCTGAGAGCCAACAAGGTAGAAATTGGAGAGAAGACAATGGAAAAGGAGAATGTCGTGCTTTCAACTCGAGTTTCAGAAGTAACGACCCGATACAGTTTTTTGGGGGTGGAGTACGCATCTGCAAAGTCCTTGATCGAAAGGTAGCGGGTTGAGATTGTGGTCACCCAGGGAATTGCAGGCATTTGTATTGGAATAGCATTCCTATGCTTGGTTGCTCTGCTGAAATTGTATTGATCGAAAACGTTGTAAGGTTGTGCAGAAGGTAGTTGTTTTGTGTGTTCCTTTTGGTGGTGTATTTTTGGATCATTTCATGTGTATTGTACCTTTTGTACACGGTGTTGTACGCACTCATATTTGACATTGAACGTTATGGTTAGGCCTTGTTTTGTGAACCTTACGTTCGTTAACTCTTATGTATTGAACATGTAGTGTTATCTATATATTGTAGTTTCGTTTTGTAGCTTTTGCTATGTACCTTGTTCTTTTATACTTTAGATAAGAGGTGTAGCACTCCTCAAGTAATAGTATCATGTGCTAGTCACCTGCAAAATTAAATAAATAGAACAAAACCTATTTCGGTCATTTTACCCATATTTCATCCAATTCATTCTCGTTTCAAACGAACACCACAACAAATTAATTCATTTCATTCCCTTCAACTTTATTCACATTTTTCATTTTCAGTTTCAGTTTCATTCATGATACCAAACAGGGCCTAGATCATGATATAAGACTTGTTGGACAATATTCTAAGGGCACTTATATTACCAAGCGTGTACCTTAGTATGACTCTAACGTAACCTACATGCCCTAACACTTAAACATGATCAGAGGTTAATATGTGTGTTGTATAATAGTTATTACCCTTATGGGTTATTATGTGATATTACCTTATATTACAAGCTTATATTTGATTTTTTTTTATATATTTGATAGCTTGGGCCAGATGGACTCTTAGGGCCTGAGAGCCGGATCACTTCCAATGGATATACCTTGGAAAAAACACAAAACAAAACAAGTCTGTTAATTATAATTAACAATCGTTAATCAACAATTAATAATCTTTAGATATTTTAAAAAATAATTTATGCTCCTAAATATATTTAATCGGAATTTCATTAATATGAAAGGTATTTTGCTAATCTGTAAACATGAAAACATATACATACTCAATAATATTCATCCTTACTTACCATAAACATAAGAAAATCATAAACGTTCATTAGTCTTAATCATGTGGTTCTAAAAGGTTTCTACTCCCTACGACTTTCACACACACACACACTAAGTTAACAAGTGAAAATGCAACGATTGTCGTCATTGTTCATTCATCCTCAAACCCGAGTCCTTAATGACAGAAGAGAAAAAAGAGATTGAGACAGAAGGAACGAGATCTTGTGTGATCCTCGTTGAAGGTAGATTATGAACATACGCTTCACTAAGCATTATTGTTGTTGCTAAAGCATCATCTTCCTTTTCCTACTTTTTTTTGTTGTTTCTAATTGTTTTGATCTTGGTTTCTTCTTGTATTTTTGTAACCCTTATACGATCGATGTAACTACCTAATAAATTGTGTTATATTTTCCCTCTTTAAATCCCATAAGTGTAGAGTTTTCTCAAACCACGTCACCAAATTGATTCTCTTTAGATCTATATCTTTATTTACAACAAGATTAGATCTAAAAATCATATTTATATAAAAAAAAACCTTTTTCGGATTTAGTTTATCAATTTGGTATTAGAGCTTCTGGAACATTGAGTTTTAAAATTGTAGGGCTTTTGTGAACGTAAGACGGTAATAACCGTGACTCTATTGACTAGAGGTTCAAAATTATGAACATACGTTTCACTAAGCATTATTGTTATTGGTAAAGCATCATCTTCCTTTTTCTACTTTTTTTTGTTGTTTCTAATTGTTTTGATCTTGGTTTCTTCTTGTATTTTTGTAACCCTTATACGATCGATGTAACTACCTAATAAATTGTGTTATATTTTCCCTCTTTAAATCCCATAAGTGTAGAGTTTTCTCAAACCACGTCACCAAATTGATTCTCTTTAGATCTATATCTTTATTTACAACAAGATTAGATCTAAAAATCATATTTATATAAAAAAAACCTTTTTCGGATTTAGTTTATCAATTTGGTATTAGAGCTTCTGGAACATTGAGTTTTAAAATTGTAGGGCTTTTGTGAACGTAAGACGGTAATAACCGTGACTCTATTGACTAGAGGTTCAAAATTATGAACATACGTTTCACTAAGCATTATTGTTATTGCTAAAGCATCATCTTCCTTTTTCTACTTTTTTTTGTTGTTTCTAATTGTTTTGATCTTGGTTTCTTCTTGTATTTTTGTAACCCTTATACGATCGATGTAACTACCTAATAAATTGTGTTATATTTTCCCTCTTTAAATCCCATAAGTGTAGAGTTTTCTCAAACCACGTCACCAAATTGATTCTCTTTAGATCTATATCTTTATTTACAACAAGATTAGATCTAAAAATCATATTTATATAAAAAAAAACCTTTTTCGGATTTAGTTTATCAATTTGGTATTAGAGCTTCTGGAACATTGAGTTTTAAAATTGTAAGGCTTTTGTGAACGTAAGACGGTAATAACCGTGACTCTATTGACTAGAGGTTCAAAATTATGAACATACGTTTCACTAAGCATTATTGTTATTGCTAAAGCATCATCTTCCTTTTTCTACTTTTTTTTGTTGTTTCTAATTGTTTTGATCTTGGTTTCTTCTTGTATTTTTGTAACCCTTATACGATCGATGTAACTACCTAATAAATTGTGTTATATTTTCCCTCTTTAAATCCCATAAGTGTATAGTTTTCTCAAACCACGTCACCAAATTGATTCTCTTTAGATCTATATCTTTATTTACAACAAGATTAGATCTAAAAATCATATTTATATAAAAAAAACCTTTTTCGGATTTAGTTTATCAATTTGGTATTAGAGCTTCTGGAACATTGAGTTTTAAAATTGTAGGGCTTTTGTGAACGTAAGACGGTAATAACCGTGACTCTATTGACTAGAGGTTCAAAATTATGAACATACGTTTCACTAAGCATTATTGTTATTGCTAAAGCATCATCTTCCTTTTTCTACTTTTTTTTGTTGTTTCTAATTGTTTTGATCTTGGTTTCTTCTTGTATTTTTGTAACCCTTATACGATCGATGTAACTACCTAATAAATTGTGTTATATTTTCCCTCTTTAAATCCCATAAGTGTAGAGTTTTCTCAAACCACGTCACCAAATTGATTCTCTTTAGATTTATATCTTTATTTACAACAAGATTAGATCTAAAAATCATATTTATATAAAAAAAAACCTTTTTCGGATTTAGTTTATCAATTTGGTATTAGAGCTTCTGGAACATTGAGTTTTAAAATTGTAGGGCTTTTGTGAACGTAAGACGGTAATAACCGTGACTCTATTGACTAGAGGTTCAAAACATTCACGTCTTTATAATCTTCGAAAAACGATAGATCTTGTTAACTCTCAGCTATTAATAAATATCATGTTGTACGCCTCTGTCATACTATATCTTGTGTTAAAAGCAAAAAAGAGATGTAAAGAGAAGTAAAGATAAGATTTTTGATGATCATGTTGTTGTTCTTCTACTAGAACTCATTGTCTAGCCAATTCAAAAAAGATGGTTGTAAGAGCCTTAGTTCTTGGACCGAGTGAGATCTTTAGCCAAGTCTAGTTTTGACCGATTTGTGGCTTAGCCGCACCGCGGATGGGGGTGCCGCCCCTGCGGGTTTCCGCTCCTGTGGCCCTGGCTGCCGCCCCTGCGGTTTTCGGCGGCTGCAGCCGTCTTCTTTGACTCTTTGACCCGTGCTTTACTCTTTACCTTTCTTAATCTTTGTCTTGGCTGATCAAGGGCTTGTTCTTCTTTCCTTCCAGCTTCCCACGTCCCTAGCTTCCCTTGCTTCCCTTTGACCTTGTTTTTGGTTAAGAAGAGTTGGTTTGAGTTTTGGTTGTGTTGTGGCTTTTGTGGTTGATGATTGTGAGTATGCTGAGCTTGAAAGCCAGCCTTGGTGTGTTGATCTTCCCTGCAGCTTAGGACCACAAGAGTGGTAAGTGTTTGCTTCTTCTTTCTTTCTTTCTTTCCTTCCTTCCCTTTGATTCAATCTCTTAGCTTAGGTTTAGATGCATGTATAGGTGTGTATTGATGTTTGTACGTGTATGTATATGTATGTGTTTGAACCTTGATGAGAGAAGACGTGTGTGATCACGTGAAGAGCTGAGGAGAAATCGCAGAATCGTTTCCTGCGTTATCGCCGCCCCCGCGGCCGAGAGTCACCGCCCCCGCGGCTACCGTGTTGCAGCGCCTGCGTCGTGCCAGTGGCATGCCTACGTTTTCCAGCGTTCCTTGTCACCGCCCCCGCGGCTACGTCCCGCCGCGCCCGCGGTACCTGCTCCGCCCCTGCGTCCCTTGTGTCACGCAGGCTGTGTTGATCTCCAGAGCGGAGCAGTTTGAGTTTGAGTCTAAGACTCCCGAGGTTGAGGTAAGTCCGTGAGACTTACTTAGTTGTCATTCCTTTATAGGATATTGTGCATGAGTGGTGTGTGTTATATGTTTATAGCATGTGTTATGATGGTTACCGACCTATGATGTATAGATTGCCCATTGTAGGGTTGTGGCAACTTTTCCATTCATCCCGCTGGGAGTTGGGGGTTCTCTGTGGTCAGGTCAGACTAGGTAAACGGTTTGGGCACTCTCCATTCCCTTAGGGTACACGGGGAGGTGTTCCAGGCACCATTCCAGCTGGTTATAGTACCCAGAGGCGAGGGTTATATTCCTCGTGTCACTTATGTTTATATGGATATTTATATATGAGTTGATTGCTGGACTTTATAAAGATAATGAACCTGGTAAATGTGTGAAAGCATGATGATGTGTTAAGATTTCTGATGTGTGTTTGTGCTCTAGCATATTCCTGTATTTGTGTATGGTTAGCTAACGGTTTTATACCGTGTTGTAGATCTTTTGCAGGTTAGGAGAACTGCAGAGTGATCCAGAGTGGGTGATCTGCTGAGGGATCCGTACACTGGGGTTATACTCGTGGGTTACGGGGTATTTTGATCATGTATATACGTTATGTTTTGTTTGTATTCAACAGCGTTGTATAAACTTTTTGATACTTTTATAACAGTTTGATGTTTTGTATTTAATCTATCGGTGTCTTGTTGTAAGATTCAGTGAACTTGTTGTCAGGCTAGGGTCAGGATCCATTGTGAGATCCTAGCCCAGTAGCACTCCGAGTCCTACGGATTCGGGGTGTTACAAAGGTGGTATCAGAGGGAGGTTGACAACAATGGCACTAGTAATCTGCAATAAAGTTCGAATAGATAAATAAACAGAACCCGAAAGGGGTCTGACTTTTCAAAAGACTTTTGGTTTGAAGTGAGTACAAAGTGATTTGGCTTATCGTGTACGTGAGCCATCACCCCTCTGAAGATCTCGACGGTATAGGTATATATATATGTAGATAGATATTATTTGATGTGATGTGTGATCTATATATCTATACATACGGCATATATATAGCCTCCTGAGTAGGTTACGTCCTCTGCAGATGTTTCAGACTAGAGCACCTGCAGCTGGACGGGGTAGAGGTAGAGGTAGACCCCCTCTAGGTAGAGGATGGGGTAGGATTCTTGCTGCTGATGTACGGGTAACAAGAGAGCTTCAGGAGAATGTGGTTGAGAGTGCCGCCTCGGGGATCGGGAATGGTATAGTTGAGAGACATACACCACAGCGAGTCCAGTCAGATGACTCGGTTATGTCATTATGAGGGGACCAGATTTCCTTGCGTACATTAGACAAGTGGAAGAGGCTGCTAGAGCAGGTGAACGTATTCCTGATTTGCCAGTACAGGGGGAATCATTTGAATGATTGCATAGGATTACTCAGGTGCCAGTTGTATCGGCACGTGCTGCTGAGATTACCCGAGTTTCAGGGGAGCATAGAAGGTCTGAGAAGAGACAACGTATTGGGCAGACCAGTGGTACTAGAGGAGTTGTTGGCTCAGGGCAAGGCCAGAATCGCTAGAGTCAACCCCCACCTGTACCAGTTATAGATCAAGGACGGCGATGTTTTAATTGTGGTAAGCATGGACATACGCAACGAAGGTGCACGAGGCAGACAGTGACTTGTTACATCTGTGGAAAACGAGGTCACAGACATATTTTCTGTAGACATGGTGGAGCTTTGTCTCAGCCGGGTTCTTTTCCTGTTAGGGTAGTTGGGGGTGGACAGAGGTCACCTCAGCAACAACAGCGATAGCAACCTGGGCCGACCAAAGGTGCTGAAGGAATGGTAGGTTCTGAACGATACCAGAGACGCTCAAGTTACCCCGCAGCCGCATTGGTTGTTGCTACGGGTCCACGGTGTTTTAACTGTAATGATCCTGGACATTTACGACCAGCATGCACGTATCCGTTACTGACTTGCTTCACTTGTGGTGGGCAAGGTCACCTAGAGATTTTCTGTAGATGGGTCGGAGTTCTATCATAGCAAAGTTCTTTTCCTGCCTATGCAGTGAGAGGTGGACAGAGATTACCTCAGCAGATACATGGACCGTGGAGAATCCCAGATTGCCGTACTACTCCGGGAGCTTCTCCGGGGCCGAGTAGAGGCTTAGGTCGGAATGATGATGTTGGGGACACCAGAGGACCACAGGGTCTAGTTTTGCACTGAGGAGTGCAGAGGAGCCAGCTGCACCACCTGTTATAGGTATCATTCTGATCCATGGTTTACCTGTTAGAGTTTGTTTGATACTGGAGTTATGTCTTCTTTTATATCTGATGCTTGTATAGAGTGCTTGAGTTTAGATATGATTGAGGGGATACCCTTTATTATAGGGTTACCCGATGGTAGTAGGGTCAGAGGTACCCATGAGATTCGTGACTGTCCCATTTCTGCAGGGATCCGTATTTTACTAGTTGACTTCTTTGTCATGCCATTGGAGCATGAAGAAGTCATACTAGGTATGGATTGGATGGATGGACTTTCTACAATCTTAGATATAGGCAGGAGGACCGTTACTTTTCTACCGAGTTAGAACAAATAGAGGTTTTCCGAGGTTGGAACCTTGGAAAATCTGGCATGGTTATCAGTGCGATATGAGCAGCTAGATTGTTTGCACACAGATGTGAGGTCTTTTGGTGTTATGCATGAAGGAGGGGGAAGTCCAGCATTAGAGGATATCCCAGTGGTCTGTGAGTTGCAGATTTGTTCGCTGAGTCGTCCGGTTTGCCGCCTCAGAGGAGTGTGGACTTTGGTATCAAGTTAGAGCCTGGTATGAGGTAGATCTGGAAAGCCCATATCGGATGGTGCCTATTAAGATGTTGGAGCTGAAGAAGCAACTTGAGGAGTTGGCCGAGAAGAGTTTTAGTCACCCTAGTATATCTCCATGGGGAGCATCTATGCTCTTCGTACGAAAGAAGGACGGATCGTTGAGACTGTGTAGTGATTACAGAGAGCTGAACAAGGTGACCATTAAGAATGAGTAGCCATTGCCGTGTATGGATGACTTGTTGGATCAGCTTCCGGGAATGACAGTATTTTCCAGGTTGGACCGGCGCTCAGGATATCACCAGCTGAGGGTGAGAGAGCAGGATGTGCACAAGACAACTGAGGATTTGGTTGCAGGCTTTGCGGGATAGAGAACTTTATGTTGAGTTCTTTAAGTGTGAGTTCTGGATGCTAGGGGTAGCAGTCCTGGGTCATGTGGTATCAGCTGAAGGAATTAAGATGGACTCAGCCAAGACTGAGGCAGTAGCAACATGGACTACACCGACGAACGTCAAGGAAGTACGTAGTTTCCTTGGCCTAGCCGGTTATTACAGACGCTTCGTGGAGGGATTTTATGTGATTGCCCGTCCACTGATGAGTTTGCTGAGGAAGACTACCAGATTTGTATGGTTTGATCAGTGTGTATAGAGTTTTGAGGAGCTGAAGAGACGTTTGACTTCTGCTTCTGTTTGGGCACCGCCAGAAGGTAATGAAGGATTTGGTCTGATTAAAGTTGGACTTTTGGTTTCCGGATGAGGATACCCGGCTGAGTACTTTAGAGGTTCTACCTGATCTGTTGAGTGAGATCCAACAGAAGTACGAGACCTGTCAGATCTTGATGAGGGTACGAGATAGGATGTCTCGGGATGAGACACCACAGTTCCAGCTGGGAGCAGAGGGAGTTTGGAGACGCCGTGGTCGCGTCTGTGTACCTGCTGATACAGAGCTGAGACAGAGATTTTTATAGAAGGCTTACTTTACACCTTACTCTGTACATCTAGGTACGGGTAAGATATATCAGGACTTGAGACGTTTATAATTGTAGAAAGGGTTGAAACCGATGTAGCCGATTTGTGGCATAGTGTGTGACCTGCCACAAGGTCAAGATAGAGCATTGTAGACCTGGAGGTGAGCTTCATCCACTTCTTGTTCCACAGAGGAAGTGGGAGGACGTCACCATGGATTTTGTGACTGGACTGAGGCTGAGCCAGTGTTTTGATGCCATCTAGGTCATAGTGGACCGATTGATGAAGACGACACATTTCATTCTTATTAGAGAGACGTGGCCGGTAAGCAGATGGATGAGGAGTACACTAGGCATATAGTGAGACTCCATGGTGTACCGAAGACGATCGTCACAGACCGAGATGGACGATTTACCTCGAGGTTTTGGCAGCAGATTCAGACTGCTTTGGGAACGAGTTTGCACTTTACTACTGCGTTCCATCCTCAATTAGATGGTCAGTCAGAGAGGACCATTCAGACGCTAAAGAATTTGTTACGAGTTTGTGTTTTAGTATGCATCTGTTGGGATGGCCCTATGAGGCACTGTATGGGTAGAGATTTCGTACACCGTTATGCTGGAATGAGCCTAGTATGGCTAGTGGTTTGATACCTGATCAGATTCGGGATGATATGGCTCGAGTAGCACTGATTCGAGAATGTATGCTGACTGCGCAGAGCCGTCAGAGGTCGTATACAGATAGGAGGCATAGATCTTTAGAGTTAGAATTGGAGCCTAGTATGGCTGAGAGTGTCTCCGACACGAGGTGTTAGATGCTTTGACATTAAGAAGAAGTTGAGAGTGCAGCTTACAGATAGTTCTGTCTTCGAGATTCGAGGATTTACCCTGGGTTTCATGTGTCTCAGCTGAGGGACTACATACCAGCTCGAGACATACTGTGAGTTATGATGATTTGGTGGTTGAGCCGGACCACATCGGTATTGAGCATTCTATTACAGTCCTAGGCAGAGACATGAGATGTCTGCGTGTATAGAACAAACCTGTGTTGAGGATACAGTGGTTGAGACGAGAACCTGATGAGACTAAGGTAGAGACTAGGGATAGTATCCAGAGGAACTATCCAAAGTTATAGGCGAGGATAGATATACCTATAGGATCCAGGAGTAAGTCTTAGGACTAGCCTGAGAAGCGATATGATTACGAGCCTATCTGCTTATGCGCTTATATGCTATGCTATCTTTATTTTCGTGCTAGCTATCATGTGTTTATGATCTTACTAGATCCTGTTGTGCTAGTACGACTGTTAGGTATAGCTGGAGATGGTTCTTACCTCCATGCTATTGTGATACGACTGTTAGGTATAGCTGGAGATGGTTCTTACCTCCATGTTATTGTGATACGACTGTTAGGGATAGTTAGAGATGGTTCCTACCTCCATGCTATTTGGATGGACATAGTTTAGATGGAGATGTCTTCTCCATGCCCCGATGATGGTTCGCTAGAGATGTTCCTCTATGCCCCAGATAGTAGTGTGATCTTTTGAGGTATAGTGTCACATGGGTTGATACCTTATGTACGAGATATGATACCTCCGATGGAGAGAGTGTACCCCAGTTTTGAGTTTGAGTGCTTTGAGTTGTACAAGTTTCGGGACAAAACTTGTTTTTAGAGGGGTGAGGTGTAAGAGCCTTAGTTCTTGGACCGAGTTTGATCTTTAGCCGAGTCTAGTTTTGACCGAGTTGTGGCTTAGCCGCACCCGCGGATGGGGGTGCCGCCCCTGCGGGTTTCCGCTCCTGCGGCCTTGGCTGCCGCCCCTGCGGTTTCCGGCGGCTGCAGCCGTCTTCTTTGACTCTTTGACTCGTGCTTTACCCTTTACCTTTATTAATCTTTGCCTTGCTGATCAAGGACTTGTTCTACACTTTCCTTCCAGCTTCCCACGTCCCTAGCTTCCCTTGCTTCCCTTTGACCTTGTTCTTGGTTAAGAAGAGTTGGTTTGAGTTTTGGTTGTGTTGTGGCTTTTATGGTTGATGATTGTGAGTATGTTGAGCTTGGAAGCCAGCCTTGGTGTGTTGATCTTCCCTGCAGCTTAGGAGCACAAGAGTGGTAAGTGTTTGCTTCTTCTTTCTTTCTTTCTTTCCTTCCTTCCCTTGGATTCAATCTCTTAGCTTAGGTTTAGATGCATGTATAGGTGTGTATTGATGTTTGTACGTGTATGTATATGTATGTATTTGAACCTGGATAAGAGAAGACGTGTGTGATCACGTGAAGAGCTGAAGAGAAATCGCAGAATTGTTTCCTGCGTTGTCGCCGCCCCCGCGGCCGAGAGTCACCGCCTCCGCGGCTACCGTGTCGCAGCGCCTGCGTCGTGCCAGCGGCGTGCCTGCGTTTGCCAGCGTTCCTTGTCACCGCCCCCGCGGCTACGTCCCGCCGCGCCGACAGTACTTGCCTTCCGCCCCTGCGTCCCTTGTGTCACGCAGGCTGTGTTGATCTCCAGAGCGGAGCAGTTTGAGTTTGAGTCTAAGACTCCCGAGGTTGAGGTAAGTCCGTGAGACTTACTTAGTTGTCATTCCTTTATAGGATATTGTGCATGAGTGGTGTGTGTTATATGTTTATAGCATGTGTTATGATGGTTACCGACCTATGATGTATAGATTGCCCATTGTAGGGTTGTGGCAACTTTTCCATTCATCCCGCTAAGAGTTGGGGGTTCTCTGTGGTCAGGCCAGACCTGGTAAACGGTTCGGGCACTCTCCATTCCCTTAGGGTACACGGGGAGGTGTTCTAGGCACCATTCCAGCTGGTTATAGTACCCAGAGGCGAGGGTTATATTCCTCGTGTCACTTATGTTTATATGGATATTTATATATGAGTTGATTGCTGGACTTTATAAAGATAATGAACCTGGTAAATGTGTGAAAGTATGATGATGTATTAAGATTTCTGATGTGTGTTTGTGCTCTAGCATATTCCTATATTTGTGTATGGTTAGCTAACGGTTTTATACCGTGTTGTAGATCTTTTGGAGGTTAGGAGAACTGCAGAGTGATCCAGAGTGGGTGATCTGTTGAGGGCTCCGTACACTGGGGTTATACTCGTGGGTTACGGGTTATTTTGATCATGTATATACGTTATGTTTTGTTTGTACTCAACAACGTTGTATAAACCTTTTGATACATTTGTAAAAGTTTGATGTTTTTTATTTAATCTATCGGTGCCTTGTTTTAAGATTCAGTGAACTTGTTGTCAGGCTAGGGTCAGGATCCATTGTGAGATCCTAGCCTAGAAGCACTCCGAGTCCTACGGATTCGGGATGTTACAAAGGTATCCAATATAGCCAAGATGAAATTTATAAAGATAAAATATTGGAATCTATCATACAAAAGAATAATGAAAGAATGAAAGTGTTTAAAGCAAATCTGACACTAAAATTGACAATAAGTATGAAGCTCTCATGTTTAAAGGCGAAAAAATTCTTAAGTCTAAATCTACAGAAAAAAAAAAGAAAAAAAAGAAGCATGCTAAAAATAAGGATAAACCTACTTAATCAAGAGGATAAATCAAATAAGAAGTGCTTTTACAATAATAAACTTGATCACTTTCTTGATGAATGTAGAAAGAAGAAGAAAGGTGAAGCCATTAACTCCAAACTTTTGTGTACTACTTTTGTTTTTTAATATGACTATCCTTGTGAACTATATATGTGTTCCAATGATATCATGAATATAAATGATATCATGCATTGCTCTTCCTACTATAATCATTATTTTGCTTACCATGATGAACTAGTAATGTGTAACTTCGTGCTTCATAAATTAATGGAATCTATTTCCTAGATATTAGACCCAAGATGTACCATGTATGCAACTCCTCGCAAATACATGTCTTAATAAACTGCATTTACATGATGAATGATGTGTTCCGGACTAGGGCTAAGCCGATTGCGGTTTAGTTGACCGAACCGCAACCAAACCGCATATTGTGGTTCAAAACAAACCGCAACCGCACTTATTCATTGCGATTTGCGGTTCAAAAAAATCGGATTTGCGGGTTGAACCGCAAATGAAAGTATGAAACGCAACGTGCCAACTGCCAAACATGAAAGAAGAGACGTTCACGTTTCCACTTCACTGGTCAGTAGCCAGCCCTAAACGGCTAAATCCTAATCCTCCAAGTGTGAACTAGAAAAGGCTGTGAAGAAATGAAGAACGACGAACTAGCGAAGAACTCGGCGACTCCTCTCCGATTCTGAACGCCTCCGGCCTCCTCCAGTCCTCCTCCGTCCTCTGAATCCTCTCCTCAGTCGAGTCGGTCCTTCCTAGCCCCCACTCCTCTCCTCTCCCAATCAAGTCGTTTCTTCCCAGGCCCCGACTCCCTCCAAACGCCTCCTCTTCAGCCCCCGATTTCCCTCTGAACGCCTCATCTTAAGTCCTCCGATTCCTCTCCTCGGTCGAGTTTGTGCTCCGACGGCCAAGTGTGATACGGGGTTAGCCATGTAGTTGCCCTGATCTTTGGATACCAAGACTCGAAGTGGAAGAAATATGGAAAAGACATGAAGATGGGTAGAAAATGTGTGATGATCCTAATGACGGGAAGGATCGGTAGTTGGATAGATCTAATCGAGATCTTGAAGCAACCTAGAGGGATTAGGTTTGCGGTTAGGGTTTCACACGGGGGGTGGTGGCGGTTGAGGGTTTCGTAACGGAATTCCGATCATGAGTGGCGGTGGTGGCGGGGCTGGGGGTTGTTTTGTGGAGGTTTCACGCGATTTTCTATCCAATTGCACGAAAATCGGACTTTTGATGCAACTGATTTGTTGGCAATTCGATCTTGATTCTTGTGGGATCGGTTTTCCGATCAAGAAGAAGAAAAGATAGAATCTTGGCTGAGGGTATGGATGAAGAACGTGCTGCAATTTAATCTTTTACAAAAAACTAAATTCGGAATTAAAAGACAAAAAAACGAGAATAGTAGGACTAAACGTTGTGGTAATTTGCTCCGGTGACTCTTTTGTGTAGAACTTTCTTGACGGATCTTGAAAGTTCCAAAAAAAATTTTGAAAAATAACGTGAATGATGAATATGGGGTGTCGATCAACGCATCTCTTGTAGCACTTTGATACGGGATTAGCCATGTGGTTGCCCTGATCTTTCGACACCGAGACTCGAATGAAAGAATATGGAAAAGACGTGAAATGGATAGAGAAAGACGTGTGAATGGAGGAATGATCCGGTGATGGTGAGGGATCGGTATATGAATAGATCTGGTCAAATCCTTTAAGAAAACGGGAGAACACTAGGGAAACTATTGTAGCTAACACACAACCCGGAATGATTGAAGAATCCTCGCGCTATAATCTTACACAAAGGGGAAAGCGATTGTCCCCAAAGTATGAGAAGTCGCTTAAAGTTGATTGAGAGCACCAGCTTTCCAATCCAAGTGACTCAACTCAAAACAGTCCAAGCTATTTGGCTAACAAGAATCCACTCGCTCTATTATCCGAATCCACGAGAGGTTTACATACTGAAAGTATTTGAAAGGTGTTTGTTTATTGATAAGTTGAGAAAAAACGTGTTGCCTTAATGCCTTATATAAGCAGGGAGACATCCTCTAGGATTTACAAGGATAAGAGCAAAACTATGGGCTAAGAAGCTAACCCTAAAGCCCACACAAAAGATAAGATAAGATCGAATCTTTAAGAGATAAGATCAAACTAAGGGCTGAAATCTAACCTAGAAAGCCCAAGAATAAAACAACTAAAAGCTAGCCCATAATAATTAAAAAAAAAGTCCAATAATGGGCTGGAAATAAAAGATCTAGTTGAGCCTAATTTATTTACTTCAATTAGTCCAAAACCTTCCTCCTTTCCATGCTTCTTCATGTAAGTTCTCTTCAAACTCATCCTTCCAATCTCGTTCATTCCTGAACCGATCTCGGCCTCGTCTTCTCTTGCTCTCATCTTGTCCGTCCTGCACGTAAATCTTGGCCAGCATGCTCGAGATCTTCAACTCCCATATCTTAGAAATGTAAGGATCTCGGCCTCCTTCGGTGTTCCGATCTCGACAGTCTTCACGTAGCTCTAAGCAACTCCACACAACTTCAATTTCACGTACTTTCCTCTTTGCCCATGCATACGTGCTCATGTATATACGTACACAACTTCCTCTCTTCCCGTCAGTTAATCTCGGCCCTCTCCATGAGAATCTCGGCCGTTGTTCTCTCTTGGTTCCAAGAAGCTCTCTTTGACGTCTACTTCTTGCCCATGCATATGTAATTTTCATGCATGGACATGTATAGTTGTGTCTTCCTTCATACGAGTCAATCTTGATATCTTCCATCTCAAATTAATGATCTTCATTGTCCTACCGGAAACGGGATTCGCAGTTACTCCATGAATGATCTCCTCTTCTCTCCGAGGAATGAATTTAATTCTTCCTCTTCTTCTCTTTAGAATGATTCTCACTCCATGCTTCTTAGCTTCCATGACCTTGGTCTTTAGTCGGGCTAGGTCCGGATATGCTTCTGCATCAAGTTGTATTCTTTGTGAGTATTGACTTGAATGTTGAATGTTGATAGTTTCTGAATGAAATAAATCAATAATAAGTTCTTTGTTAGGTTTGATTTTTTATTTTTGATATTTGATAGTTTGATTAGTTTCTTATTTGAATGTTGAAATGTTGAATGTTAAATTTTGATAGATATAGTTTATGTTGATTTGAATGTTGATAAGTTATTTGTTAGGTTTGAATTTTTATAACTGAATGTGTGATCAATTTACTACAGTGATTGACTGATTGTGTAGTACAGGTATAGATGTCGACCTCCCAATTCAGAAGAGGAGGGAGAAAGAAAACTACCGCTAACAAAAAGTTTCGATTATCAGCTACTCCATCTTTTTCTTCTTCGGATACCTCAATAGATTGTTATCGTCCTCAAGATGATGATGAGAATAAAGAAGAGACGTTGCCGCCATCAATGAACCCACCACCGAATTCTAGTGCACTGACTCCATCGAGTAAGCGTACTTCTGATAGAGCTTACATTGATCTAAAGAATATGAGAAAGGAAAAAAGGGTTGTTTTGAGATCACTATAGAAAATACATTGTGAGGACAACAAAGAAATGGTTGATGTATCTATTGTCACAAGACGTTTGCAACTAATCAAAGGAGGAATGACACAACAAATCTAACTGGTCATGTTGAAAGATGTGTAGATAATCCGGCCAACAAAAGTGAAGGTACTCAATCTAAAATTGTCTTAGAAGAAATTGATGAAAGTGGACAATGTAAAGTAAAGAGTTGGGTGCTAGATCAAGATGCTTGTAGGAAGGCTTTGGTTGAAATGATAAATATCGATGAATTGCCTCTTAGACAAGTGGGAAAACGTGGTTTTAAAGGATTTGTTGCTACTTCTTATCCTACTTTTAAAGTACCTTCACGTCACACTGTTGTTAGAGATTGTTTTGAGGTGTTTTTGAATGAAAATGTTGCATTGCATGGTTGGTTGAAGAAGAATTGTCAAAGAGTTAGTTTGACTACAGACATATGGATTTGTAACTTCTCATTTTATTGATAATGACTAGAATTTGCAAAGAAGATACCGTATTTTTGTCAGATCACTAGTCATAAGGGTGAATCACTTGCTAGAGGGATTAATGATAGTTTGAGGACATGTGGTTTAGATGTTAAGTTGTTTACCGCCACTATTGATAATGCTAGTTCTAATGATGTGATGTGTTCTACCTTGAAAGAAATGAATGTAGAAAATGGATCATGTATTTATAGTGGACATAAATTGCATATGAGATGTGTATCTCACATGGGTAATCTGATTGTGAATGATGGTTTAAAGAAAAAGAAGATATTCCTTGATGTAGTTACTAGATGAAACTCCACTTATATGATGCTTGATATTGCTTTGAAATACAAACTTGTTTTTGACCGGATTGATACTCCAATAGAAGGTGATGATGATTGCTTAGGGGATATTACTACAGATTGAGCTTCTTGTGAAGTTTTTGGCTGAGTTTTATGAGTTCACTAAAGATGTATCTGGTCATCTTATGTGACGGTCATTAATATTTCCTTCTACATTGATAACTTTATCCATGTGTTGTAACAGTGGTTGGTCAGTGATGATAGTGATTGTAGTTCAATTGCTATTTAGATGAAAGCAAAATGTGATAAGTGTTGGGGTAGTTTGAAGAAAATGATTTTGCTGATTTTTGTTACTATGGTTCTCAATCCGACACAAAAGATGACTATGGTGAAACTGGCTCTAATATAGATACATGGGATGGAAAAGGAGAGAGAATTAACACAAGAGAAGGAATACACTTGTAGATTGTTTTAGCAGTATAAGGTTTTGTATACTACTCAACATTCTCAATACCCAATACTCAAGCTTCATCAAGTTCTATTTCTTCACATGGAGCTAAATTACTTCCTTTAAGTCTTTAACTCTTAAACTTATATTATCATTTATCATCTTCTTATGAATATATTATATATGAGGACAAACTAACAAAGAACTTAATATTTCATTCAGGTAGTAAGTTTTTCCAAAGACTATAGGTACAAGTTGTAGACTTGAGGACAAAGAAGCTTGTTATGGGGGATTTGCTACATCTAAGGTTGAAGGATATTTGATTGAGTAGAGATCTTCAATTAAGATGACTGATATATTGAGGTAGTGGGGAGTGAATGAAGGAAGATATTATATACTTGCACATATGGCTCGTGATGTGCTATCAATCCCGGTCAGTATTGTTCCATCTGAATTTGCATTCAGCACCGGATGACGTACTCTAGATAAGTATAGAAGTTTCTCAAATTCAAAGGTATGATTAATTTCTTATAAGATATAAGTTATAACATGTTTTTTTAATGTTTATTTAGTTTTTATCTTCTTATAATAGACAGTTGAAGGTCTTTATTGTGCACACGATTGACTACTTCTAAAAACTAGGTCTAACATCATTAATGACACAATTGGTGAAATGTAAATGATGAAAATGAAGAGATGGTGAAGATATACCAAGGTAATGCTTCAACTTTTAAACATTCATTTTACTTAGTATAATAGATAATATTGTGTAAAGTTTTGATTATTGACAATATTTTCTTACTTGTTGTCATTGTTTTCATGTGTATAGAGTTAGAAGATCTTAACTCATTAGTTGGTTTTGAAAAAGAACCTGTTATTATTTGATAAGTCTAAGTCAAAAGGTATGTCTATTTGTCTAAGACTCTAAACTATAAAGTCTAAATTAATAATACTATCAATTCATTGAATCATTGACTTCGTTGAATTTATTGGTATGTAGGTAGTGGATCTGGACCATGGACTTGCAGACTTGGAGCATGATGGTTGAATCATGATTGGATGGTCATTGCCAATGTCTTGTTTTAATCATTGTGGATGTTGGCACTTTTGAAGTTTCAACTGTAACACCCCGAATCCGCGGGACTCGGGAGGCTACGGGCGAGACCTCACAATGGGTCCCGACCCTTAGCCTGACAATAATTTCATCGGACCTTTCCAACAAGGCACAAATAAAGGCAAAACTCAAAATCGTTTATAATGTATGCGAGAAACTGAAATGTAAAGATACAAGATGGAAACTCAGCCGAGTCCTCAAAACGACACAACTCCGATAAGAAAACCAAAACCGTACAACATAATCCAACAATACAAAGACATATCCCAAAAACGTCCCTGTCCTATAATGTACGGAGACCCCGGTTGTCCACTCCTCCACTTCACTCGGCGGCGTCCCTAACCTGCAAGGCATCTACACGAACGGTTTAAAACCGTTAGCTCATATTCGAAGCATTAGAAAATAGGTGAAGGCACATACACAAATACATCACATAACACATACATACTCCAAAACACACAAGTCCAGTTTATTATCTTTTTATTATTAAGTCGTATTCCATTCTAATTCAACTTAGGTTTGTGACACGAGAACCACCGTGGTCTCGCCTCGGTCCCTACTTACTGGCAAGGAATGGTACTGATGCACCTGCCCGGGCTAGTCGCCGAGAACCTCCTAGACTCTCGCAAGAGCTAGGCAGATGATGTCACCGCCCGTTATCATACACTTGGGCCAAAATATAAAGTCGGTGGTCCTATTTACCGGTTTAGTTGTTTATAACATAAACAATAACACACACACACACCACCAACACACGTCGATGCTAATAGGTAAAATACGAGCTAAGTAAGTTTGGAGACTTACCTCATCGACCACCACACTCAACTCACAACACTATCACTTCCTTAAGGAGGAAGCCCACAACCTGCTCACAAGAAGATATACATATCAACACATGCTCACGCTCAAGAAGTCTTAGACTTCACTCTAGTGATCTAAGCAAGATCACTTAACCCTCAAGCTAGGAATGCATCCTAGGGTCCAAGGTACTCACCACACTCTCAACACATGAAAGCAACTCACAACAGTTTATAACCTCACATGATCTTAAACCTCAGCCAAGAAGGAACAAGCTAGCCTAGAAGGTCCATCATTCTCAACATACTCATAACCATCAACTACATATATGTATATGTGTAACTTTGGATGATCTTGTTTCCACCTTCCTTAGCTTAGGATTAGATGATTGAATATAGATTGATGTTGGTTTATGTATGTATATGTATATGTGTAACTTTGGATGAGAGAAGACGTGAATTGATCACGTGAAGAGTGAAAGAAGAACCGCGGGATCATCTTTTGCACTATCGCCGCCCCCGCGGTCCAGCAAAGCGCCCTTGCGGGTACCTTGTCGCCGCACCCGCGGCCAGAAGCCGCCGCCCCTGCGGACGCCGTGCCACAACGCCTGCGCCAGTGCCAACGCCTTGCTTGCGTTTCCTGTGTTCCATGTCACCACGCCTGCGGCTGATCCTTGCCGCGCCTGCGGGTTGTCTACTCCGCTCCTACGTCCCTTGATCACGCAGGTGCGTCTTGTCCCGGGACTACCCATAGTTGGGTAGCTCCTTTCCTTTCATAGTATGAGGGAACTAGTACCATGCTAGGTATCGGATGATGATGAGTATGATATAGATATGCCGGTTATGGCTTTGAGGTTTAGTGTTATCGAGGTTTACGAGTTGGATATGATGCTTATGGATCCCTTGGGTCTAGGTGTGACCCTTTGTGTGATAGTAGATTAATTGTATATATGTATGCCTTGTATAGGCCGTGTTGTCCTCCAGATAGGAGTGGACGTATCTGAGAGTTGATCATAGTTGGGATTACTTCCGAGACTGAAGTCCATAGGACTTACTTAGTTGTCATCTTTATATTGGATGTTGCATGAGTGGTGTATGTTTATGCTTGATAGTATATGCTATGATGTTTACCGACCTATGGTATAGTGACTTCCCATTGTAGGGTTGTGACAGCTTTGCCCTGTCATCCCGCGTGGAGACAGGGAGGTTCTCTGCGGACAAGCCAGATATGGAAGTGGGACGGGCACTTGCTCCACTCCCATAGGGTACACGGGAAGTGTGACCAGATCACCACTCCAGCTGGCAACCTCCCCGAGATGCGAGGGTTATATTCCTCGTGTCACATATGTTAATATTGATATTTATATATATACGATTCGTGTGTTGGACCATTTATATAAAGATAATGAACCGGGTAAATGTGTGATATCATGTTGAAGTGCTTAGTATTTCTGATATGTGATTCTGCTTATGCTCATTCTTTATATGTGTATGGTTAGCTAACGGTTTCATACCGTGTTGTAGATCTTTGCAGGTTAGGAGAACTTCAGGGTGATCCAGAGAGGGTGATCCGTTGAGGGGCTCCGTACACTGGGATTATTATCGTGGGATATGGGATATTTGATGTACGGTTATATGTTTCTTTTGTACTCAGCGGAACTTATGTATTACCTTTTGAGATTTATATATCAGTTTTACGTTTTGTATTTAATCTATCGGCGCCTTGTTGTAAGATTCAGTGAACTTGTTGTCAGGCTAGGGTCAGGGTCCATTGTGAGATCCTAGCCCAGTAGCACCTCGAGTCTTACGGACTTGGGATGTTACAAAGTTGGTATCAGAGCCAGGTTGACAACAACGGCACTAGTAATCTGCAATAAAGTTCGAATAGATAAATAAACAGAACCCGAAAGGGGTCTGACTTTTCAAAAGGTTTTGGTTTTGAAATGAGTACAAAATGTTTTGGGATATCGTGTACGTGAGCCATCACCCCTCTGAAGATCTCGACTGTATATATATAGATATTTTGTTGTGATATATTAGATATATACATTCAGCATATATATATAGCCTTTTGAGTTAGGTTTACGTCCTCTGCAGATGGTTCAGACTAGAGCCTTACCTGCAGTTGGACGAGGTAGAGGTAGACCCCCTCTAGGTAGAGGACGGGGTAGGACTTCCGCTTTTGATCTACGTGCAGCGGAAGAGGTTCACGAGGACGTTGTTAAGAGTGTCGTTCCTGAGACTGGGAACGGCGTAGCTGGGAGACAAGGTCCACAGCGAGTCCAGTCAGATGACTCGGATTATGTCTCCATGGGAGGAACTGAGTTCCGTGAGTATATTCGGCGAGTGGAGGAGGCTGTCAAAGCAGGTAGACCCATCCCTGATCTGCCAGTACATGAGGGATCATCTGAGAGATCCCATGGGGTTACACAGGTGTCAGTTGTACCAGCACTTTCTGTTGAGATTGCTAGAGTTTTAGAGGAGCATCGAGGGCCTCGACCAGACAGTTGGTTGAAGGCATTCCATCAGATAGGAGTACCCCCTTTCTCTGGGAAGGTGGGATTGGAGGTGGACCTCTGGATAAGACACGTAGACTCAGCCCTGGAGTCTATTAGGTGTCCAGCAGACAGACAGATATAGTTGGTGCAGAGTCTGTTCAGAGACTTGGCACAGCACTGTTGGAGGTCTGTACGAGTGCAGGTCACCAGTTATGAGCAGATGCGGACGATGATCAGAGAGCGTTTCTGCAATGCCTCATTAATGAGGGAGAACTGCGGGATTTTGTAGAGGCTGGGTTCGAGGATGTACTAGTCTTTGAGGCTATCAGGAGATTTCAGGAGGAGCTGACATTGCTGGGATCAGCTGCACCTTCTATAGATCAGCACGTATATTTATTTTCCTGACGACTGAGGGATGCCACCCGGGCCTATATGGCGGGATTTCATTGTGAGTTCTTGATGGACTACCAGGACAGAGCCACCGATTATGAGCGAGAGCGGGTTAGTCAGAGGAGAGCTTCTCAGACCGGAAGGTCTGAGAAGAGACAGCGTACTGGGCAGGCCAGTGGTACTGCTAGAGTTGCTAGTGCAGGGCGAGCCTAGAGTCGCCAGAGTCATCCCTCATCTGCACCCGTTACAGATAAGGGACGACAGTGCTACAACTGTGAGGGGTATGGACATATACGATCAGAGTGTACGAGGCACACAATGATTTGTTACACTTGTGGAAGACCTGGTCACAGAGCTACCTTTTGTAGACGAGGGAGAGCTTTATCACAGCAGGATTTTTCTCCTGCTACTGCAGCAGGAGGTGAACAGAGGCCACCTCAGCAGCAGCAGCAGAGTCAGGGACAGCAGAGGGTCCCAGATCACCCTACGACTCAGGGATCTGCTCCTGTGCCGAGTAGAGGCAGAGGACATGGTGGGGCACCACTGATACTAGAGGCCCACAGGGCCGAGTTTTTGAGTTGAGGAGTGTAGAGGAGCCAGCTGCACCTACTGCTACAGGTACCATTCTGATTCATGGTTTACCTATTAGAGTTTTATTTGATACGGTTGTTACGCACTCTTTTATTTTTGATGCCTGTGTAGAGCGTCTTGGTTTAGATACGGTTGAGGGGATGCCTTTTATTATAGGTTACCCGATGGTGGTAGGGTCAGAGGTACCCGTGAGATTCACGGCTGTCCCATTTCTGTAGGGACCCGTGTGTTACTAGTTGACTTCTTTGTCATGCCGTTACAGCATGAAGATGTCATTCTAGGTATGGACTGGATGGATAGACACTCTGCAGTTTTAGATGTAGGTAGGAGGATTGTTACCCTCTCTACCAAGTTAGAACAGAGAGAGGTTTTCCGAGGTTAGGACCTTGGAAAATCAAGTATGGTTATCAGTACAATACGAACAGCTAGACTGATTGCATAGGGTTGTGATGCCTTCTGGTGTTATACCATGAAGGAGGGGGAGTGTCCAGCTGTAGAGGACATTCTAGTTGTTTGTGAGTTCACATATGTGTTGATGAGCCGTCCAGTTTGCCGCCTCAGAGGAGTGTGGACTTTGGTATCGAGTTAGAGCCTGGTACGAGACCGATCTCGAAGGTCCCATATCGGATGGCGCCTGTTGAGATGTTGGAACTGAAGAAGCAACTCGAGGAGTTGGCCGGGAAGGGTTTTATTCACCCTAGTGTATCTCCATGGGGAGCACCTGTTCTCTTCGTACGGAAGAAGGACGGATCGTTGAGATTGGGTATAGATTACAGAGAGCTGAACAAGGTGACAATTAAGAACAAGTATCCATTTCCGCATATTGATGACTTGTTGGATCAGCTTCAGGGAGCGACATTATTTTCCAGGATTGACCTGCGCTCAGGATATCACTAGCTGAGGGTGAGAGAGCAGGATGTGCATAGGACAACATTCCGGACCAGATATGGCCACTACGAGTTTGTAGTGATGTCATTTGGGCTTACGGATGCCCAGCCGTCTTTATGGAGTGATGAACAACATCTTCATCGACTTCCTGGATCAGTTGTGGTGGTCTTCATTGATGACATTCTGGGGTACTCTCGCAGTAGAGAGGAGCATGCAGGACAGTTGAGGACTGTATTGCAGGTTTTACGGGATAGAGAACTTTATGCTAAGTTCTCTAAGTGTGAGTTATGGATGCCAGAGGTAGCATTCCTGGGTCATGTGGTTTCAGCTGAGGGGATCTAGGTTGATCCGGCGAAGATAGAGGCAGTAGCAGCTTGGACTACACCGACGAACGTCAAGGAAGTACGTAGCTTCCTTGGCCTAGCCGGTTATTACAGACGCTTTGTGGAGGGGTTTTCTGTGATTGCCCGTCCACTGACGAGTTTACTGAGGAAGACTACCAGATTTGTATGGTCTGATCAGTGTATACAGAGTTTTGAAGAGCTGAAAAGACGTCTGACTTCTGCTCCTGTTTTGGGCATAGCTAGAGGGTACAACAGAAGTTGGACATTCGGTTTCCGGATGAGGATGCCTGGCTGAGTACTTTAGAGGTTCTTCCTGATTGGTTGGCTGAGATCCAACAGAAGTAGGAGATCTGCCCGACACTAATGAGGATACGAGATAGGATGTCTCGGGATGAAACACCACAGTTCCTGCTGGGAGCAGATGGAGTTTTGAGACGTTGTGGTCGCGTCTGTGTACCTGTTGATACAGAGTTGAGAAAGAGGTTTTTACAGGAGGCTTACTGTACCCCTTACTTTGTACATTCAGGTACGAGTAAGATGTATCAGGTCTTGAGACGTTTGAATTGGTGGGAAGAGCTGACGCCGATGTGGCCGATTTGTGGCACAGTATGCGACCTGCCAGCAGGTCAAGATCGAGCATTTCAGACTGGGAGGTGAGTTTCATCCACTTCTTGTTCTACAGAGGAAGTGGGAGGACGTCACCATGGATTTTGTGACTGGCTTGAGGCGGAGCCGGAGTTTTGATGCCATCTAGGTCATAATGGACAGATTGACGAAGACGGCACGTTTCATTTCTATTAGGGAGACGTGGTCGGTGAGCAGATTAGCTGAGGAGTACACTAGGCAGATAGTGAGACTCCATGGGGTACCGAGGACGATCGTCTCAGATAGAGATGGGCGATTTACCTCGAGATTTTGGCAGCAGATTTAGACTGCCCTGGGGACGAGTTTGCACTTTATACTGCATTCCATCCTCAGACAGATGGTCAGTCAGAGAGGACCATTCAGACCCTGGAGGATATGTTGCGAGCTTGTGTGTTGGATTGGGGACAAGTGTGGACGGGATCATCTCCCACTTGTTGAATTCTCCTACAACAACAGCTGGCATGCATCTATTGGGATGGCCCCATATGAGGCACTGTATGGTCAGAGATGTCGTACACCATTATGCTGGGATGAGCAGAGCAGTGTCAGTGGTTTGGCACCTGATCAGATTTAGGATGATATGGCTCGAGTAGCATTGATTAGAGAGCGTATGCTGACTGCGCAGAGCCGTCAGAAGTCTTATGCTTACAGGAGGCGTAGACCTCTAGAGTTCAGAGTTGGAGCCCATGTGTGGCTGAGAGTGTCCCCGACACGAGGTGTTAGGCGATTTGGCATTAAGAGGAAGTTGAGCCCCGATATGTCGGACCGTTCGAGAGTTTGGATCGGGTTGGAAGCGCAAACTACAGGTTGGCTTTGCCGCCAAGATTAGAGGGTGTTCACCCTGTGTTTCATGTGTCTCAACTGAGGGAGTACATACCAGATCCGAGACATATTGTGAGTTATGATGATTTGGTGGTTGAGCCGGACCACACCTTTGTTGAGCATCCGATTGCAGTCCAAGAGCGAGGTATGAAACGCCTGCGTTCGAAGTAGGGATGAGCATCGGTTCAAAACCGACCCGAACCGACCGGAACCGAACCGAACCGAAAACCGAAAATTAAAAAAACCTGGACCGAAAACCTAAACCGATAACCTCGGTTCGGTTTATGGTTGAAACCGAAAATTTTCGGTTTCGGTTCGGTTAAACCGAAATATTGAACATCGATATCAAAAGCCACAGTTTACAGAAAGAACAAAACAAGTTGACGATAGATCCAAATCGAAACTAAAATAACAAATTCTTAATAACCTTAATTCAAAACAAATAGGTAGATCCGTTGATGATAGATCCAAATTGACACATACAATACATATTCGTCAATATTTTTTTACAGATTCAGGTTCAAGAAATTGATCGAAAAAGAAACGAGGTGAAGAAAAACGAGATCCATATGTGATACGTCACAAATATTGTTCAGTGTTCACTTAGAACATTTAACAGATCTAGATTCGAAACAAATGTTCAAATCCGAACTAGGAACGCCGAAGTCTGAACGGGTGGCTCTATGTCTTCGTTGTCGCACCGCCGCCTCGCCATCGACGAACTGAGCTGGGAGTGAGCAGTTGTGGGCCCTTGTCGCCTGTGGGAGTCGCCGTCGTTATCGTCGTTGGTGTCGCCGTTGATGCACTGGAATTGAATTTGGATTTTGGAGTAGCCGTCGCCTCTTGTCAGCCTTCTCTTGTCATGGAGTGTTGGAGAAATGAATCTAGCGTAACCCTAGTATTGGAGTATTGGGCCAATATTGGAGTATTGGGCCGTCTTTTAAACATTTAACCCTAAGTTCTAACATTGGTTCGGTTTGTTTTTTTATATTTCGGTTCAAACCGAAAACCGAAAACCGAACCGCCAACCGAACCGAAAACCGAAAAGTGAACATATACGAACGGCTAGCCGAACCGTAGGTTGCGGTTTTCGGTTCGGTTTGGACTGAAACGTATCGGTTCGGTTCGGTTCAGCTGAACCGACCGACTTATGCTCAGCCCTAGTTCGAAGGACATTTCTATGTTGAGGATACAGTGGTCGAGACGTGGACCTAATGAGGCTACATGGGAGACTGAGGATAGTATCCAGAGGAACTATCCAGAGTTTGTGCCGAGATAGATGTACCAGTAGGATCGACGAGTAGATCTTAGTACTATCTTGGTGATGTTATGCTTATGTGCTTATATGCCATGATGTGTTTATTTTCGTACTAGTTGTGATGTGATATGTGATCTTAGTAGATCTTGTTATGCTAGTACGACTGATATTTATAGCTGGAGATGGTTCTTTCCTCCATGCTATTGTGATATGATAGGTTTCGCTGGAGATGGTTCTTTCCTCCATGCTATTTTGATGGACATAGTAGAGCTGGAGATGTTCTCCCTCCATGCCTTTCTGTTATAGATATGATACGGCTAGAGATGTGATTCCTCTATGCCTTGAGATATGTTTATGGTTTTGACTAGAGATGGTTTTCCTATATGCCCTGGATAGTATAGTTTGCTGCTGGAGTTGATGAGTTCCTCCATGCTTATATTTGAGGTTATAGAGAGTTTTACCTCGGCTTTTGAGTCCGAGTGGTTTCAGGACTTTGCAAGTTTCGGGACGAAACTTGTTTTTAGGGAGGTGAGATGTAAGAGCCTTAGTCTTTCGGACCAAGATTGGACCTTAGCCGAGATTGGCTTTGGCCGAGTTTAGCTTTTCCGCACCCACAGGCATGACTGTTGCCCCTGCGGCTCAGGGAACTGCCCTTGCGGTTTCCGGCGGCTGCAGCCGGTTTTGTTGACTCTCTTGACCCGTGCTTTACCTTTCCCTTACTTATTTCCTTTCCTTGCTGAGCAAGGGCTACTTTCTTCACTTCCCCTGTCCAGCCCCTACGTCCTCCTTGCTTCTCCTTCACCCTCCTTGGTCTTGTGTTGTTTTCTCTTGGAGTTTGGAAGAGTTTTGATGTGAGTTTGATGATGTTGATGATGGATGTTGTTGTTGCTGAGCTAGGAAGCCAGATGTGTGTGTGTTGATCTTCCTGGAAGCCTAGGACCACAAGTGTGGTAAGTGATCTTGCTTCTCTTCTCTTCTTCCTTCCTTGTTTCCACCTTCCTTAGCTTAGGATTAGATGATTGAATATAGATTGATGTTGGTTTATGTATGTATATGTATATGTGTAACTTTGGATGAGAGAAGACGTGAATTGATCACATGAAGAGTGAAAGAAGAACCGCGGGATCATCTTCTGCACTGTCGCCGCCCCCGCGGTCCAGCAAAGCGCCCCTGCGGGTACCTTGTCACCGCACCCGCGGCCAGAAACCGCCGCCCCTGCGGACGCCGTGCCGCAGCGCCAGCGCCTTGCCTGCGTTCCATGTCACCGCGCATGCGGCTGATCCCTGCCGCGCCTGCGGGTTGTCTACTCCGCTCCTGCGTCCCTTGATCACGCAGGTGCGTCTTGTCCCGGGACTACCCATAGTTGGGTAGCTCATTTTCTTTCCTAGTATGAGGGAACTAGTATCATGCTAGGTATCGGATGATGATGAGTTTGATATAGATATGCCGGTTAGGACTTTGAGGTTTAGTGTTATCGAGGTTTACGAGTTGGATATGATCCTTATGGAACCCTTGGGTCTAGGTGTGACCCTTTGTGTGATAGTAGATTGATATGTATATATGTATGCCTTGTATTGGCCGTGTTGTCCTCCAGATTGGAGTGGACGTATCTGAGAGTTGATCATAGTTGGGATTACTTCCGAGACTGAGGTAAGTCCATAGGACTTACTTAGCTGTCATCTCTATATTGGATCTTGCATGAGTGGTGTATGTTTATGCTTGATAGTATATGCTATGATGTTTACCGACCTATGGTATAGTGACTGCCCATTGTAGGGTTGTGACAGCTTTGCCCTGTCATCCCGCGTGTAGACAGGGAGGTTCTCTACGGACAGGCCAAATATGGAAGTGGGACAGGTACTTGCTCCACTCCCATAAGGTACACGGGAAGTGTGACCAGATCACCACTCCAGCTGGCAACCTCCCCGAGAGGCGAGGGTTATATTCCTCGTGTCACATATGTTCATATTGATATTTATATATATACGATTCGTGTGTTGGACCATTTATATAAAGATAATGAACCGGGTAAATATGTGATATCATGTTGAAGTGCTTAGTATTTCTGATGTGTGATTGTGCTTATGCTCATTCTTCATATGTATATGGTTAGCTAACGGTTTCATACCGTGTTGTAGATCTTTGCAGGTTAGGAGAATTGTAGGGTGATCCAGAGAGGGTGATCCGCTAAGGGCTCCGTACACTGGGATTATTATCGTGGGATATGGGATATTTGATGTACGGTTATTTGTTTCTTTTGTACTCAGCGGTACTTATGTATTACCTTTTGAGATTTATATATCAGTTTTACGTTTTGTATTTAATCTATCGGTGCCTTGTTGTAAGATTAAGTGAACTTGTTGTCAGGCTATGGTCAGGGTCCATTGTGAGATCCTAGCCCAGTAGCACCTCGAGTCCTACGGACTTGGGGTGCTACAACATAGAGCCTTAAGGGCTCCAAGGTTCACAACCACTAAGTGGCATCTCAAGCTATTCTAGATCCATCCTAGGCATGCTACTAACATGATACAACTACAAAGCTAAGGAAGGAACGAAGGGGAAGGGAGGAGAGGAACCTACTGTCGAAGAAACGCAGTCGTGGAGTCAAGCTGACGCCCCTGCGGAGCAGCCACCGCCCCTGCGGATCATTGGTGCCGCCCCAACGGCTTTCTAGCGGAGCAGTCACCGCCCCTGCGGTGGCTGGAGCCGCCCCTGCGGTGGTCTGGTGCCGCCCCTACGGCTATGGTGAGCCGCCCCCGCGGTTTCGCTGCGGAAGCCCGTCTTCTTCGTCTTCGACCATGGATCCTTGGCTCCAATGTCCTCCTCTCCTTGTTGGGGTCTTCTCCAAACACCAACCACTGATCTTAGACTCCTCTCGACGACCTAATCGAGCTAAGGACACATGCATGCAAGGATTTGAGGAAAAAGCTTCTTAAGAGCTTCATCCATGGCCATGGATGAATGAGGGAAGAAGAAAGGGACAACAACAAAGAAGAGAAGGGAGGGAGAGGAAGAAGCTTACCAAACCAGATCTGAATCCTCTCCACTGTAGTCCACAATCCAAGAGCTTCAAAAAAAATGGAAGAAGAGCAAAGATAGAGGAAGAGAGGAAAAATCTAACGTGAAAGAGAAGAGATGAGAGAGAGAGAGAGAGGGGACAAGAGCTGAACAAGGTGGAGAGGGGATCAAGGGGTCAGCTGACCTCTTGTCACCTCACCTCGGAACGAGGGTCGGAAATGACCTCTTGTCACCTCAGCTCGGAACGAAGTGTCGGAAAGCGGAAAAGGGAAAAACGACGAGTCGGCTCGGGATTATACGAATAAATCCCGGCACTCGGCACCTCGTGCCTGCGGAAAGATCTGCAAAATGCTCTAAGTCCGGAATAAAAATTCCGGATGTTACATCAACTTTGTCACTTTGCTAGTTTGGAATTTGGAATTTTGGATCGTGATTCATGGACTTATTTGCTAGCCTGGACTTCGAAAATTTTGATGATTGTTAATTTTTTTTTAAAACATGTAAGAACTTGTTTGTCGCGTCAATGCCATTAATCCTACTTTTTTAAAAATATGCAAGAACTTGGTTGTCACGTCATTTCCAGACTTAAGATTTTTGTTGAATAAACAAATTATATTATTTTATGTTAAATACGTTGATATTTTATAATTTTTAAAGTTGGTATTACTTTGAAACTTAAGTTCAATTTTAATAGTTGATATTATTATAATTTTATAAGTAACTTTTCCATAAAATTAAAGAAGGGAAGGATTAAACTTCAAGAGCAGGGGTGTAAATGGGGCGGGGATTCCCCGAAATTTATGGGTATTACCCGTCATGGGGACGGGGATGGGGATTTTAAATGGGGATGGGGACGGGGATGGGAAAACTTTTGATTACCGGCTTGGGGATGGAAACGGGAATGAAGATAGGGGTATTCGCCTCGCTCCCCGATCCGTACCCGAACCCGCCGGGGAACTCGATGGGGATCCTCGTTGGGGAACCCGAGGAGAATCCCCGTTGGGGAACCATATGAGGACCTCATTGGAGATACATAAATAAACAAATTGTATTTATATTAGGCTTACATTGTAGTTACAAATTTAATTCAAAAAATGTCGATTCATACTAAAATTTGAAACTATATACACTTCTTTACTTTAGTATCATACTCGTTCATATTTACACAAAATGTGTTTTAAGTTTAATTATATATATGATAGATATACGTGTAAATTACACTAATGTTAACCTATATTAATTTGGTTTTCGATCATATGAGGATAACACCCTTGCGAAAATTTTAAATATGTCCTAAATGTCAAATCACGATGATCAAATGCACGATGTACTAGATGTTGTGTTTTTTTAATGTGTCTTAATCTCTCAAATACGTGTTTTGATGTGCAACTTAAATCCTAAACCGTGAAATTAAAATGATAAAATAATACAACATTTTATCTTGAGATCGTAATCTAAATGTTAGTAAATTATAATTAATTTTAGTTTACATTAGTTTGTGCTACGAGTCTCGATCCACTTGAACGAACGAAACTTAACATAAACACAATATACCTATACTTTGGCAAATTGGATAAGGTGATGCGTTAAACAACCAATTAATTCACGTCAACAATTTCAATTAAAAATGTATATTAATATAATATAAACTGACATTTATCTTGTGATCATGAGCTAAAGGTTATATACACTTTTGTACTTTAAGAATTAAGAGTATCATACTCGTTCCTACTAACACAAAATATAATTTGAAACATATGAGGATAACATTTCAATTAAAATGTATATTATATGCGTAAATTATATACATGTTTATAATAACCTATATTAATTTGGTTTTTGATCATATAAGCATGACAAACTACATGTGTTTTTTTTACGTGTGTATTAGTCTCATATACATGTTTTGGTGGTGCAACCTAAATCCTAAACCGTAATATTAAAATGATATAATAATATATCACTTTATCTTAGATCGTAATCTAAATGTTATTAAGATATAATTATTTTAGTTTACATTATTTTGTACTACGATCTTGATCATACTTGAACGAACGAAATCTAATATATAAATATACACGGTATACCTTTACTTCGACAAATTTGTATGTTTTTGTATGAAAAAATGGAATTCTCTTCTTTTTTTTCTTGTGTTTTTTTTTATTTATATAGTTAAACAAAGTAACAATTTTGTATTTTATGGCCCAAATTCACATTTATTATCCAAGTTAATGTTTTTATCAAACTTTTAAAAGTTAAACAGGACGGGATGGGGACATAGAGTTTTACGGGAAAAATCATCAAAATGTATATGGGAAAAATTAAACGGGGACGGGATTCCCCGATGGGGATGAATATCCGACGGGTATGGGGATGGGGACAATTTTCAATACCCGAACGGGTATGTGGATGAGGATGAAGGGCATTATACTAAACGGGGATGGGGATGAATAGGGTGCTCCCCGCCCCATATCCGACCCATTGACATCCCTACTACTCAAGAGAGAAGCAATCCAGAAGAAGGCCCATCAGCTCAAGACTAGGGGTGCCCTTCTGCTTCATGGACTGGCCCAATGAAGAAGTCCAGCCAGCGCCTTGCTTTCCAAGAAAAGCCCAACGGCACCCTCTTCCTCGCGCGTGGCGTGCACGGGGCACATTGCAGCCGTTGCTCACCGGGAAAGAATCGATCCAGGCCTTAGATCTATCTCCGGCCACCACAACCACCACCACTTCCACCTGGGAGAACGTCACGGGGATAGATCTGGGGATGCGCCTTGCAATGTGTATGTTGAAACGGCGGTAGCCTTATGTGACTAACATGTCACGGGGATAGATCTTCAAGAAATCTCTTCACCGTTCTCCTCCTAAGCTCTCTGGTATACACAGGCGACTCCTCCGTATCCCCAACAGCTACCATAGCCTTCTGCGAGGCCGTAAACAAGAAGTTCCCGTCGGATACGACGTCGCCTGAATCTTTGTTAGGTTCTTTCTCTGCTGCTCCTCTAGCCCCGTGACGTTCTCCCAGGTGGAAGTGGTGGTGGCGGTAGTGGTGGCCGGACATAGATCTAAGGCCTGGTTCGATTTCCTGGTTTCGTCTTGGATCAATCACGCCAGCCTGCTTCACACCAACGAGCCCAATTTCTTGATTTCGTCTTGGATTTATTTACAGACTCGATTATTTTGGCATGTATCATTGATCCGATAATATTTTATATTTATAGCTAAATTATATTTTCTTAGGTAATAAATTATCTCTTTCTTGTTTTGAGATATAATTTAGGTTATTTTATATATATATTTTTTTCAATATATATTTTAGGTCTTATTCAAGCCTAAAAATATAAAATCAAGATTCTCTCCTTATATTACCTAACTAATATCTTCCTAATAAACTAATCTCAACCATGTAAAATAATTAATGGTCATGATTTATTCTTGTGATATCAAACTCAAATTTCTCAAGTCTCTTTCATATGGTAAAAATAACTGATTTATATATTAATTATAAAATTAAGTAATATTATTATACAAATTAACTACTTAATTAATAGTAAAATCAAATATTATATTTTCAAATACAAATTAATACAATGTATAAGTTTTCATTAAAAATATCAATTGTGATTTTTTAATTAAAATTTAATTTAAAAATGTTAATATTAAATCAAAATATAAATTTATATAATATTATAATACGTAACTTGTTTAAGTTAGCTAAATTCATAATATACTAAACTTTCAGTAAACGGTTATAACTATTGTAAAAATAAAAATTAATGGCTCTTAAATTTTTTTAAATTTTAATAAAAAATGATATAATGTTTTTACTAACTTAGTTTTAAAAAATTATCGGCATTTTTAATAAAATTTTATATATTATATAGATTTGTTAACAACTTTAATCACTTTATTAATATTAATTAGATATTAATTAAGAAGTTAGGTTATTATAATTAAAATATAATTAATATTTACACAAATTTATACTCTGTGGTTAAGAGATCAAATAGGATAGAAAAAAGATAATTTTTCGGTTTATATTAAGAGAATAGATTGTTGATATTATTCAATTATTCAACCTGTAATATAATTTGAGCATTTTGTTCATGAATTCCATTTATGTTGTCCTTGTTCTAGTGCAACTTCATCTTCTTGATTTGATCACTTTAGATTGAATCTGATATTGAATTTTTCTGGTAACGTCTGCTTTTGTTACTAACGTTTGTGATTGAGATAGAAGTTTTCAGAAATCTTCAAGAACCCTCATTTCTGCCGACTTGTAGGAGAATTAGGGTTGAATTTCCGAGTTTGATTCCATCAACTAGATCGAATCAAGTTTTCTTAATTTTCCTTTTAATTTGTCGATTCCGTTTTGATATTGATTATGTTTTTTTGCAACTTTTAGGAACACAAGATTGTCACTTTCAATCCCTTCTTCTGAACGTTTTCTCCTTAATCTATTTTTCTTAATCCAACTCTTATTTCTCGAGTATTGACGAGGGATAGGAGGTTACTTGAGTCGATGAACCTAAATACTTAGTTTCACCATCCTAAAAAGGCGTAGTATTGACAAGACTTAGGAATTCCTTGGAGGTGACACCGAAGATCTCATTCGAAGGGCAATATAAAGGTTCATACACTTGATTCACATCAATGGAAGCGATGTTATGTTAGGAGATATTGCCTTCTTATCTATTAGAGGTATTGGTAATGTTCCCTTTCTTATGCATGATGGTACTATAAGAATTCTATAGAAGAGGATTTCTAAACTTAAGAGAAACCTGCTCTTCATGTCTGTTTTTGAAGACCTAAAAAGCATCATCCATACGAACAATGGTATAAAGAAGGTTACTAGGGATGGGATTATCCTAGTTAAGAGTATTAAAAAAGAGAGATGTATCATATCATATTATAACCTGAGACAAACATAGCTAAGACCTTTTAACCTTATGTCCTAAAACAAATAAACTCTTTCATAGCAAGCTTGGTCACATAGGAAACATAAGTATCCAAGTCTTGTTGATACTAGTCTTGTTGATACATAAACTCTTTTATAATCCCGTGAGACCTATGTGTTAGACAAGAAAACTAAATATAGTTTCACCACCTCCATATACAAAACCAATCAACTCATATAACACACTCACTTTAACCCGTGGGATCCTGCACAAGTTGACCTTGTAGTAAAGAAGATATATTTTATCTCATTTAGAAACCACATTTTTTCGAAAATTCCGAATCTGCCTCTTCAAAACAAAGGCTAAGTCATTTGACACTTTTAAGAAGTTGAAATGCCTTATTGAAAACCAAATTGGTAAAGTAAAAAGGATGAATAGAACCTTGTTATAGAAAGCAAGGTGCATGTTAGATGGTGTTGGTTTGTAGCCTACTATGTGGGGTGAAGTAGTGACCTATTATTTATGACCTTTTCAACAAGTCCCTTCTACTTTTATAGATTTTAAAACTCCACAAGAGATGTGGATTAATAGGGAGCCAAATTTAACATACCTTAAACCCTTTGAATGCACGGCCTACACACATGTGGTATAAGACAAGTTGTAATCAATGGCTATAAAGGGAGTCGATCATGCTAGGCCATCTTGAGGTTAAAGGTACAATGTACTTTTGAGTGTGTTAAGTATGAATCTTTTATCTCACTCCATTCCCTAAAGAGAGAGGACTTTGATGCAGGAAACCAAGTGGAGTTCATTTAAGAGGTTACATGAGTATTTTGGTTGTTCGTAGAGAAGATAGTGTATTTTAGTGATAAGATTCCTTGTACTTTTGACATGCCATTAGTCTGACTATTTTGGTGTTATACCATTTGTCTCATATTTTGAGATTTGGTTACATTGTTGTCAAACTATAGTCGAAATCCGTTAGAAGATTTTACCTCATAACATCTTACATTTAAAAATCCAAAATATTCTAATGGGTCCTTAGGATTTGTCCTCGGCAAAAGCCAAGGTGACCATCCCATCGATCCGGCCCCAGACATGGGCCATTGTTAGGGCAGAAGATGATGCAACTGTTCGCCCAAAAGTGCTTTCTTTGGCCTTATGAATTGATGGAAGAGATGTACTTTTAGACAAACTCCTTAAAACCTAGAACATGGTGCTTGTGTAGATGTGGGTTCATCATTCTCCACAATAATAACTTACCTATTCCTATGAATATAGCGTTAAAATATCTAATGCTAATTCAAGAGAGACAATAATAAATCTACTATAATCATTCTTCATCATCTTAGTGTATGCCCCCAACTGCTGGGTGGCATACATCTACTCAATAGACCAAAAAATGGTTTTTTGGAGACCTTCAGATTGAACCTGAAACGCGGCGTTTATACTGTAACAAGGGCCAAAATGCAGCATTTTGAAATGTGCCCCGCGTTGTGCATAAGCACGGTTTGTCAGCGCCTGACACGTGGTGACTCGATGAATGGCCAGGATTTATCCTTGCATTGATGAATTGAATTAAGGAACCGTTAATTTTTATAAATTATAAACCTGAAGATAATCAAAATTTTATTTAGAAAACTAGAATTTTTTACGAATAACAATGAAATAATTATTAAAAAAACAAAATTTTATCTCTATAAATCAAATTATGAAAGGAAGGTAACAACCTTGCCTGTTAATTGTACGGTTTAATTTAAAATGTTCCGAGGAACCTTATCTTCTCGTTAGTAACAACCTTGCATGTTAATAATTTTTCTTTTTACAAATGAAGGTAGTAGGAAAATAATTTACCCTAATCCCACAGCAAATATTGTCCACTTATAAGTGCACTTGAAGTGTCCCACAAATAAGTAACGTACCAAAACATGTCCTATCTCGATCTATACAACTCAAAAGAATGGGATGAAAGACTACATAATATATTAAATAGAGACATGAAACCGACACCATTTCTCCCTTTTTCTTGGCAAAGTGGGATAGGGAAGCCATAAAGACATGCCCTTGTTACATGTTAGTCGCACATGCAAGGATGCACAACACAAAATACAAAATTAAAAAAAATTAAAAATAAAAAAATCAGATCTCAAATATTTGAACCTTTTCAAAGTTGTGGGATTCATAGCTAGATTCATGCCAACACTATATTTGTCATATAGTTGGATCCAAATGTTGATAAGTCAGGTGCTAAGTCAGGTGTTAAGTACATGAACCATTTTCATCTTGGGTCCCTAAGAATAGGAAACCCCATGTGTACGGGTTATGTGCTTTCGTATTCCATTCTATTATGTAATCTATATAATATATCATGTAAAATTATAAAATTACTGATAAGATTAAACTAGGTTAAAATTATAAGAGAGGAGATATTATGATTGATAAAGATATAATACAATTTCCTATTGTGACAAAATATATTATTTATAATTGATAATCTTAATGGACGGTTGATATCTTATCTAAAAGGGTCGGTCATTCTCTTTGTCTATAATTGTAACCTGAAATCCTCCATTAGGGTTATAATTACGAAACACAAATAACGAGTAGGAAAGAGAATAGACGGTTTACCACATCAGCGATCATGTCGTAGTATAAAGCGGTGGTTCGAGTTTGTCCTAGTTCAATACGCAACAACTTGACGGTTAGATTTGGTGTTACCCGTTACAGTTAAAATGTTATGAGATTAAATATCATAATTCTTACATGTGGTATCAAAGATTCATTTAGATCATATTCTTTTATATATCAAACTCATGATTATTTCAAAATTTTAGGAAAATCAGATATATCATGTTTCCACAACCAATAAGGAGATTATTTAGTAATGTGATTAAGCATCAATATAATATCACTTGTTTATACATAAAGTCTTAGTCATGTATGTTTATTTTAATTAAGTTGAGTTTTACATAGGGGTTCTAAAGAGTGAATAGTATTCAACTAACTGTACACAAGAATGACTACTAATGTGTCTTTAAGCCTTTATAATTAAGTATGTGATTAAAATCCTAATTCTTAATCTCGCACCAACTTGAATCCTTTTAATATTCATAAATGTTGAGTGGTCAAAAGATTTGCGCTTTTTTTTTTTTTATTTATATACAACTTGTTATCTCAAACTATTATCTGAACAAAACTTAAATCAAACCGTAAAACTTTGTAAGCTAAAATTCAATAGTGAATGAAATCCATCGTAATATATATGAAGGTTGTGTTTAGTTAGAATGTTGAGAATTTATTTTTAGTTTTATGGTTTTAATTGTAAAACAATAAAGGTGTGTAGCTGGAGTTTTACGGTTAGGGAAGTAAATGAGTTTTGTGGGAGAAGGTCAAAATGTTAAATGCCGTTAGTGTAAATGGTATTGGGTAAATACTATTTATTATCACTGAACATATATTTTTATTTTTTATTTTTTTTTAGCCGGATTAAATTTAATGTAATTTTATTAATTTATTATTTTTAGTGATATAATTTTAAAAAAAATCTCCTTTTATTTTTTATAAACAAGAAAAAAAAATAATAATATAAAACTTATAATGAGGTTTAAATAATTAATTTTTTAAATTTATTTACTAAAATAAAATCATAACAAGATATTTTAATAGTAATTAATGATAAAACTATACATCTTAAATTGATAAAGTATAGATATTTTTTTATAGGTATTTTTAATAAAAATAAAACATTAATTTATTGATAATATAATGAAATGAAACCACACACTTAAATATAATATTGTTGTTAATCGGTTAAAAAATGTCATAAAAAATGTCAAGATTCTAGCCTTTAAAATTTCCAAGATCATCAAATGTCAAATGAAAACCGGTTAAAACAAACGGGTGAAAATTGTTATCGCATTGAGGATTTGGAAGAGAACCTATCTTAACTAGGGAATTTTGATCTTCGATTAAAATTAAATCTAATTTTAAATCCTATAACTGGATACGTATATAGAATTTTTCTGTAAACCACAAATCAACAAAATAACACTCGTTTACAACCATGACAACAACCACGACAACAATGAATATGATTTTAGTAAACACACCCAAACTGAATCGATACAAAATAATTGACATACTACTAAAACGGACGGTATAAAGTAGATTATTACACAATACCAAACTCGTTGAACTAAGATCGCATTAGTATACTTGCGTTTTCAACCATTCTTTCAAGATAGATTTGCGTACACCCATCAACTACATGTGAGATTGTGGTCATAGATTCACCAATACTAAATTTGTGATACAGTTGGATCCATGAATACCAAATCTTTGGAATCTAATCTACGAACCTATAAAAAAAAATATGAATAAATTATTCCAAAACGGTAAGGAACTTATCATAAGTTGATAACTCAAACCCAACCAATTCGATTCATGGTTAAATACACAATCATTGAGTTCTCTCATATTACACAATACGACTTGTTCCTCGATTTACAAACTTAGCCCTTAATTTACACTATATTGCACATATTATCCACACTACACACAAAAACTAAGTTTTAGAAGATCACCTACTCAAACAAACCTATATGATCGATATTCAAGTAGAGCAACATCCAAAATAAATTTCATATTTTGCAATCAACTATATATTCATATACATATATAATTATTATTATAATTATAATAAATGAAAGGAGAGCCTATTGAGAAGAGAAACTCTATGTTGAACAAGACATCTAAGCAAGACATCCATTGAAATCTCCATCCCAGAAATCCCAAACTCCATCACCTCCAACCTCTCTTGCAAAACCCGCAAATCCACCTCCGAATCCACGGAAAAGCAATGAAGAGCAACATCCACAGCCTCAACCTCGTTAAAAACCTCGTACCTAGATCTCCTCGAACCAATCCCCAGCTTGTCGATCAAAGAAAACGACCACCTTGAATTAGCACCGGAAAGAAGCAAGAACAAAGGCTGAAACACACTAGCTGTAATGGGGGCTAGCTGATCAAGATCATATGATTTGGTCTGTTCCATTAATTGCTTAAGCTTTGAGACATCTTTCCTTGAAGTTTTTCTGAATTTTATGTATTCACCCACGTGGCAATCAATCGATGAGGATTGTCTTCGTAGTGCTGATTGGAGAGTTCTTGATTGATCCTTGAGAGATGAGAGGATTTGTCTTGCTGAGTTGCAGATGTCGATTATGATGACTGAGGTTTCGAGATGGTGATGGAAGTGAGTTGAATTGAGGTCGTTGATGGAGATGTAGAGATTTGAGAGAGCAATGAGACCGGATTGGATCGACGACGATGATGATGGTGATGGTGATTGTGTTAGGGTTTGAAGGATGTTGAGATCTTTTTGGAGTGTAAGGGAAGGAGGGTGAAGCCTTGTTGGTAAGCTGATGGATCTACCATGAGGTTTCATTGCCATCTTCTTTGTGGCTACTTTGGGCTTTTGGAGATGCTCAGATGAATTCATCTTGAATGCAGTGATGTTGTGTGTGCTCGTTTTTGTAGCTATTTATAATTGTTGACACCCAAATCTAACTCCGAATGTCAAAATAATTCAACTTATAAATGCTCCATTCCCTCTGGGTTTGTTGTTATACGAGATAAATGTATCTGGTTCGATTCGGATTCGTTGACTTTTATAAACGAGTTGAATATGAATACAATTTTAAAACTCATTTAAAACTTAGATTTCCTATAGTATATTAGTCAAGCTACTCTCACAAAAAAACTTTGTTGTGGTTTGTTCACTTTATTTTTTAGACGAGATGAACATTAACATATTTTAAAATTCGTTTAAAATTTAGGTTTAATTTGTGTTTGACTTGTTAATAAACGAGCTGAACTTAAACATGTTAATACTCAGCTTGTTCAACTTGTGTAAAACCCTAATTATGTCCCTTCTGAAACCTTAACTCGATTATATTCGGGAGTTCTTTTTTTAAAATTCCAAACATGCAATTTAAGAGTCCATTGGAATCATGAGCTTATTGGAGTTGAAGACTATCAAAGATTATTGATAGCTGAAATTCTTAGTTGATTAAACGTATTTTTTTTATAAGCTTGATGAAGGTTTTGGAGAAGAAATTTTATTGTATCTAATATACATATAAAATAATTTTAAAGTATTTCTTTTATCATTTAATATTAATATTTACATGGTTATATTTGTAATATAGTAAATATATCCTAAACTTAGTAAGGTATTACGTAGCTTATGAAATAAATTAATATAAGTTATAATAAATTACTATAATTGCTGTAAATTATGCTTTCAAATACCCATTTTTTAAATATTTTTTTAAAAATTTATAAATTCTATAAACTCCAAAAATTCACTCTTCCAAACGGACCGTGAAATAAAAGTCGGTAGATTTGAGCGTGGAAAAACCGAAAGTATGGAGAAGTTGGGAAACATGGATGACAGGTGTAAATGTATAAAATTAAAAGGCTTTGCAAAATACATGTGAAACCTTACAGGGTTGAGTCAGTCACCACACTACACAACCTGATTCAATAATGTGACTTCAATTTATAGCCTAACTATCAACGGTCCATCATGTGCAAACTGCAAACCAATTATCTTGGACGACGTCGTTTCACCTTGCAACACTTCCCGACATGTTCCAGACAAGAATGACTTGTGCGCCATTTTAATATCTAATCACATGATTAGGTCACTTCGTTATCGTATTCTTTTGTTTTTTCACATATAAATCTACGATAATACCTGCTCATTTTTATAATCTAATCTTAAATTTTAGGGTCCAAGTTGCATTACATTCATTGCTTTGTTTTAGGGTGTGAGACAAAGGCTTCCCTTTCGCAGAATTTCTTGTGCAATAAATATACAACCGGCCTGCTACTACTCTTCTAGTTGTATAGACAGAAAATTATTAACACATTTGCGGGTGTGGAGTTCGATTTTTCATACTAGGGTTACGATTATACATGTAGAACGCGTATTTGGAACGATATGAACCACATAAGCCGATAAATAAATGCAGAAAATGTCTAATCTGTAATTTTCTAAAACACTAGTTGGACCGTGCACGCTACGCGCCGCATGTGGAGGAGACCTTATCATCGTTCATTAACCACAAGACGCATAACTCTTGGAGGAGCCTTACTTGTAAGATTTCCATATGGAAAATATACCCAAACGAGTAAGGAACGCCTCATTATACAAATGAGCCTTTCAACTGTTTCATATTTTTCAACAACAAATACAATATAAGATAGCAAGTAATTTATTTCGTTTCCTGTTCGCTAGTTTTGCATCCCGTTTAAATTCTTATCAATAATGACAAAGATTCACAAGATAACAAAACAACGGTATGCTTTAAATTTATAACTCGCAATAAATACTCAATTAAGTAGCGAACCCACAGTGTATGGATCGTACGAAGTAGAACAAATATTCCAAGGTCGATCACAAGGACTATGTGTTTAATTTGCAATATGATCAAATATAGTGTAAATCCAGAATAAGAAATAGATTGAAAAAGAAGGGAAGAAAGAACAAATAATTTTTTAAAGGGTCTTGGTAGTTCGCAATCGAATGTCACCCTCGATTGAAAATAGTTTTAAAAACAAATAAACAAACAATCAATTGATGGAGAAAACGGATTTCAAGGGTTCAATATCATTGTTTATGACATATGGACTCAGGATAACTCACAAGAGATCTATGGTTGAAAAGCAACAAGAATGAACATTTCTACTCTGATGGTCTATTACCTGGCAAGTCTCAAGATTATCTAGTTCTAATCCTAACTACCTATTACCGGGCAAGTCTCAAGGTAAAGAGGAAGGAAATTGCATACAAACCGGATTATCTAACTAAGGATCAAGTAACCCCTTACCGGGTAAGTCTCGGGAATTACCTAACTCAGAAAGGAATCGGGCACATTCAAACCAGTAGAGGTTTTCACCTCTATTACCTATGGTCAATCTACTTATGTATCTAGGAAGGGATATCACCGGGTAGGTCTCAATTCCAACTTAGGTTGCTAGCTTAGAAGGTTCTCACCTAGATTTATGTCCAAACCAACCATTAGGGTTTCAAGCTATTCAAACCAATTCTAAGGCTCAATCTATTCCATCATCGTCGAAGGCATAAACAAATCTCTATTCACCTTAGAACCACAAAGGTTTCTAGTCAATAATATTCATATCAAAATCTGAAATCAGTTCAAATAAAGAATGCATAAAAGTGAAATAACAAAAGGGGGAAAAGAAAGTACCCAACTTTATTAATCTGAAAACCAGCAAAACAATGAATCCCAGTATCGCAAAGCGTATCTGAACTAAATGAAATGAAAAAGGTTGAATCTTTCTAAAACTAACTAAGGTCTAACAGTGGTGGAAGGTAGAGAAATGAAGGAAGTGAGGTAGGAGACGACTTCTCCTTAGGCCTAAACGGGAATGAATCTCGAACTAAACAGAAATGATCTGGGAACGGCTGAGCAGACGCGATAACCCTTAGGAAAATATCGAAGCTTTCCGTTTATACCCAACGACCTGCCAAAGGCACGGGGTGGGCTAAAAGGTCCGAAATAAAATAAAACCGACGTTCAGGGAAGAATCTCGGGTGGAATCTCGGCCGAGATCGGTCATGGTCGGGGCCGAGATTTTGTCTTCGAACTTCGATTCTTCAGCGTCTTGGGATCTCAGTCAAAACGTACATGGATCTCGGCCGAGATGCCGATCGAGATACTTCAACAATAACTTGAGTCACAAGCCGATAGGCTTCTATCTCGACCGAGATGGCTCCTTGAGTCGGGATTTTGTCCGGGCATGATGTTCTCGACCGAGATTAGTGACAATGTTGCTCCAAACTCGTCTCTTTTGTTTCTAGCTCGACTCCTTCGCCTTTCCTTAGCTCGTATGGTCGCTCCTAAGCATCCACTCCGAGGCTTGATCCTCAAATGCATCGTTTTAGCTCCAAAATGCGTCAAATCAGCTAAAATGAAACCAAAAACTTGTGTAGACATCTATACTTGCAAATTAGAACTAAACAAGCATAAAGGGCACAAACTAAGGCTAAAACATGCATGCGGAAAAGGGAAAATCTACCTAAATGCATAACTAAACTAGGTCGATATATCATGTTATCAAAATACCCCATACTTATCCTTGCTTGTCCTCAAGCAAGTAGTAAATCTAAGATAAGATAACATGAATTATCTATGCAAAACAAAGATGAAAAACTCTTTTTGGTAGTGCTTCTATTCGTGATCACTCTCAAAGTGAAGTTTCCTGGCTAAAGACATATTTCGAATTAGGTCAAATATAGTAGGCATGTAAAGGATAATCACATTTTGTAAGGAATTCATATTCATCATCAAAACTAACATTGTCTAACCTTCATGAGGAATTCAAGTTCAAGCTAACAAGTCAAATACATGTACACAAAGATCATTAGGACTTAGCAATGAAAGAGGCCAAAGACACGTGATGCGGGTAGGATGTATTTAGGTAATGTGGTGGTAATCCGGGAAAAAGAACAACACATTTTCTTCTTCTTTTTTTCAACTTCAACATCTATCTTTTTGCAAACTTTTCTTTGTTTTCTTTTCTTTTTTTTTTTCTTTTTTTTCTTGAGTGAAATGCATTGGTGCACAATAGCCGAAACCTTGGTGTTCAGTTTCCTTCACGTACCTCACACCAAAATGCACATACCAAATCAACTTGTTAGGGCGTTTAGCTAATAAGACTTTGACAAGACACAAACACCCGATTATGTGAATGGTGCCGAGTTACTCATCTTCATAACCAACAATCCCCTAAAAGCAATTATATTCAATGTTTGAGGTGCTAAACATGGTAGAGATAGAGAAGAAGAAGAAGAACTTGAATTGCCTAAATCATTCCTATGCAATGTAAAAGAACTTTTCTTTCTTTTCTTTTCTTTTTCTTTCATTTTTTTTCTTTTTTTTTCTTGAGTGAAAGGCATTGGTGCACAATAGCCGAAACCTTGGTGTTCAGTTTCCTTCATGTACCTCACACGAAAATGCACATACCAAATCAACTCGTTAGGACGTTTAGCTAATCAGACTTTGGCAAGACACAAACATCCGATTATGTGAATGGGGCCGAGTTACTCATCTTCATAACCAACAATTCCCTAAAATCTTTGTTTTTAATCACATTTCACAACGTTCACCTTCTTCACATAATACACATCAACTCATCAAATTAAGCACACACCTTCAAACTTCACATTCCTAATTCCCCGATATGTCAAAAGGAGGCAATTATATTCAATGTTTGAGGTGCTAAACATGGTAGAGATAGAGAAGAAGAAGAAGAACTTGAATTGCCTAAATCATTACTATGCAATGTAAAAGAACTTATCATATAGCTTCAACCATCCAAAAATCAATCCAATTAGGCAAGGTAATTCTCATAGAGTCATATAAATTTCAAACAAAGTATTCAAATCCCACATATGTCATTAATCAAATTAAAGTTCAAAATGATAATCAATAGCCAATAAACATACACAAGTTTCATCATAGAGGTCATATCAATCCTAGAAGCACAATTTTTTTGAATTTTCTGATTTTTTTTTATTTTTTATAAATGCATACAAATAAGGAAACGTGTAACAAGAAAAGTTTCAAATTATCCATACAGTACAATAAAACAAACATGCTAAAAGAATTTCAAGCATCCTACCCCGTACTTAAATCTCACATTGTCCCCAATGTGAAAAATAAGTCGGAATGAAAACAATACTCACAATGTAAAAAGAATGCAGTGATCCGGCGCATCTACTCGAATGGAGGTGGTGGTGGTGGTGGTGGTGGTGGGAAGTGAAGGTGTGTCGGGTCATAGAAGTTCCCGAACATCTGGCGATACATCTCGCCCATCATCCTCCTCTATACTAATCTGACGGTCCTCTATCCTCCGCTAATTGAGACGGAGGAAGTGAATATCAACAGCAAGATGATCCATAGTGTGCCTGCGTCTGTGTCGGGGTCTATGAGCTTGTGAAGATGATACTCCTCTAGGTGGCATCTCAGAATGCCCTCCACTGGTCTCTCTCAACTCCATAACAAAATCATATGCCTCCACAACATCATCATCCTGTGCATCATCGTGCTCCACATCAGTAGCACGCTTTACCTCATCTCCAGCCACATCCTCATCATTTGACTGTCCCATATCCTCATCATCAGAATCCATCTGCTCAAGTGATGTCCTCCAGTTCCTCAGCTCGAGGTAGGTATACTCACACTTCCATGTGACTCCTACCTTGTCATCCAAGGCATAGCAACCTTGTATGGCTCTTTCCCTCTCTGGATAAGTATCTTATGAGCTACTAGTTGGGCTCTACCAATGGATGCACAATGGTACAATCCGACAAATCTATCCTAAGCTTCCTAGCAATGTGGGTAATCAACCCACCAACACAGATGAATCCTGTACTCTTCTTAGCAACCTTCTTCAGGTGCTCCAGAAGAAGAGTATAAGAGTCGGCAGTGAGACCATAAGCAATACACCATAACACACACAACTCTCCTAGCAAAATCTGATGCGGAGTCTCACGTCGAGGAAACAGTACCTCGCTCATAATCCGGTGGGCAAGCCGGAAAGACAAGTTCACAATATAATTGCATTTCGATTGCCCTGCTTTCCATATACCCGGACCACCCATAGTGTTGGCTATCTCATGCCAAAACGCAATCTGATCAAACTCTCCATCAAAGCAAGACGCATCACTAGGTGGAAAACCAAAGAACTCACCAAACCTATCCTTGCTCATGCTATGTTCTTGGTTCATCAACCTAAATTTAACACACCCGCCCTCATTCCCGCTCATGAATGGGAACAAACTCAAAAATTCCAAAGTGATCTCCTCATAAACAGGCTCTCTAATGGAAATCAGCTCATGCCAATAACACTTCGAAATAATTGCATTCAAATCCTCAATAAACATGTACTTAGGAGCTTCAAATTTTAATTTACGAAGGCGATCGTAGTTAGACTTACAGTGCCCGGGGATGAGAGGGACCATCCTCGGAGTTTCAGCGGGCGCGGGACGTTTCCTTGATCGCCTCGAGGAGCCGGAACCGGTAATCGTACACTTAAGACGGTTCATCTTCTTCAAAAGCTCGACAGAACAAGAATCTCGGTCGGCTTAAAGGTAGATCTCGGTCGGATCTCGATCGGGTCTTGACCGAGATTTTCTGGAAAAATCGCCTCGGATGGATTTCGGATGGGATCAAGATTTCCGCCAATTTCTTGCTCCGTTCTTGTGCAAATAATGCTCCCTTGAACCTTTAGAACAATATTCTTCAAGTGGAATGAGGGATTTTGAGGGTTTGAGGGATTTGGGATTTTGGGGTTAGGGTTTGAGGTTTGGTAGGGATAATTGGTGCGTTTTGTGCGGAATTGATGGTTGGATTGAGTTTGGATGAAGGTTTGTTGTTGATTGTAGGAAGAATGGATGAATTTGGTTGAGATTTGAGGGATTTGCGAATTTGGGGCGAAATTTTTGGCTATTGAGGTTTTGGTGTGTTTGGGAATGAAGAATGGGGAAGAAGGGTGATACGGGGTTAGCCATGAGGTTGCCCAATCTTTCAACACCAAGGACTTAGGCCAACGAGAAGATGGAATAGACGTGAGGATGGAGTGATAGACGTGTGGATTGGATGGATGAAGGATCCGATGGTTGGGATTGGATCGTGCTGGATAAGTTGGATAAGCCTTCCTCTCACAGTAGCGACTCTCCTATAATCTTAGACTCCGGGGAAGAACGATTCACGGAAGTAAAAGAAGTTGCCTAGAGATCGAATAGCGCTCAACCCAAGCCTTTCACCGGGACTGAACGTTTCTTCTAGCTACTAAGAGAAATTGGACGCGCCTCTCACCCGTCCAGGGTTTTGAAAAGGCCTCTCACCTAATCAAGACTCGAATCCCTCGAGAAGGAATTACTGAAAAGTATCAATGTGTATATTAATCTGAATGTTTGAGAATGACGTCCAGCTTGACCTTTTATAGGCAAGGTGGGACGTCTACAAGAGCTGCGTGCTTGATCCAAGACCGAGCCCGAAATGAATAAAAGAAATGAAATAAATTGTGAAGTGATAAGATCGAATCTTTACGAGATAAGATCTTCTAACGAAAAGATAAGGTCAAATCTTTAAGAGATTTTGATCTTCTAGAAACAAGATAATTGTAACTAAAATAAATGCAAAAACCCAATTTAAAATGTCTCAAAAATGGGCTGGAAATAAATGGTATGTTGGGCCTAATTTGGTCACTCGACATTAGCCCAACTCTTTCCTTCGATTGCACCTTCCTGGTCTTGCACGTGTATCACTATCCTTGAGTGGCTCCTAGATGTTCCCATGAAATGATTACCCAACTAAACCCAATTTGGTTTGAGATCTGATAATTGGTCTCGTAGGATATGTTTGAGATGCTCTTGCATCAACCTCCCTTTCTTGAGAAGGATTCGACCACGAATCCTGCACGTTCTCATTACTGTAGAAAGGGGTGAGATCCGCAACGTTGAAAGTTGCACTGACTTCATATTCTCCTGGAAGTTCCAATTTATAGACATTGTCGCCAATTCGATGAAGAACTTTGAATGGTCCTTCTCCTCGTGCATCTAATTTGTTCTTCCTTCTTGACGGAAAACGCTCTTTGCGTAGATGCACCCACACAAGGTCTCCTGGTTGGAACACCATACGTCTTTTACCTTGATTAGCTCGTGCGGCCGTGTCTTCGGACCTTTTCATCAAACGGTTCTTGGTTCGTTCATGGAGTTCCTTAATAAACTCCACCTGCTTTCCTGCTTCAAAATTTTCCTTTTCCTTCATAGGAAAAGGTGTAAGATCTAATGGAGTTAAAGGATTCATACCATAAACACATTCAAAAGGCGTAAGCTTTGTATATGAGTGGATAGTTCGATTGTAGGCAAACTTCACATGTGGCAATGTATCCTCCCAAGCTTTATATTGCTGCGAATGATAGTTCTGAGGATAGTTGTAAGGGTTCTGTTGGTGACTTGCGTCTGTCTGTCAGTTTGAGGATGACTACAAGTGGAGAACAAAAGTTTTGTGCCGAATGTTCCCCAAAGAGTCCTCCAAATGTTCCCCAATAGTTTTTGGAATTCCATGTAATCGAACTACTTCTCGAAAGAAAAGATTGGCCACATTCATAGCATCATCTGTTTTGTGGCATGCAATGAAATGAGCCATCTTCGAGAACCTGTCAACCACCACAAAAACAGAATCTTTCCCTTTCTTTGTGCGAGGTAACCCTACAATAAAATCCATGGATATATCTTCCCAAGGTGCAGTGGGGATAGGTAGAGGTGTGTAGAGACCGTGTGGTTGTAAACGAGATTTGGCTTTAAGGCAATTCAAGCATCTTTTAAGTAGGTGTTCAACGTCCCTAAGCATGCAGGGCTAGTAGAAATGAGCCTTCAATGTTTGGTACGTCTTTTCTCGTCCAAAATTCCCCATCAAACCTCCTCGATGGGCTTCCTCAGTCAAAAGAAGTCGAAGAGAGCAATTAGGGATGCAAACCTTGCTTTCTTTGTAAAGGAACCCGTCGAAAATATGGTATTTCCCTACGATTTTCTTGTCTTTACATTCTCGAAAGATTTTACCAAAGTCATGATCGGTATCATATAGCTCCTTGATGTACACAAATCCAAGAACTCTGGAATCCAAGGTAGTCAAAAGTGCATACCTGCGTTTGATCACAAAAGAAAAGGTTTCTAGAAATGCCATCCAGTTTCCATGACGCTGATTGAGCTTGTCTTGGCTCCTAAACTGCTTGAGGGGCTCATGGTCCGTGTGTAGTATGAACTCGCGGGTTGTCGTAGATAATGTTGCCATGTCATAAGGACCCTAAAAAGAGCGTGCAATTCCTTATCATATGTGGAGTAATTGAGAGTAGCTCCCTTCAATTTTTCCAAGAAGTAAGCAATTGGTTTGCCTTCTTGCATGAGTACTCCACCAATTCCTATATCCGACGCGTCACATTCGACCTCAAAAGGTTTATTGAAATCTGGTAAGCTTAACAACGGAGCCTGTGTGAGCAGTGCCTTTAATTCTTCAAAAGCTTTTTGGTGTTCCTTTCCCCATATAAACTCACTCTTCTTTTTCGTGATTTCATTCAGCGGGGCTGCGACAGTGCTGAAATCTCTTACAAACTTGCGGTAGAAACTAGCAAATCCGTGAAAACTCCGCACTTGTGTCACTAACGTAGGCGTTGGCCAATCTTGAATGGCTTTAATTTTGCTTTCATCAACCTGCAACCCTTGTGAACTTACAACAAAACCTAGGAATGTAACTTGGTTGGTACATAGCTCACATTTCTTGAGGTTAGCATAGAGGTGTTGGGAGCGAAGGGTTGTGAGCACTTTCCTGAGGTGTTGCTCATGTTCCTTGAGATTTTGCTATAGATAAGTATATCATCAAAGTAGACTACCACAAAATTACCTATAAAGGGTGGAAGAACGTGATTCATGAGGCGCATAAAGGTACTTGGCGCGTTGGTTAGGCCGAACGGCATCATCAACCACTCGTACAGGCCAAATTTAGTCTTGAAGGCCGTCTTCCATTCATCCCCTTCTCTCATCCGTATTTGGTGATAACCACTCCGAAGGTCTATCTTTGAAAAAATGTGGGCCCCATGTAACTCGTCTAGCATGTCGTCAAGCCGGGGAATGGGATGTCTATACTTGACGGTGATGTTGTTGATAGCCCTACAATCTACAAACATCCTCCAGCTGCCATCTTTCTTTGGTACCAAAAGGACTGGTATAGCGCATGGACTTAGACTCTCCCGTACATATCCCTTGTCCAATAATTCTTGTACTTGCGTTTGGATCTCATACGTGTCTTTTGGATTCATCCTGTAGGCCGGCCGGTTGGGAAATGATGCGCCAGACATAAAATCAATTTGATGCTCAATCCCTCTAAGTGGAGATAGACCCAGTGGTAGTTCATCGGGAAAAACGTCTTGAAACTCCTTCATGACCTGCTGAATATTCCCAGGTAACGCATGGTTTGTTTCCTGAGAAACCCCATCGTCTTTGCTAAGCAACATGAGGTTTGTGTCATGATCAAGGAATTCCGTATTGAAAGTGTCCTGAGACGGATTGCAAACATCCTCTTCTTCGCTATTATCCCCTGACTGTGTGGAATCAATGTTCCAAGCTCGTGGTCGTGTCTTGATCAACCTCTTAATCTCTGTTGGACTCATGGGCTTTAATAAAAATGTAGTGCCTTTGAACTGAAAGATGTAGTGATTCATTCATCCCTTATGATCCACATCCCTATCAAATAGCCGAGGTCGGCCCAACAATAACTGGTAGGTATCCATAGGGGCTACATCACACAAGGTTGTAACACCCCAAATCCGCGGGACTAGGGGTGCTACGGGCGAGACCTCACAATGGGTCCCGACCCTTAGCTTGACAACAAGTTCACCAGAACTTTCAACAAGACACAAATAAAGGCGAAAACTCAAACGTTTTTAATGTATGCGGAAACCGAAAAGTAAGAAACTACAACTTGGAAACTCAGCCGAGTCCTCAAAACACACACTCCAATACGAAAACTTAAACCGTACAACATAAACCACAAAACGAAAAGGTAACCCAAAAACATCCCCGTCCTATAATGTACGGAGACCCCGGTTGTCCACTCCTCCGCCTCACTCGGCGGCATCCCTAACCCGCAAGTCATCTACACAAACGGTTTAAAACCGTTAGCTAATATTCTAGGCATTAGAAAAGCGGTGAAGGCACAAACACATACATAACACATAACATAAAACACGCAAGTCCGTTTTTATTATCTTTACATCATTAAGTCGTATCCCGTTCTAATTCAACTTCGGTTGTGACACGAGACCCCAATGGTCTCGCCTCGGTCCCTACTTACCGGCAAAGAATGGTACGGATGCACCCGCCCATCTAACCCGCCGGGCTAGTCGCCGAGAATCCCCTAGACCTTACTATGGGCTAAGCAGTATTGTCACCGCCCGTTATCATACACTTGGGCCAAAATATATATATAAGGTTGGTGGTCCTATTTACCGATTTAATAGTTATAACAAAAACATAAACACACACCACCAAACACAAATCAATGATAATACGTAAAATACGATCTAATTAAGTCCGGAGACTTACCTCGTCCCAAACGCTATCTCACACAACGCTCTCGCTTCCCTTGGGAAGAAGCACACAACCTGCTCACAACAAGGTATCCATAAAAAACCCGTTCAACTAAAGAAGTCTAGGACTTCTACACAAATTATCTACGCAGGATCATTTGACTCACATTCTAGGACCGCATCCTAGAGTCTATCATAATCACCGTCAATAATGACGTAAAAGCCAACGAGGTCCAAACATGCTCATCACATTCTCCTAAGGTCCCAAAAGCCACTACTTGACATTTCTTCTAAGCTATGCTAGTTCCAACCTGTCATGATACTACTAAACATAACTAGATCGAGATAAGATTATTAACTCGAGGGAGAGGGTACTCACGGGACGTCGAAGGATGGAAGACGATCTATGAATGTCGATATGGATTCGGGGCCTTTATCGGGCTTCGGAACCTAGCATCAAAACTACACAATTTAGCTCATACGCTAAATTGAGCATAAAATATAGTCTATAAAAACCTAAGATAAAACTCGTTTATAAAATCCGAGGTTAAAAACCGCTAACACATTTTCCGGGGCAAGTATACGTTTTCCAAACTTATGGGTCATCAACCGTAATTAAAACCTTGGGGCAATTTCCGACAAAAACCCAACAGAGGGTATAAATGCAACAAATTCAAAAATCTGGGTCAAAACTACAATAACCCAAAACGCTTGGTACATTCTGCAATTAACGCAAAACTGAGGGGGTTGTTGAACCCGCGGCGGCGGCAAGGAGGACGCAGGAGCGGGGGAGGGGTTCCGGCCGGGAGGAGGGAGGCCCCGCTGGTTCCTCTGGCAGCTGCAGGGTGGTGGTGGCCGGCCTCTAGCTCCGGCGAGGACGGCGCAGGGGGAAGGGTTCCGGGGCAGTTCAACAGAGGCGAAAAGAAACAAAAGGCGAGGTGAAGGGGGAGGGTGGCCGGGCGTCGGCGGCTCGGGCTGGGCTCGCGCAGGCAGGGCACGGCGTGGGCGAGGGCGAGGGATCCCTGGCGGCTCGATGGTTCTCCGGTGCTCGAGCAACCTGGACGCAGAGGGAGAGAGAGACGGAGAAGAGAGAGACAGGGTAGCCGGCACGGTGATAGAGCGAGGCGGGAGGGGAGCGTGGGTGTGCCGGTGTGGAGAAGAGACGGCGGGAAGGAGGTGGACAGGGTGGAGGGTATTGTTGTCGGGCGTGGAAGAGAGGAGTGGAAGAGAGGAGGAGATGGGGGTAGAGTGTGCAGCGTGGGGAGTGAGCCGAGGAGAGGAGAGGGCCGAGGTAACCTGCACAAGGCGAGCGGTCGGGTAGGCGCCTGCAGGGCTAGCCAGGCGGGGGGAGTAGGCGGGCGGCAGCAGGTAGGTAGGCGGGAGTTGCTCCAACAGAAAGAAACAAAAGAAGAAGGGGAAAGAAGAAAAGCAGCCGGCGGCGGGGAAAAAGAGAAAAGAAAAAAGGAAAAAGAAAAATAAAAATAAGAAAAATAAATAAATAAATAAATAAATAAATAATTTAAAATAGGAGTAAGTAACCCGAAACCCGGAACCGGAAAAGTTTTGACTCGGGAAACTTTTCCAACGTTTTTACGAAAATAATAATACGGATATACGGGAACGTATTCCAAACGAATAAATACCGGGAAAATCCATAAAACGCTCTCAGTCCGGAATAAAATTTCCGGGCGTTACAACTAACCCCCTAAAAACAAGTTTCGTCCCGAAACTTGCTAAACCCATCACTCTCGAACATACCGTCTCGTAACCCCGTAGAACTCATAAAAGGTACACTATCGGCTCTACCAAGTCTGCGTATAGTAATCATATCACGACCTCGCAGGTACTCCTAACTCAAACAAAATCACATACGTAAAAGGCAAACGAGGAAGATCTCGGGACTAACCCGACGGTCCTATCGATGTCGCTAGGTCTGCATAAAACTCGGGATAGTTCCTCCGGAGTAGGTTAGCCATCGGTGGTGTTACTTGGGGAATCTCCCCACAGATCCGGTAATGATCGCACATCCAAGAAACTTGTAACTTCATTCACGTCCTTCGGGTTGTCCTCCCGAGACCACTGGTCATAACTCCTTTCTTCTTCGATAGTAGACCAAAATGTCTTAATCGGGCATTGGTAAGCCCATATGGAACCACTACAACTCGTAGTGACCATGGTTAGATTGCCATGTCGGTACTATTCCAGTCCCAACTTCTCAATTGGCGACAATCAAGCCTTAACTTGCTTTTGGAAGAGATCACCGACCCTGCCACCGGTCGAGTAGGTCATCTATACGTGGTAAGGGGGTACTTGTTCTGATAGCGACTTTGTTCAACTTCCGGCAATCACGCTTAGCCTCCAAGATCCATCCTTCTTCCTGACGAAGAGGGTTGGTGCACCTCAAGGGGAACGCTCGGCGTTTTGAAACCCTTTTAGGCTAACTCCTCGAGCCGCTTCTTCAGCTCCAGCATCTCGATCGCGCCATGCGGTATGGAGCCTTGGAGGCCAGCCTCGTGCCGAGCCCCAACTCAATAGCAAAGTCAACGCTCCTCTGCGGTGGTAGCCCGGGTGGCTCCCGAAAACGTCCTCGAACTTGCCTGCCACATGAATCTCCTCCAACGACGGTCTCGTCTTCTCCTTCATGGTATAACACCAGAAGGCCTCGCATCCCTGCCCGGTAAGTCTAGCGATTTGGACTGCGCTAATGACTGCGCCGGCCTTCCCGAGGTCCCAACCTCGGAAAATCCCTTCGTACTCTCCTCCGTGGTAATCGTCACGGTCCTCGGTTTAATGCTTAACACGGCTCGATGGCGGTCTATCCAATCTATCCCAAGGATGACTTCTTCATGCACTAAGTGCATGACAAAGAAGTCGGCCAACCACTCTCGGTTTCCCAAACGAATGGGACAACCGCGTACCTCTCGGGTACCCCTAACCTTACCTCCATCGGGTAACCCTATAATAGAGGGTCTCCCCCTCTACCGTAGCTAAGGGCAACCTAGCTACACAATCATCGGATAAAAGAGTGCGTGGCACCCGTATTAAACAAACTCGGACAGAAAAGCGTGAATCTAAATGGTACCTGGGGCTGCCGGCGCTGGAGGATCAACGGTGCTTCTCAACTCAAATACCCTGCCCTGTGTGCCCTGGTCTCCTGGGTACCTCCACTACGACCTCCACCTCGGCCCTGCCCCTGAGCTGATCCATGAGTACGGGCCTGACCCTGACCCTGGCCCCTCTGCTGAGAGCCTGTGCCTGATACTGAGGTGGCCTGTGACTGCCCCCCTGCTATGCCAGCAGGCGAAGATCCCTGCTGCGACGGGGACTTGCCCTGACGGCAAAAAAGCAGCTCGGTGACCATCTGGCACAAGTGAAACAAGCCACGGGTGGCTTCCTACAAGCGGTCTCAGGTGTCCAAAACCTCCACAGCTATAGCACTGACGTCCCCTGTCTGCTGCCTGCCTCGACGTCTGAGGACCGGAACGTCCCGGAGTCTGGCCACGTCCTGACCCACTACTCCGGCCCTAAACTAGCTGGTATTGTCCTCTGTCTCTTGTCCGGTCCTCCGGACTGGGTTGCCCTCCTACACCCAGGGCGGTCTCTCTCATAGGCAAAAGCTCGATCCTGGTACTCCGCCAGTGAGTCACAATGTAATCCCGCAAGGTAAGCACGGGTGGACTCCCTCAGTTCTCTGAAAAGAGATAGACATGCTGGTCCGCTGGAGGTGCGGCGGGTCCCAACAAGGCTACTCGTCTAAAATCGCCTAATCGTCTCAATGACTGGGACGTCCTCGAAATCCTGCCTCCACGAAGTCCTGGACTCTGTCTCTCCTCCGTGAATCCGGGCAAAAGGTCTCCCTAACAACCTCCATAACCGGCTCGGGTGCAACTACTGCGGGCAACTATCTCTGGTGCAGCCCTAAACTGAGTCACCCTCTGCGAGACCTCAGCTGATCCCGCAGGTGCAGGTGCAGGCACCGGTGGGACGGGAGGTGGTGCTCCAGTCCTAAACGCCTCCTCAACTCGTCGTACGTAGTCCCAAAATACGATAGTTCCCCAAAATACGATAGTTCCAACGGACGCTTCCCCGGTCCTGACAGGTAGAGAATCCTACGCCTCAGACCTCAAAACGGTCCTATCCCTAGCCTCGGGAACAAAGTTCTCTGTGACGTCCTCTATGGGGACCTCGACTGCCGGTGCACCCACAACTGGCGGGTCCGCAATGGGGATACGTCCCCGACCTCTCGCGCCTGGAGGTCCTTCTACACGTCCTTGCCCTCTCGGGACGGTAGGGGAAAGTGGCGGTCTACCCCTGGCGGGTCCCACGTAAGCGGTAACTCTCGTACGTGCCATCTGATTTCGTATGACGTTTACTTAAGTATAAATGCGTAGGTACTACTTATAAATCCGGCATAATAAACTTCTAAAAGCATAAAGGTCACATGATCATAATACACATCGAAGGCATGCAAACCCAAACATCCTAAGGTCGCATACATAGCTAGGTACATACAATATCCACAAACATCCTAAGGTCATATACATATATAACTATATATATACCTACTACTAATCCGGAGATTTACGTCGCCGAGGTTTGCGGAAGGAGTGGTGGTCCCGAACATTATAACCCAAACCCGACTCATGCATATGGTTTTGAAAACGAAAAGTCAGAACCCATGTGGGTTCTGTTTTATACCTCATTCGGCCTTTAAAAAGATTGTGAGTGCCATTGTTATCAACCTAGGGCTCTGATACAAATTTTGTAACATCCCAAATCCGCGGGACTCGGGGTGCTACGGGCGAGACCTCACAATGGGTCCCGACCCTTAGCTTGACAACAAGTTCACCGGACCTTTCCACAAGGCACAAATAAAGGCGAAAACTCAAACATTTTTAATGTATGCGGAAACCGAAAAGTAAGAAACTACAACTTGGAAACTCAGCCGAGTCCTCAAAACACACACTCCAATACGAAAACTTAAACCGTACAACATAGACCACAAAACGAAAAGGTAACCCAAAAACATCCCCGTCCTATAATGTACGGAGACCCCGACTGTCCACTCCTCCGCGTCACTCGGCGGCATCCCTAACTTGCAAGTCATCTACACAAACGGTTTAAAACCGTTAGCTAATATTCTAGGCATTAGAAAAGCGGTGAAGGCACAAACACATACATAGCACATAGCATAAAACACGCAAGTCCGTTTTTATTATCTTTACAGCATTAAGTCGTATCCCGTTCTAATTCAACTTCGGTTGTGACACGAGACCCCAATAGTCTCGCCTCGGTCCTTACTTACCGGCAAAGAATGTTACGGATGCACCCGCCCATCTAACCCGCCGGGCTAGTCGCCGAGAATACCCTAGACCTCACTATGGGCTAGGCAGTATTGTCACTGCCCGTTATCATACACTTGGGCCAAAATATATATATAAGCTCGGTGGTCCTATTTACCGATTTAATAGTTATAACAAAAACATAAACACGCACCACCAAACACACATCAATGCTAATACGTAAAATATGAGCTAAGTAAGTCCGGACACTTACCTCGTTCCAAACGCTAACTCACACAACGCTCTCGCTTCCCTTGGGAAGAAGCACACAACCTGCTCACAACAAGGTATCCATAAAAAACCCGTTCAACTAAAGAAGTCTAGGACTTCTACACAAATTATCTACGCAGGATCATTTGACTCACATTCTAGGACCGCATCCTAGAGTCTATCATAATCACCGTCAATAATGACGTAAAAGCCAACGAGGTCCAAACATGCTCATCACATTCTCCTAAGGTCCCAAAAGCCACTACTTGACATTTCTTCTAAGTTATGCTAGTTCCAACCTGTCATGATACTACTAAACATAACTAGATCGAGATAAGATTATTAACTCGAGGGAGAGGGTACTCACGGGACGTCGAAGGATGGAAGACGATCTATGAATGTCGATATGGATTCGGGGCCTTTATCGGGCTTCGGAACCTAGCATCAAAACTACACAATTTAGCTCATACGCTAAATTGAGCATAAAATATAGTATATAAAAACCTAAGATAAAACTCATTTATAAAATCCGAGGTTAAAAACCGCTAACACATTTTCCGGGGCAAGTATACGTTTTCCAAACTTATGGGTCATCAACCGTAATTAAAACCTTGGGGAAATTTCCGACAAAAACCCAATAGAGGGTATAAATGCAAAAAATTCAAAAAATCTGGGTCAAAACTGCAATAACCCAAAACGCTTGGTACATTCTGCAATTAACGCAAAACTGAGGGGGCTGAATTGTAATTATACCAAAAGAGAGGGGGGCCGACTGTAATTAAGCCAAAAGGCTGTTGAACCCGCGGCGGCAAGGAGGACGCAGGAGCGGGGGAGGGGTTCCGGCCGGGAGGAGGGAGGTCCCGCTGGTTCCGCTGGCGGCTGCAGGGTGGTGGCGGCCGGCCTCTAGCTCCGGCGAGGACGGCGCAGGGGGAAGGGTTCCGGGGCAGTTCAACAGAGGCAAAAAGAAACAAAAGGGCGAGGTGAAGGGGGAGGGTGGCCGGGTGTCGGCGGCTCTGGCTGGGCTTCCGAAGGCAGGTCACGGCATGGGCGAGGGCGAGGGCTCCCTGACGGCTCGATGGTTCTCCGGTGCTCGAGCAGCCTAGACGTAGAGGGAGAGAGAGACGGAGAAGAGAGGGACGGGGTAGCCGGCACGGTGATAGAGCGAGGCGGGAGGGGAGTGTGGGTGTGCTGGTGTGGAGAAGAGACGGCAGGAAGGAGGTGGACACGGTGGAGGGTGATGCTGTCGGGCGTGGAAGAGAGGAGGAGATGGGGTAGAGTGTGCAGCGTGGGGAGTGAGCCGAGGAGAGGAGAGGGCCGAGGTAACCTACATAGGGCGAGGGGTCGGGTAGGCGCCTGCAAGGCTAGCTAGTCGGGCGGGAGTAGGCGGGCGGCAGCAGGTAGGTAGGCGGGAGTTGCTCCAACAGAAAGAAACAAAGAAGAAGGGGAAAGAAGAAAAGCAGCGGCGGCGGGGAAAAAGAGAAAAGAAAAAAGGAAAAAGAAAAATAAGTAAATAAATAAATAAATATATAAATAAATAAATAAATAAATAAATAATTTAAAATAGGAATAAGTAACCCAAAACCCGGAACCGGAAAAGTTTTGATCCGGGAAACTTTTCCGACGTTTTTACGAAAATAATAATACGAATATACGGGAACGTATTCCAGACCGAATAAATACCCGGGAAAGATCCATAAAACGCTCTCAGTCCGGAATAAAATTCCCGGCCGTTATAGAGGTGGTATCCGCATAATTTCCTAGGTGAAAACTGACAGTGACTTGTTTGTCAATGATCAATTCTCCTTTCTCATTCAACCACGATATCTTGTATGGTTTCGGGTGGTCAACCACAACTAGCTGTAGTTTGTCGACCATCTCTCGGCTAGCAAAGTTGCAACAACTGACTCCATCTATATTCAGATCACACACTCTGTCCTTCACAAAACATCTGCTACGAAAAATGTTTTCTCTTTGTTCCTCAAACTTATCCATGATTTCTGTTCCTGACATAAGGGTGATCAAGAAGGTAATTCTAAACTCGCCTGCAAATTCTCAACTAAAAGTCAATTAATCTTGAGAAAAGGAAAAAAAATGAAAGTAGCCTGAAAATTTTAAAAGGCAAGAAAAGATCCAAAGGAACAAAAAGGTTGGAATAATAGGTTTTGAGTGGTGCCTGCAGGAAACCCAAAATGAAACAAAGGATATTCACTAAGATATAACAATATGAACAATATAAACAAAGAAGCTCCCTTTCTTGAAAAACGAAATGAATAATTTTCAAGAAAGCCGAAGATGATCACAATCCCGTTCCCGTTTCTTTTTTTTTTTTTAATGCTTGCCGAACCCTAGGGCTGGCAAGGCTGGCACCGGTTGGGTACTGCAGTAGCGCAGGGGCGGCGGCTGGCGGTGTTGCAGCGGCGGACGGCCGGCAGGCGGCTGACGTGTAATATCTCGGATTTTTTGGACTATCCGATCTAGATTGTAGTAGTTGTTTAATTTCCGAGTTATAGGTTTCCGGTTGATTTAGCAATAAATCAACTAATTTGGAGATTAGTTAGTATATATTTAACGGATAATCGATACTTTTTAAGGGAAATTCTAGGTATATAATTATATATATATAATTATAATTTTGTGGATTATTAAAATTTAGAGTTTAGATTCATCGATCTTTATGGCTGGAGAAAATATCGGAAAGTAACGGAATTGGTATAAATTCGTAAAACTATTCTCGTAGCACGATTCTCACTATTCATCATCCCTAACCTCTAAACTCTAACCCTAACCTTTTGTCTCACCGGCCGCTAGCCTTCCGGCCACCTGCACCACCGGCCATCACCCGGAACACCTTGGTCCGTCGCATCGAGCCTAGCCTCGAACCAATTGAACCTACATAGCTAACACATACCGAATCGAGTCGAATCGAGCCGGTTCCCTCCTGCCGTACCTGGCCACTAGAACGAGACCCGACCGAGCTGACGGGACCGGATCTGAGAACTAGAGGTGCGCCTCGAGCCGATGAGGCCGGATGCGAGCCGAACCCCGACCGCCGCGCCTCCAGCCGCTAGAAATCAACCCGAACAGCAGCTCCGCCGCGCAACCCCCTCGACTCGAGCCGGCGCCGTCTGAGAAGCTAGAGACACCGCCGAACTCGTCCCGCGACGGAGATCACCGATCCATGGCCGCCATCGACTGCCGTGAACCACGCCGGCCGTAATCGTGCCTAAACCTCCGCCGCTAGCCTTGCCCCAAACCCTAGATCCGGTCAACTCGGGTTTGACCGAATTAAGGGTACTTACGAAATCTGCCCATCCTTTATATTTACGTTTATGACCCATATTTCTGGATTTTGCAATTATACCCTAATCTGGTTAATTACAAGGAATAGCCTAACTTTATATTTACAGTTTATGACCCAAACTTACTAATGTTGCGAAAAATGCCCGGAATTGAATAATTACTTAAAGTAACCCAAGTTAATATTTTTAGATACGACTCATGTTTATAGGATTGTGGAACTAGTAGCTTGTTGGCATTTGGAGACTAACTTGTATGGGTTGAATTTAAGTGATTGAGATTTATAGGGTTGGATATCTTAATATTTATTTAAGGGATATAAAATCTATTTTGGGCATAGAATATAATCGGAAATGGCTAAGGATAGATGTTAAGGTTGAGAGGCATCATGCCCAACTTTGGACTAAGATGTAGGTATGAATGGATTATCTTTCACGGTTGGAACTAGCATAACTTAGAAGAAATGCCAAGTAGTGGCTTTTGGGACCTTAGGAGAATGTGATGAGCATGTTTAGACCTCGTTGGCTTTTACGTCATTATTGACGGTGATTATGACAGACTCTAGGATGCGGTCCTAGAATGTGAGTCAAATGATCTTGCGTAGATCATTTGTGTAGAAGTCCTAGACTTCTTGAGTTGAGCGGGTTTTTATGGATACCTTGTTGTGAGCAGGTTGTGTGCTTCTTCCCAAGGGAAGCGAGAGCGTTGTGTGAGTTAGCGTTTGGGACGAGGTAAGTCTCCGGACTTACTTAGCTCATATTTTATGCATTAGTATTGCTGTGTGTTTTGTGGTGTGTGTTATTATATGCTATAACAATGAAACCGGTAATTAGTACCACCGACTCTTTATATATATATTTTGGCCCAAGTATATGATAACGGGAGGTGACAATACTGCCTAACCCTGGGGAGGTCTAGGGGATTCTCGGTGACTAGTCCGGCGGGTCAGATGGTCGGGTGCATCCGTACCATTCCTTGCCGGTAAGTTGACTGTCCCGAGGCGAGACCCTTGGGGTCTCGTGTCACAACTGAAGATGAATTAGAACGAGATATGACTTAAGAATAAAAAGATAATAAACCGGACTTGCGTGATTTATGTTTTGTGATATGGATGTGTTTGTGCCTTCACCGCTTTCCTAATGCCTAGAATGTTAGCTAACGGTTTTAAACCGATTGTGTAGATGACTTGTAGGTTAGGGATGCCGCCGAGTGAGGCGGAGGAGTGGACAACCGGGGTCTCCGTACATTATAGGACGGGGATGTTTTGAGTCATATTTCATGTTGTTATTTATGGATATTGTCTTATGTTTAGAATTCGGATCTATTTACGTTGTTTTGAGGACTCGGCTGAGTTTCCAAGTTGTAGTTTCGTACTTTTCGTTTCCGCATACATTAAAAACATATTTGAGTTTTCGCCTTTATTTGTGCCATGTTGGAAGGTCCGGTGAAATTGTTGTTAGGCTAAGGGTCGGGACCCATTGTGAGGTCTCGCCCAGTAGCGCCCCGAGTCCCGCGGATTTGGGGTGTTACATGACGGGCAGCGGTGAACGGTGGCGGAGTTGTTGGCAGCTCCTGGCGGTAGGAAACCGGGGGTGTGGCGGCTGTAGGGGTGGCTGCTGGTGGAAACCGGCTCAGGAGAGGTAGCGGGTGGTGTGTTGGGTGGCGGACGGTGGCTAGCGGCGGCGGGCGGCGGAACTAGGGTTCCGGTGGTGCTTGGTGTTTGTGGGCGGCGGACAAGGTGGCTGGCGGTGGCAGGAAAGGATCTCGGTCAAAACAGACCGAGATTGACCGAAAATGCGGCTGTTGCCGGCTGACGGTGGTGCCGGGCGGCGGCGGGGCTGTTGTGGGTGTTGGGTGGCTGGAAAACGGCCCAGCAGTGGTGGTGTGGAGGATGTGGTGGTGTTGGGCGGAGATAACGAGGCGCTGGCAGAGGAAACAACAAGGGTGGCCCGTGGCTAAAAAGAACTTCGGTTTTCCCACTAATTAGCCCTGATAGATTTGCACCGGTTGATCCGTTATAGTTTACGAGAAAAGAGAGTAATTGGATCTCAAGCGAAATTTTCTTTTGTGGAAAAAAATATTCAGGCCACAATTCAATCTGTTTCAAGTAATTGACAATTAGATTGTGAAAAAGAAGTTGTTAACGATAATAGAAGACTAACCGTTACTCCTTCTGCCCCAATCGCTTTTTTGTTGAAACCTTCTTGGCGAATCTTGAAAGCTTCGATTTTTGTTTTTGACGAGCGGCTGGTGTTGATTAACCTTTGCTCTGATGCCAATTTGATATGGGGTTAGCCGTGAGGTTGCCCGATCTTTCAACACCAAGGACTTAGGCCAACGAGAAGATGGAATAGACGTGAGGATGGAGTGATAGACGTGTGGATTGGATAGATGAAGGATCCGATGGTTGGGATTGGATCGTGCTGGATAAGTTGGATAAGCCTTCCTCTCACAGTAGCCACTCTCCTATAATCTTACACTCCGGGGAAGAACGATTCCAGGAAGTAAAAGAAGTTGCCTAGAGATCGAATAGCGCTCAACCCAAGCCTCTCACCGGGGCTGAACGTTTCTTCTAGATACTAAGCGAAACTGGACACACCTCTCACCCGTCCAGGGTTTTGAAAAGGCCTCTCACCTAATCAAGACTCGATTCCCTCGAGAAGGAAATACTGAAAAGTATCAATGTGTATATTAATCTGAATGTTTGATAATGACGTCCAGCTTGGCCTTTTATAGGCAAGGTGGGACGTCTACATGGGTTGCGGGCTTGATCCAAGATCGAGCCCGCAATGAATAAAAGAAATGAAATAAATTGCGAAGTGATAAGATCGAATCTTTACGAGATAAGATCTTCTAACGAAAAGATAAGGTCAAATCTTTAAGAGATTTTGATCTTCTAGAAACAAGATAATTGTCACTAAAATAAATGCAAAACCCCAATTTAAAATGTCTCAAAATGGGTTTGAAATAAATGGTATGTTGGGCCTAATTTGGTCACTCGACATTAGCCCAACTCTTTCCTTCAATTGCACCTTCCTGGTCTTGCACGTGTATCACTATCCTTGAGTGGCTCCCAGATGTTCCCACAAAATGATTACCCAGCTGATGCATCTCTTTTCCTAATTGTTCACCTAGACGTTTGGTTTGAGATCTGGTAATTGGTCTCGTAGGATATGTTTGAGATGCTCCTGCATCAAAGGGTTAAATCCCGACTTTTGGCTTGATCTCGGTCGGATCTCGGCCAAGATTTTGCCAAAGTCGGGGCCGAGATCGGGCTCTTGGCTGTTGAAACAACGATCTCGGCCGAGATTGTTGTATTTCGGGCCGAGATCACAGTTTCTGTTTTGTCATCTAGGTCGACTGGGTAGTGATCTCGGGCCGAGATCAGGCCTATGTTGGCCGAGATGCTTTTTTTTGCCTCGATTTGTCCTTTTTCCTTCCGTTCTTCGTTCCTCCTTAGTATTTGGCTCGTCTTATCGTCGTTTTAAGTAGTATCTCCCTTGTATCCTTCTACCTTGACACCTAGATCCTACAAAGACACAAAAAACGCGCAAAAACAAAAAGTAAAAACAAAAAGACAAGGACAAAAAAACTTTTACCTCGGGTTGCCTCCCGAGAAGTGCTTGGTTTAAGGTCTCTAGCCAGACCTAACTCCGTAGATGCCTTAGCCTGGAGATGTAGGCGAAGTCCACTCCACCGTAAATTCCGGTTTATAATTCTTCAACCTACTCTCACTCACTTTGATAACTCCGACATGTTCACTCCATACTTCAATGGCTCCATGGGGGTGAATCTTCTTCATAACATACAATCCTGTCCACCTTTTTCTCATCTTTCCTGGGATTAGGTGAAATCTTGAGTTTGACAGAAGAACGAGATCACCTTCATTAAATTTCTTTTTCTGCTTAAATTTTTCCTTGTAAATCCAGGAGCTTTCATAAGCGTCAAGTCGACCCCTTTCTCTAGCAATGAAGAGAGTGATGTGGAAACTCTCGAAAATCCCTTGATGAATTGTCGATAGAAACCGACTTCCTTTTAAAACTTTTATCTTTCTTCACAGTCCTTGGTAGAACTAATTCTTCTTCTTTTCCGACATAGTTCCTGAACCTAACAGTTGCGAAAGGAGGTTTCGGAGCTTCAGGAGGTGTTTCCGACACCCTTGATACCCCATACTTGAATCTCGGCTGAGCTATATGGATCTCGAGCCGAGATCCAACCTTCTGTTGTGGAATCTCGGTTGAGATGACTTTCATCTCGGGCCGAGATCGAAGTTTCTGGTTTGCAATCTCGGTCGAGATGACCATGATCTCGGCCGAGATGTAGGTCGAGATTTCCTTTGTCAATGTTTTTGGTTTGCAAGTGGTGGATGTTGAGTTGAAAAGATGAAGTGTGATGTTCTTCTTCCCGGATTAGCACCACATTACCTAAAAACGTCCTACCCTCATCACGTTTCCTTGGACTCTTTCATTGCTAAAGTCCTAATGATCTTTGTATACATGTGTTTGACTTCGTGGCTTAGACTTCAATTTCTCATGAAAATTAGGCAAAGGTAGTTTTAATGATGAATATGATTTTCTTGCAAAGTGTTATTACCCTTTCCAAGCCTACTTTATTTAACCTTAAATCAAAATATGTCTTTGGCCATGAAACTGCACTTTGAGGGTGATCATGAATAGAAGTACTACGAAAAGATTTCCCTCTTTGTTTTAGCATGTATGAATCATGTTATCTTATTTTAGATTTACTTCTTACTTGAGGACAAGCAAAGATAAGTATGGGGTATTTTGATAACATGATTTATTGACCTAGTTTAGTTATGCATTTAGTAGATTTCCCCTTTTCGCATACATGTTTTAGCCTTAGTTTGTGTCATTTATATTTGTTTAGTTCTACTTTGCAAGAATAGATGTCTACACACGCTATTTGTGGCTTTGTAGGTGATTTGGCGTATTAGTTATCTGATTTCAATACCCAACGTTATATATCAAACTTCACTTCGGTTACTCAACTTCAGTTATCCAATATTAGTTACCCGATTTTAATGCCCAACGTTACATATTCAACTTTACTTCGGTTACCCAATATTAGTTATCCGATTTCAATACCCAACGTTAAATATCCAACTTCGCTTCGGTTATCCAATATTAGTTACCCGATTTTAACACCCAACGTTATATATTCAACTTTACTTCGGTTACCCAATATTTGTTACCCAATTTCAATATCCAACGTTAAATATCCAACTTCACTTCGGTTACCCAATATTAGTTACCCGATTTTTATACTCAACGTTACATATCCAATTTCACTTTGGTTACCCGATATTAGTTACCCGATTTCAATACCCAACGTTACATAACCAATTTCATTACGGTTACCCAATATATATTAGTTTACAGATTTCAATACCCACATTACATATCCAACTTCGCTTTGCTTATCCAACTTTGTGAAAAATTAAAAATAACATTTATACAATATAGCTTACATAAAAGTGACATCTCTTAATAAGAGATAATGGGTGATTTCCAAGACCGAAACTACAAGCATGCCAAAAAGCAAAATAATTCCAATTTCAAATAGAGAAGAGCAGCCTTATGTTCATGGAATTTATCAAGCAGAGTAGTCAATCTCTTCCTAGAATCACGAACAAGAATTTTCATCAATAGATCTTTTGCATCTTTTGAGATATCGGGCCAAGTATCTTATTTGAAGTCCAAATCACCATGCAAGACTTCTTCAAATATCCCTTGCTCATTATCTACACTCATTAAGAAGACAATAAGGAAAATGTTAAACAAAATCCAAGAAAAAACATCAAAAGGATTGCACACTCATTGCCCCAAAAAGGCGGAACCCTGCTTAGCAAAATGTATATTATAACTCTTGCACTCCAAACATTCGCTTTTGGGCCATATCATTTGCGTAGTACTATGGGTGCAACATAGTAGGATTTATCAACCACATCAGTAAACTTTTCACTTGAATATTGTCCTTTGAATCAACAATCAATGAAGCACCAAAGTTTGCACAAAACCAGTATAAATAAATCCCACGAACATAAGGTGCAATGTTAACTTGTCATCATAGCAGATCAAATACAGTTCTTAATCCGTCACAGTGCTTCAGCATGAGTACACGAAATTGTCATCATAGAAGATCAAATATATTTTAACACCCAAAATTTTTGGGAACTCGGGGTGTTACGAGTTAGGACCTCACAGTGGGTCCCGACCCTAGATTGACGACAATGTTGCTAGATCTTTCATAAGGCACAAGATAGAAAAAACGATAAAATCCGAAAACATGGAAGAGATCATAAAATGCGAAAAAGAAAGTCAGCCGTTTAACAAGATCTAGAATTCAAAAGAAAGAAACGAGTGAAGTCTCATGCAATTAAAGAAAACCCCACGTCCCGACTACCTCGTACGGGAACCTGGTTGACCACAAACTCCGGATCACTCAGCAACGGCCCTAACCTGTTGTGCATCCAACATAAGACGGTATAAAACCGTTAGCTAACTAATCCAAGTATTAGAACGTATACTAAAGCACAATCACATATAAAAGCGGAAAGTAAACACATTAGCATGCTACACTCAAACCGTTTATTATCTTTGATTAAGTTGATTCACTTCTATTAGTTCAACTTATTTTGTGGCACAAGAATCCCCCGAAACTCGCCCCCGTACATACACCAACCGGAGTGGTTCCTATGCATCTCCCCGTATACCGGAATGGGATGGTACAGGGATCCTCCCAACCCTAGGCAAAGAATGAGCAGTGATGCTACGACCCGTTATGCATACACTTGGGTCTAATAAAAGGTAATATCGTCCTAGTCAAGTTATAATTATTGAACACTCAACAATCACCAATTTAGAAATACATGCTAACACGAGAATAGTTGGATAAGTAATTCATACGACTTACCTGCACTAGTCCGAAGTCCAACTAGCGAAAAACTCGATCCGTCCGTACGTGATCTCAACGCCCCAAACTTTCCTATAATTCCGAAAAGTGCCCAAAACGGGTCTAAGACCCTCATTATTGTCCAACAACATCTCACAACCCTAAAAGATCCACAACGGGTTTGACGTATACTCAACTCACAACCTAAGTCCCAAAAATCCAACTTTTAAGGAAATTACGGTTTTGACCCCGAATTTTGCTTAAAATTCTAAAACGGTCAAGCGAGTCTCTAAACTTCCGGAAAACGTCTAACAACATCTATTATCCATTAAACGATTCTAAACGAGTTATAAAGATTCCCGAACTTTCGATACCATAAGAAAATCATGAAAGGAAGCATTAAACATCACCTAGGTAACTCGATACTTCAATTTCGATTTAACCACATCAAACGTTCCTCAAAAATTCCGAAATAAAACTTATACATACTACGCCATGACTACAACGTACTATGAGCATCAAAAGTCCTAAAAGTCAAATCCACAAATCTATACAAAATCCCAAAGGTCACAATCCTAACATGTATATCCCGAAAACTGATTTTCTTCCAACTTTAGAAGATCATACCTTTTGATCCAGCCGTTGAATCTTCCTCAAAACTTAACATGTTATACACTGTTATGCCTACTACAACATATCCAAAAACCAGCCGTTAAACTTAAGTGAAACATACCTAAAACAAGAACCGAAGTTCACTGTTTGCACACTAGGAAACTTGGATGTCCAAGAGGAGAAAAAGAAGTATGATCTGGGTAGAGGCTCCTGCACATGTATAGGTTGTTAGACACAAGTTGTCCGCCCTGTGGTGTCGAGAGGAGAGGAAACAGATGAGCAGATTCATATCTCGGGCGAGATTGTCACTATCTCGGCCGAGATCCTTTGAAGAAGAAGAGGGTTGCTCCTACTGTAACACCGGGGTCACCACTACACACAAGGGGATCGAAGTGAGCTATTGTCATGGTGAGAACGAAGAAGAAGGAAGAGGAAGGTAGCCTTACCAATACCCAAGTCCTTAGGTCGTAGAGGAAGGTTAGTCGGCTCCTGAGTTCCGAGCTCAGAGGGAGGGCTCGTTTTCTGGTGTTGTTCGCGGTTGTGTGAGTACTCCAAGATGTTGTTGTTGTGTGCTCACATGAAAAGGCTCGAAGCTGCAGCCTCGGAAGGAGAGAGGCGGGACTCTGATCTCCGGTTTGCTTGGTCAAAACCGATGGAGACATCTTTTGCCCGTTCTCTCCAGGCTCGACGCAGAGGAAGGCGGCTAGCGTCTGATGCAGTTCTTGCGATCTGAGAGGAGTAGAGGGTAGATGGTTAAGGAGTTGGTGAAAGTACTTGTGAGGACCTGCATCGTACGTTTTCTTGCGTGTTGGATATGCATTGCATCGTTCGTTCAAGGCTGCAACGGTGTGGACAGTTGGCATCGTGGATGGCACATAATGGATCGGTTATTTCGATTAGGCCGGAAGAAGGACGTTGTTGCACTGGCCCTTGAGTCACGTTACAACACAGTTAAGAGGGTAAGATTAGCCCAATTGCAACAGTGTTTTGATGGGCTGAATCTACACTTGGGCCAGTGTACACACACAAACGAAAGGGCAAAGCTAGGCCCAAGAAGTATAGTTAAGTGGGCTAGAGATCATATCATGGTACTAAAGGGGTTACTTGGGTACTAAAGTCTAAACGCCCCAAAGGTTTAAAGTTATAAGATCGAGCCCGGTTACGAGTTTTAAAATTTAAATCGGAAACAAAAGGTTGTTCAGTTAAAATTGGTAAATCGAGCAGCGTTTTTCGAAAATTAAAATTTATGGATATTACATATATCCAACCACATCATTAAACTTTTCAACTAAATATAATCCTTTGATTCAACATGGAATAAATCCTATGAACATAAAATGCACAATGCAAAGAGATTAACCAACAAACTAATGATTTATTATAAGTTTTAAAAATATTTATAAGGTTGAATGAGTAGAATTTGTTAAGAATTGGACCAATAAAGATTTTGTAAATGAACGTGGTATTTATTTATTGTAGAATACAATTCCATCAATAACTTAAAAATGATCATAAAAGTGAATTATTTTGAAATATGTAGGCAATATCTCAGTACCATCGTATAAATCCGTTTTAAAACAAAAAAAAAACAATCTTATTTGAGTAATATAAGAAAAAGGTGTACATGACTTTGATTGAAATAACTCAATTTCATAATAATTGCACCACATAATATCCGGTAAACTTCTATGCACTCTATTTTAGTAGATATACAATTATTTATTTAAAATTATCTTTCAAGATGAATTAATTAAATTTTACTCAATTCTAATTGAATCCTAACCAACTACTTTTTATATCCCATTTTCTAGTTCTCTTTCGGGTGAAATGGGCATGTAGGCCCTTTACTACATAATGAGCATTAATAAGGCCCATATAATTATGGATGGACTTAGTAGGCCCCAAGAAATTACAAAAAAATAAGAAAATAGGAAAAAGGGTTTAGGGTTGACGATTTTATCCCTAAAAATCTTACTGTTACATTGCCAGCCGATTTCAACTTCCACCGATTACGATTTTCAAATCGAAAGGAAGCGGCCATCCATTACCATTAAGCCAACCGTCAATCTTCTGAAAATCGTTACCCATTTCAGTGAATTTCTTTCGGCCGAAAGCCTTCCAGAATTCAAGACGAACCGGCTTCTAGAATTCAAGACGAATCGACCATCTGCAACGATTTTCGATTCAAACAAAATCAAAAATCTCTTGCTTCCATATGATAATGTCTAGATTCAAAGGCTCGATGAAAGTCGTCCATTGAGGAAAAGTTTCACTTCCTGAACATTTTCCATCAATGAAACAGTAATAACGAAATATTGTGCAAATTCTGGTACGTTCTACAATTTATGTGTCGAAATTATGTATTCATAGCAGTATTCCCATCAATTGTTCTGTATGTTGCTAAATTCGAGTAAATGAAGACAATCGTTATGTTGTTCTGTTTCTAAAATCATGGTATATTGATAGCTAATGTTGAACTGTTCTTATGTAGATGTGATGACATTGCTTTGTATAACAACATATGGTGGGGATACTGGATAGTGGAAGAAGGTTTATGCAAATATAGTGGAAATGTATCGAGTAAGCCGTTGTTGATTGATGTAGCATGCACGTTTGATGAGTTGAAAGGAATGGTTGTTCTACATTTGGAATTTGTGTTTCGGAATTTTCCATAGAGTTATCGTACCAGAATATTTTTAATCCAGCACTGATGCCATTTGATGTCAACACAATGGAGGATTTTGAAACATATATTCACATAAATGAAATGGATAAGTACTGCTGGAGTATTCCTTTATGTGTAATCAAAAAAGAGTTACATACTGATGATAGAATACATAATGATGGGAAGGAGATACATATTGAACATGGAGAGAGTTCATCAACTACTGTACAAACAGAGCAGTTTGAAGATACATCCGGATATTCTACAGCAATTATTCCTCAAATAACAGGTTGTGTACCAACGGAGACAGATATGTATCTTGAAGTTGGGAAAACATATTGTACGAAAAATGATGTGAAGAACGCATTGTGTCTACACGCCATCTCAGAATGTTCACAATACAAAATTGTCAAGTCAAAAGCGAAGGCACTAACAGCAGTGTGTGTTGACAAAGAATGTAAATGGAGGGTGCGCTTCACTATGCTTGGACAGTCAAGTTACTTTACAACAATAAAGTATAACTCCACGCACACATGTTGTTTTCAATTAAGGAGATCGGACAAAAGGGAAGCTTCTTATCATTTAATAGCTGAGAAGGTTAAATCAATGTAAGTGTGTTTATTTTAATAGAGATATGTAAAAGTGAAACATTACATAACTTCCAACAAGTTATATAAATGTGTGTTTTGATTATGTAGGTATTATAACTCAAAGAAACTACCTACAGTGGACCAAATCATCACAGTTATGAAGAGTTTACATAACATTGATGCTAGTTACTGGAAGTGTTGGAAGGCACAAGAAGAAGTAAAGGACATGATAAGAGGTACACCGGAGGATAATTTTATGTTGATACCTTCATATTTGTATGTGTTGGGACAGATCAATGAAGGAACCATTGTTACTCTAAAGCTTGATGATGATAGACGATTCAAGTATGTGTTTGTTGCCTATGGACAATCAATAAGGGGATTTAAAGTAATGAGAAAGGTAATAGCTTATGTACAGGCTCCTCTGTTCACGCTTTATGTACTAATAATTATTGAAGTTAACAATTATGTACATGAACTTGTGTATCTGATACAACTTGTGTACTGACTACTCTATTCACGCTTTATATACTTGAAATATACATGACCTTGTGTATCGGATATATCTTGTGTACTGAGTCCTCTATCCAAGCTTTATGTACTTGATATCTACATGAAATTATGTATCAGATATAACTTGTGTACCGACTCCTCTGTTCACGCTTTATGTACTTGATTTGTGTGTATAAGTGTGTAACTAATAGAACTTATGTAGTGAATCCTCTGATCATGCTTTATGTACTTGACGTGTGTGTGTGTGTTTAAATCATTATGTATGTGTAGGTAATCACAGTAGATGAACTCACTTGAAGGGAAAGTATGGGGGAGTCTTGTTTATAGCAACTGCACAAGATGCAAATCAACATATTTACCCAATAGCTTTTGTTGTCGTTGATAGTGAAAATGATGCATCTTGGGATTGGTTCTTCAAGAACCTCAAACAGTTTGTACCAAACAACAATGAACTTTTGTTCATATCAGATCGGCATAGCTCCATTAAAAAGGGAATAGCATCAAACTATGAGATGGCATTCCATGGATATTGCAATTGGCATCTTAAAGGAAATTTGAGGAAAAAAATGAGATCCGACAGAATACTTGAAATGTTCATGGATAGTGCCCGAAAATATAAGAGGACAGATTGCATGAGAATAAATATAAGAGGACAGATTGCATGAGAATTCTAGAGCAAATCTCAGGGGTATGTACATTAATGCATCTTATTACACAGATTGCGTGTTTTGTAGACAATAATTATTCATAATTTGTTTGTATTTTGACAAACAGGAGAAGCCAAGTGTGGGAGATGCTTAAGGAAATTGGAATTCCAACATGGGCACGTTCGTTTAGTCCGGTGAAAAGGTACAACATCCTTACTAGCAACAACGCAGAGTGTGTAAATGGTTTAATGAAAGAAGGAAGGAGTATCCGGTTCTAGCAATGCTTGAGGAAATAAGACAATTCATGACTAGGTGGTTTGCGGAGCGTCGAAGCAAGTCTACATCTTGTGTAGAGAAATGTCCACCGAAAATAGAAGCAATAATCCAGAAAAATACAAAGAATGTGGTAGTTACTTTGTTTATGTACTAGATGCAGAAAAACTAGAGTTTGAAGTGAAGAAGGGAGATGAACAAGTTACTGTTTGTTTGCTAATGAAGAGTTGTGACTGCAAGGAGTTTGATATTGAAGAGATACCTTGTGTACATGCCATGGCTGCAGCTAAACACATGGGTGTGAATGCATCTGATCTAATCGGTAAGTATTACACATGTGAGAGTTGGAGGACAGGTTATGTGGAGACAATTTATCCAATTCCTAACAAGTCAGAGTGGAATGTTCCTCCGTCAGTATCACAAATCTCATGTGAGCCTCCAAAGAAGCGTAAGAGGTCTGGTCGTCTGCCAAAAGCTAGGAAACGTGCTGCATGGGAATTAAAGAGTAAACGGAAATGCAGCTGTTGTGGAATGAGTGGCACAACAAGAAGACATGTCTTAATCAACCGAAATAGGAAATTTTAATTGCTTTAAATCTATATTGGACTGTTGCGTATTAGTATACATTAATGACACACAAACTAGGGAATAATTGTAAGACTATATTCAGGTACAGACAAAAATGGGACAAACAGATAGTTTTGGGTTACATAATATACCTACAGAAAGTCATTACATTTCTTTGTTGTAAACAGGACAATGTTATGTACACACACTGCGTCTACATAAATATAAACATATATGTACAAATGCATATAAACATATATGTACAAATACACGACAGGTATAAAACAAGTAAAATATAAAGAGTACACAAAGTTAAGTCATCCATTGACAGCAAACTGTTTGAGTACACAAAACAACCTTACAATAACACCAAACTGTTTGAGTACACAAAACAATAAGTGGAAGGATATGAGTAGCAGTTACATCATCTTAAAAACAACATAGGACTAAATCTCTTCGAACCATATTGGCCAGTCCCTATCATATACAGCAAATGCAAGTTGCTCTCTGTACAATGGGAGAGAAGCATCGCTAATGTTTGATAAGTCGCTGCGTCCAGATGCCAAATATTGAATATATTTAATGGTATAAATACCACAGCTTCCTCTGCAATATGGTATGTATACATAAGGACAATACAAAGTCAGTACATAAGACAAAGTCAATACATAAGGACAATACAAAGTCAGTACATAAGGACAATACAAAGTCAGTACATACAATAAGTCAGTACATAAGGACAATACAAAGTAATACATAAGGACAATACATAGTTAGTACATAAGACAAAGTCAGTACATAAGTAAAATACAAAGTCAGTATAGAAAACAGTACATAAACACAATATAAATAAACCAACTTAATGTATAAACAGTTATCATGAAAGATACATAAATAAAGACAATACAAAGTCAGGACATAAGGCAAATGAGAAAGTCAATAGAAACCAGTACATAAGAAATGTATATGTAGTAACATAATTATGATATTTATATGCATAAGAATAATGTGTAGACATTTAGCATGCATATGCAATACATATGAATGTACATAAGTATAATTTGAATAAACATAAGAAGTGTAAAGAGATACACATACCCGTCTAAATTGGAATTAAGTACATCCTTTCTCACAATTTTGAATGGCATCTGCAATTTATCTCCCAATCTTGTATGGTGACCATGAATTCTCAACACGTGAGGAAACAAAACAGCAAGAGGCTCTAAATAGAACTGAAGCTTGTCTTCCTTGACATACACCACTTGAGGATCATATACGTATATGCACCAGTCGATGAAATTGATTTCAACAGCCACCCATGTGAGTCAATAAGATTGAATGGAGCATATATAAAATTGACATCATATAATTCTTTCCTGAAAAGCCTTGGTATGTCTCCTTTGAGTACATCAAAAAAAGTATCTTCAAACTCAAAGGAATCTGGGCCGACAGCAGAAAACTTGTCAAGGGTTGTCCTATTGTATGCACGAGCAAAGCTACAATCAGTACAGTAGTAAGTGCAAACAAATCTTTGAACTCCATAATTGACTTCCTCATAAGCATTATGATTTCATCAATTTCCTGCAAAAACAGGAGCAGAAAAAAATATATTAACAAAATGAGGAATGTCAGTGCACAAGCATGTGTACGGATATGACATAACCTGTACATAATATAAGCAGAATGGAGGGTGATCAAAAGAGATGTACATAACCTATACATAATATAAGTAGGTAGAGGAATGGGAAAGTTACCTCATTCTTCAACCAGCCTCCTTTTTGCAAAATACTTTGAATAGAAGTCCTGGTGAAGTTTTTTGTGTACCCCGTAATGGATCCTTTGTTTGCTTTGGCTTCAACCCAATTATAAAATTTTTGACGATCACTTCGCTTTATAGTACAACCAGAAGGAGCTTTTGGAACCTTCACGTTATTTCTATATGGGGTCCTCTTCCATCTGCTCTCTTGACGGACCCTCATACCCATACGACGTGAAGGTTGGCCTCCTCAGTATCAGCATCTTCTTTTTCAGTTTCCTTCATAACAAATGTGTTAACTTATCATACACAAAGAACTCATACAAATTCATATAATAATATGAATACATATTTAAATACAGCAATTGGAAAATGAACATAAAACTAATAATTATACCTCACTCAAGTCATCATTTTTGTCGTCACATAAATCTTCAACATCATTGACTTCCTGAGAAGGTGCTTTATCACCAGTAGCAGTTGCAGAGGAGGCAAGCTCTTTGATCATCTTCTTGATATTTTTTCAGTTTCTCTTGGATGATAGATAAATTGTTGAATCGAGTTTTTCATACACAGTCCCCAAATCTTTAGAGTAGGACACCCACTCATCAATCAATGATTGTTGCTCCTCAACTTTATGATTTATCTCAGTTTGATCCTTCTGAAGTTGAACAAGCATTTCAATGATTGTAGAAACCCAAACGGGTTTAGTGTCCTCACCACTAAAACAGAAGACAGAAAATAAACATATATTAGCAAGGCATAAAATAATTGAATAATAAAGGTACATAAGACAGTGCAAAAACATATGAAAATAAATACATAAACTCACTACATAACACATATAGTAGCAAGTAAGAACATAAGTCAATAATAATGGTAAAGATAGATACAGAAACTCACTGCAAATTAGAACCACTCTTGTCAGCTGACTTATCTGCTTCTTCTTCAGCATGACAGGTGTTGGTTTCCCCTTGGCACTCTTCTTCTTCTTCTTCTTCTTAGAACTACAAAAATAACAAAAAAAATATAAGTTGAACTGAATTGAAAATGTACAATACATAAATTAAGGTTACAAACATTGGAGATGGTGCAGGAGATGGTGCAGCAGGAACTGTCTTAGAAAACTTTCTCTTCCCCAACTTGGATACTTCCTTTTGAAGAGGTTCTTGAATTTTAATAGACTTGGACCTTGTCTTGGGGGGATTGACAAAGTCATCGCCACTAGACTGTTCTTCAAGAACTTTTTTGGAAGTATCCTTTTTCTGAGATTTTCGACTAATAATAATAGAATATTAAGTGAAAAAAACAATGTTTTAATAAAAGATAAACAGTACATAAGCCAAATGACAGATACAATATAAATTAGTTGAAAAAAACAATATAAAGAAGGGCACATAAGGTGTATACATAAGGACAATAAAAATCAGTACATAAGACAAATGAGAAAGGCAATAGAAAGCAATACATAAAAACAGTATACATAAATCAAATCAATGTATAAACAGTTATCATGAAAGATCAATACAAGTCAGTACATAAACACAATGTACATAAATCAACGTAATATGTAAAACAGTTATCATGAAAGACCAATACATAAGGACAATATGAAGTCAGTACATAAGACAAATGAGAAAGGCAATAGAAACCAGTAAATAAGAATTTATATGTAGGAACATAAGTATGATATGAATATGCATAAATATAATATGTTTAGACATTTAGCATGCATATGCAATACATATGAATATGCATAAATTTAAGTTGAATAAACATAAGCAGTGTAATGCACACATAAGAATAATCATGCATGCAGAATACATAAAGACAATAGAAACAAGTACATAAGGCAAATATAAACAAGGTACATAAAAATAAAATCAGTCATAATTACCCTGTTTGTCCTTTTTTCTTCTTGTCCTGATAAACAGGACGATGTACCTGAATATTACATTTTTCAAATCCGTAGAAAAATAAAAGTCTAATCTGTCATCATCACACTCATCTCCCACAATCAGAATCATCATTTTCATAATGGCCCTGGACAGTCTTGATATCTTCCTTTGTAAAGCTATCAACCAAGACTTTGATGTCAGAATATCCAGGATATGGTTTGACCTTCAATGACTTCGACACCCACTTGTTACAGAGGTGATCTGTAGGAGTATCTGAAAGAGTTGCAAATTCCATTGCAAGCTTCGGCATACAATGGAATGCAAGTATCTAAAACAAGAAAATGAGTTAGACAGCAGTAGAAAAAACATTTTAACATAAACAAAAAAATAAATTTAATGTAAATACACAATGTACCTGAAGGGCAAGAGGAAAACCACCAATATTATAGCCACGACTACATCTTTCTTTACCAGCCTCACAGGACTGGAAGAGTTTCTTAGAATGCAGGAAAGAGTGACGACCCCATGGGTAGGCATCAAAAATAGACAAGTCACTAAAAGATTGATGATTTGCTGGCTAACCATCGTCTTCTTGTCTTGGAGGATAGAACTCCTTTCAACAAATATTATAAGAGCCATCTTATACTTAAATTCAGATTCTTTAGGCTCCTTTTCAAATAGTTGTTCTAGTTCATTAGTACATCTGTCCAGCCAACGACAGTACGCATATCAACATAATCAATATTTCTCCTCTTTTAAGCCTTCATCACCACAATGAAGCCTGTAATCTCTTTGAAATTCATTCAAACTAAAACGAAGAAGAACATTGTTAATGGCAAGTACATTGAATAGTTTCTTGAAGTTACAACTTCCCTCATGAGCAGGAAGTGTATAATCTGATTGCACAACTTCAAACTTGTGCCCATTTTGATAATAGACCGGAAAACACCGGACTGAAATCTATCTTTATCAGCATCGGAAAGTTGTTCCAAAATATGTGGGATTAGAGACATCCTACTATAACAATTAAGTCTGGCAGGACATTTGAATCTGTCTCGGGCCACCTATATGTGAACTTCAAAATACAAGAACATATGAAAATTAGAAGTCAACTACACATAGAGAAGAAAGTAAACACAATGGATGGAAGTAATACACAATCAGTACATAAACACAATGTACAATGTATAGACAAGCAGTACATAAACAAAATGTACATAAAAGAACATATGAACATACAAAGTCAGTACATAATGCAAAACAGACAGAGAACATAGATAAGACTACATAAAGTGCAGACACATAATAACACATAATATACATGCAGACACAAGCAGAAATCAACAATACAATACAAAATATACCTTTTGTGGTGTACTAGGAACCTTAACATCCTTTGATGGCTTGAACGACCTAACTTTTGGACGGGCGATTTTGAAAATATACTACATATTACAAAATGAAATACATAAAGTTAACGTAATTTGTGTAAACTTGAGCATAATCAGTGTAAAATTTGAAATCCACAAACAGCAAAACAATGTACACAAAAATGAAGCTCAATATAACAACATTCAGTAATAACTTAACCTAATAACCTAACAAGTGAACCTAAAATGAAAAATTCGAAACGACATTATTAAAAAAATGAAAACCTAATCTGTGAAATGAAATACAAGGAAAACACAGCAACAAAAGTATAAAATAGTGTAAAATAAGAAGGATTGGGAGAAGGCATTACCAGCTAGTACTGGAAAAGATGGAAGAAGATGACTGTGGAAGACGATGTCGAACAAAGATGTTGATAGTGAAGGAAACAGTGAGCGAAAAGATGAAGGAACAACGAACGAAGATGAAGGAACAACGAAGACGATGAAACGAGATGAAAGCAAGAGGTTGGGGAGAAGATGAAGGAAGAACGAAGACGAAAACGAAGACGATGAAGAAAGAAGCTGTGGAGAAGACGAAGGAAACAACGAAGAGTAAGATGAAAAGTGAAGAGTCCCGTCGGCTCCTCCTTTTTGCCGCCTAGAAGATACAAAATACCCGTTTTATCCCTTAGTGTAATAAAAATTACTACATTCAGCCAACCCAAAATAGTCCTTTTTTGAATTAAAAAAATGAAGGGCCCAATTGGTACCGGGAAAACAAAAAGGGCCTTTATAGCTCATTTTTATCTTTCTCTTTTCTAATTAACTCCTAAAAACAATTAAAAGTCCTTAAATTTCACTTTTTTTAAAATTTCTTTTAATTAACATAAATTATAAAATGATGAAGTGAAAACGACGAGCTCCACGGGAAAGCCACGATAATTTCATAATATATGCCTAAAGCTAAATACGCCGGATTTAATTTACAATTGCTTAGTTCAAATACCCCGCGCATTAAGAATCCGCGGTATATACTTCAAAGTTTGACCAAATATGCCGGACATGATATATATGCCTTGCAATTAGTTAACTCTTTCAACTTAATACCTCGAATATACTAATATCATGGATATACAATCCTATTTCTTTTTTAACGATTTTCGGCAAGCGTCTAATACGTCATGATTGGTGCGCCTGGGGTATTTTAGGGTAGTATAATGTGTTTTTTGTAGTAGTGAAAACTTATTCTATAGTCTTTTAAAGGTTTATAGTGGAAATTGTTTTAGTAGATTTCATTCAGTACTGCTTTCTCTATATTATGAAATTCAGGCCATATCAATGAAGCACATCTATGATTATTTTTGAAACTGGTATTTGTATGGATTTGTATTGTAGGTCAAGGACGAGTTTATTGATGAATTCGGCAACTTCAAACGATGGAGGACACAAGGTCTTAAAGCATCCACAAAGAAACAGATTCAGAAGTATGACAAAAATATGTGAGAAAAAGTATACTCCTATTGAGGTTATATCTTAGAAAGTTCATCAATTTTCCACAATAATTGAGGTTGGCTTATTCTGATTGATGACATTTCCCTCACGTTATGTACAAGTTTTATGTAAAACTTATCCTCTCGAGTTTGATATAGGAATTGTTCTTTTGTGAAGGTATTTGTCAATGAAATTAGTTACATGAGAAATACTTTTATCACGCAAGATTCTTTTCTAATTTAGTTTTTTGAACAATAAATTCTTTTCAAGCTTTTAGATAGTATGCCAATCGGTTTTTTAAGAAGGTGATAAATAAATAACACTTAAATTCTCTTCGTAATCATTGTAGGGTTTACTTTGATTATATTTTTGTCTGTAACATCATGAAGTATAGCAAGCACAAAAAAATAGGAATCAGCAGTAAAATCCGTAAGTTTTCAATCTTGCAACTTGAAGTCAACTTTTTATGATCAATATTAGTTTGATGATAAAAAGCAATTTATCTTTTTATATACCAAACCATTATATTTGGTAATTTTAAACCAATATTTAGTATTTAAAAGCAATATATAATAAAGTTTAACCAATATTTATCACCAAAAATTAGATTCAAGTTGCAAGATTAGAAACTTACTGATGACTACTGTAAGATCCGTTGTTTTTAGAAGGCTTAATTTATTAAATTGTGGAGGATTATTTATTTATTTATCTATATATTTTATTTTTCAAACCGGATCTAAATCGGATTTTCAACCTGGAAATAATTCCGGGTCCAACCTAATAACCTTATCCCTAATAAACCCTTAACCACATTCTATTCCTCTCTCCTGTGTCTCTCTCCCTGAAACCCTATCCTCCGTTATTTTCCTTCAGCCTCTCCTTTATGTTGCTTCACTCAAAATCCGGTGCCACTTCTTGGCCGGCCGCCACGGGACGACTACACCACTACGCCTCCACCGCCACTGCCAGCCGCTGCCGTGCCGGACCACCGGTAGCCACATGAGCAAAGCTGTAGCACGCCTCTACGCCCGGGAACTGCTGTGCGAGCCTCTCCGCACAGGACTGCTGCACGAGCCGCCGCTGGGTCCTTCCGCCGCCGTTGCCGAGTCCTTCCGCCGCCACTGCCGGTGAGCTTTGGTGCCGGCCACCAACACGAGACACCAGCCCATCTTCTCCTTCCTAGTTGGGTATTAATTAGGTCGAATTTGGTGAGAACTTTGTGCTGATTTTAAACTCTAATTTCGTGACATTTGGGGATTTTATATAATTTGGGGATTTTGTGAATTTGGAATTTTTTTTATATGGAGTTGGGGAATTATGTGAAGTGGAGTCTTGTTTAGCCTAAGTTGGACTTTAATTATATGATTCTTGTTTAATTGTGAGTATTTGATGATGCATATGGTTGTTTTTAATTTGGGTTTGATCTTGTAAATTGTCAATAAGGGTAGAAGATGAATAATTTTGATATTGCGTATCTTGGGAATTTTTGTAAGGTTTAGATATAGAATTCTTGTGAACAATTTGTATTATTAATTTGTATACTATTAATTAGGTAATGAGTTTTAATGAGTGGGGATGTTAGAGACATGTTAGAGTTTATATTAGCATGTTTAGGGAAAAGATGTTTGATTGTCGTCTTATGGTGGAAATGATTTTTTTATGTGGAATGTGTTACTTGAGGTAACTTTGTTGACGGTGATAGATTTTAAACTTGAATGTAAATAGATGGACCACTTAGACTTAGTGTTGACATATGTATGTCAATTTGTTTTTAGGATCAAGATTGGTTTGAGACAGCTGTAAGAGATTCGTTAGTAGTACGTTGTGTTTGACAAGGTGAGTCTCCGGACTTACTTAGTTGCCGTTCCGTTCAGATTATGCATTGTTGGTAACTTGTAGATAGAACTGTTTTTTCCTATCTTTTAAAACGTTTGCAGGTTATTATTATCACATATATAGTATCGGTTTTGATCATACGTATATTAAATATTAGATATCAGTTATTTTTACAACTGATGACCACCGGTATAGAGCATGGGTTGGTGACCTTGTCGAGGGAGTGATGTCCCATGCATGCCCATACGACGTGGTGGAAACCCCTTCCATATATATAAAACCTTGCATTTATGTTTTGGGCGGTGCTCTAGTAGGGACCGAGCTGGGGAAATAAGACAGTTAATCAGAATGGGAGACGGAATTACAGATTACCGTAACCATCGTATACCGGAGGGGTACATATGACTTGACAGAGAGAAAGCGTTGCCCCGTTGCCGAGAGTTGAGAGAGGATGCATCATTGCATTCATGAACATATCATAGACATCATTCATACTCGCATGTGCATGTCCTATTTAAGTTCTTATTATGTTGATTATGGTTTATTATTTTGTTATTAGTACGGATGGTTGTGAGACTTGTTTGGAAGACAACTGCAGGTGTACATATGTCTTATTTAGTTGTTACTGGAATGATAGCTATATATATATATATATATATATACATAACAAATATGCATTTTTTTTCCTACTTATGTATCCTAAAATTTATTTTGTTTTTCTTGTTCTGCTCTACTTTTACTAACTCTGCATAACTGATATTAGGGCCTTACCCTAGTTTTGGGAACGTTAGCTAACGGGTTTTCTCCCGTTTTGTTGTTAAGGTTCTGCTCCTGATATCAGGTTCGCTATAGATGTTACCTTCCAGCTCGATGGTGTTCAGCCGGACTTGCAAGTGCCTCAGCCGGACTTGCAAGTGCCTTAGGATTGGGTTTATTTTTCTTTTATGTTAGAAGGTTTGCAAGACGTTAGTTTTTCTAGTCTAGATGTTTTCCTTTGAACCTTTGTTAAGGCTGATATGACTTATTTCTAGATATATAGGTTGCCATCATATCTTTTCATTTTTATTTATTTTTTTATACAATTTCTTAATAAACAATTTGGGTGTTTTCCTTAATTTTTGTCGTGTCCTTGTTGAAAGGTCCAGATATTGTTGTTGTTGTCAGGCTATTAATGATGATTCCATTGTGCGAACCTAAACCTCGTGACGCCTCGATTGATAAAATTGGGGCGTTACAACTACGATTGACTCCTACCTTTTTGTGCTTGTTATACTTCACGTTACAGAATTTGGCTCCCATGAAGTTAATAATCAACTTTACTATGAAGTTAATTGAATCTTATACCATTCATCTAAACTTAAAGACTAAGACTAATTTATCATTTAATGTTATTAGATAGTAAATAAGATTTTGATCAAAAAAGGAAATAAAGATCTTTTATTTTGGAAACAAAAGATATGAGATTTGAAATAAAATATTTTAAATTTTTTTTAACCATGCTAACTACAACTATTTATTAAAGAGTTATGAAATTGAACAAAGTATATGCATAGACAATTTAATTAAAAAAATATGATCAAAACTTGTAACACTGATAACATGATTTATCGACCTAGTTTAGTAGATCATATATGTAGTTTTTTCCTTTCTGCATGCATGTTTTAGCCATAGTTTGTGTCTTTTATGCTTGTTTAGTGTTACTTTGCAAATATAGATGTCTACACACGCTTTTGGTTACTTTGTAGGCATTTTGGCGTATTTTGGAGCTAAAACGATGCATTTGAGGACTAAGCCTCGGAGTGGACGCATAGGAGATGTCATACGAGCATTGGAAAGGAGAAGACTACGCTTTTGGAGCAACCGTGACGAAGTGCTTGAGATCGAAGATAATCTCGGCCGAGATCCATACATCTCGGTCGTGTTGGAGGCTACTACAGTGAAATCTCGCCCCCTATCTCGGTCATGATCTCGGGAGACCAGACCGAGATCCCATGACGCTGAAGTACAAAGTCGAAATCTCGGCCCCGACGTCGACCAATCTCGTCCGAGATTCAGACCGAGATATTTCCCTGAGCGTCGATTCTTATTTTATTTCGGACTCTTAGCCCAGCCCACGTCTCTTGACGGGTTTTAGGTTATAAAAGTAGAGTTCTGAAGTCCAAAAAAGGACGCCCACCGAAGATAAGAAAAGAAGATCGTTTAGGGTTGGAAAGCGGAAGTTCGATTGTTGAAAGGAAATTCTCCTTTGTTCTTTGTTTCTTTTTTACCATTGTTAGTTAGTTTAGTTAGAGGAAGATCCAACGTTTGGAGTTTGTTGAGAGATTTTGCAAGTGGAATACGTTTGTTTTGAGTTTCAATAAAGCTGGGTACTTTCTTCATTCCTTTTTCTTATTTCAATTGCATGTTTTCCTTGATCAATTTGAATTCAGTATTAGCCATGAGCTTTAGTGGCTAGAAACCTTTTGTGGTTCCAGGGTAGATAGAGATTTGTTGGTATCTTGGACTATGATGGATTGAATTGTTCTTTTTTCTAGTTTTGCTTTAAATCCTGTGGAAATGTTTGGTTTTTGCAGGTTTAGACTCAATCTAAACCACCTTAACCTAAGTAGGAATTGAGTCGTAACTGAGATATTCCTATTTAGATACATAAGAGAACTTGTTCCTAGGTAATAAAGGTTTAATCTTTATTGGATAGAGTGTGTCATTATTCCTTCCTTTGAGGCAATAATTCCTGAGACGTAACTATAATGGGTTATTGTGTTTCTTTAATTGAAAGAATAAGGTTTGTTTATACATATATCCCTCATTACCTTGAAAGCTATAGGTTTTAGGTTGCGGACCTTTATGTTCTTGAGACGTCACTGTATAAGAGCATAGGTTAAGAAACATTCATCCTAAGCGTTTCATTCTTATTTACATGTCATGTGAGATTTCATATCATCCCGAGTCCATATGTATAAATAATTGATCTTGAATACCTGGAACTACATTTTTTTCCTCATTTGAACTTGTTGTTTTTGTGTATTTGTATTGACTTTCAATCAATTCAGATAATTGATTGCGAGTCCACAAAACCCCTCAAACCTTTTTTTTAATCCCTTTTCCCTTTCTTTTCCAATCCCCTCTCATTCTAGATTTATACTATTCTAGATCATTTTCACTGTCATCTAACTTTGTCCCTGAGATCGACTCCGAAATACTTGCTCATTGCTGCATCCGATGCATACACTGTGGGTTCGCTGCATTGAGTAATATCACGGAAATATAAATTTAAAGAAGGCTCGTCGTTTTGCTATCCTGTGGATTTCTATCATTCTTGATTGAGTTTATAGGTGTGTAAAACCAACGAACAAGTTTTTGGTGCCGTTGCCGGGACTATTTAGTTGATTTTTTATTTGATTCAATATAGTATAGGTCTTTCTTGTACTTTTGATCTCGCTTTTTGTTTTGTTTTTGGTATTTTCAGGACACTAGGTAGTTTTTGCGGTGTATGCGAAGGACTTGGAGTTCAAAAGAACTAGTTCCTTTTGACCCTGAACCCGAGAAGACACTTAGAAGGAGAATTAGAGCTTTGAAGGATTCAAGGATGTCTCAAGTGAGAGATTATGAAGCATAGCTTAGAGCTTCCGCAGAAGAGCTAGTAGCCGAGAGAGCGGCAATCAGAGAGAGAAGCAACTAATACACGTGAGATAGCATAGCTTAGAGCTGAGATGAGAGAGATGCTTCCTGCTAGAAACGAAGGAAGAGTTTCTCCACAACCCGTGGAAGTCGTGTAGCCAGACGTCCCGGATAATGCACCTCGCGTCGTCCCGCCTCCTGCTCCACGTGTTCCACCACCACCTTTTGTACCTCTCAGGTCTGTCCGATATGAGCCTATTGTGGATCATCCACAAACACTCGGACAATGCACGGATCCTTCCCAAAGGATTAACCATCCTGGAGTTAACTTTGGAGATCCCGCAACCTATGAGCATGAGTTGCGACCACAAGTACTCCAAATGATTTTCCAGAATCAGTTTGGAGGGATTCAATGACTTGTTGTTTGATTGTCCAGATCATGGGATCCCTAAACTTGAATTGCTAGAGATCTATTTCAAGGGACTTGACGAGGACACTCAATTCAAGTTGCAGTCACTTTCTGGAGGTACTTTCATGGACAAAGAAGATGTGGCTTGGGAGTTTGTTGAGAAACAAGCCTTAGTTATGGAGAAGTATTCTCACAGGAAGGCTGAAGGGTACTTTGAACCCTCAACCATCTTCTAGTGGTGCAGGTCCATCATCTAAGCCAATTGAGCAAGCTCAACCGAAGGATCGACTTGAGATGATGTTTGAGCACCTAATGGCAAGGATGAGAAATCTTGAGAATTCTGTCACTAGTGTCACAAAAGCTCAAAAGGTTTTGAAGACACAAGTGTTCAAGAAGGCTGAAGAAGTTCCTAGAGATCTAGGAAGACTTCCTGGAAAGACTGAGGAGAACCCGAAGGGACAGATTCTAGTTGTCACTGCTGAAGACAAGCTGAAGGAGGACGAGATGCACGCAAAAGGAGAGATCTTGGCCACTTGTGGGAAAACCTCGGCCCGAGATCCCCAAAGTGCCGACCGAGATTTCACTGTAGAAGGGTCTATCTCGCCCCAAGATCAAGAATCTCGGCCGAGATCCCCTACTCATGATAAAAAGTTCGAGAATGTGGAAAAAAATCATGTTGAGAAGGAAGAAAAGTACAATCCACCGCCCCCGTACAAGCCTTCACTTCCATTTCCGCAAGCCCATGCAAGGACTAAGCTTGACGAGGCTTTTGGTAAGTTTATTGAGCTTATTAAAAATTCTGATATTGACATCACTTCTCTTGATTGTCTTGCAGGAATGCCGGAATATGGAAGAATCTTGAAAGAGACACTCTCTGACAAGAAGGCCATTGGAGAGGAGGAAGGATTGATGACGACTAAGAAACCATTTAAAAGGTCATCAAGACTCCAATGATGTGGATGCCACGAAAGCGTAAGGATCCTGGATCGTTTTGTGTCCGAGTAGGACTTGAAGACAGATCCTATACGGCTTTGTGTGATCTTGGTGCGAGTGAGCATGATTCCTCTTGCACATTGCAAGGAGAGTGGCCTTAGGGAACCAAAGCCAACAAAGATGACACTGCGCATAGCGGATGGATCAACGATTGAACCAGTTGGAATACTCGAAGAAGTTCCACTACTGCTAGGGAAGTATCCTGTTCCCATTGATTTTTATGTACTTGACACTCCTGTTAATTCCCGTGTACCTCTAATCCTAGGAAGACCATTCCTAGCCACTTCTGGTTGTGATGTTAATTGTAGGGACGCTTCCCTCACATTCAAGATAGTAAGGGAAGGTGATGAAGACGAGAAATTTTGGCTTCCGAAGGTCGAGGAAGAAGCCAATTTAGCAAATGGATCGCTCCACACCGAAAACTAATTGTCTGAAGAAATCTCGGTCGAGATCTCGGCCGAGATCACCGTGGATTCCAACCGAGAAATCACGACAGAAGAAAAATTTCGGCCCGAGATTTTTACCATCTCGAACGAGATCCCAAAGGGTTGCATCTCGGCCCGAGATCCATTCTGACCCGACCGAAGTTTTGCAACAAAAGGTTGCATCTCGGTCCGAGATCCATCCATCTCGGCCGAGATCCCAAGGAGAAGGAGAGACGAGTTCGGCAACAATTTCCAAAGCTCCGAAACCTCAAAATACACCTCTCCTGTCCATCAAAGGCAAGGAAAAAGTGGATGAATGGACGGAACCAAAGCTCGGTAAGAAGAAGAGAAATCCCGTAGGAGTAGTCGGTTTCTACCGACAATTCCTTAAAGGAGTTTCAAGACCTCCTACATCACTCGCCTCCATTCTAGCAAAGGGAGGAAAGCTAGATGCCTATGGGAGCTCAAAGATCTACAGAGAGAGCTCAAAAGTCAACTATAAGTTTAAGAAAGGTGATCTAGTCATGTTAGGGAACTCTAGACGTCACGTTGTGCAGGGAGAGTTCTAGAAGAAATGGACAGGTCCCTATATTGTGAAGAAGATTCACCCCTATGGTTTAGTTGTAGTATGGGGCAAACATGTCGGATCAATAAGAGTCAATGAGAGTAGGTTGAAAAAGTGTAAGCCGGAACCTCCGGTGAAGCAGCCTTTGCCTATATCTCCGGATTAAACATTGACGGAGTCTGGCAAGAGACCTTAAACCAATGCGCTTCTCGGGACGCAACCCGAGGTAAGAGTTTTAGTCTTTTTGTTTTTGCGTTTTGCTTTTGTATTTTTCCGCGTGTTTTTGTTTTCGTCTTTGTAGGAACTAGGTGTCAATGGTGAAAGAAAAGGAAGTTTATGCTCGGAAAAGTCCTAGAAACGAGACCCACAACTCGAAGGAAGGAAGAACGAAAGAAAACGGGACGAAAACCAAAAATCTCGGTCGACCGACCGAGATCTCAACCGAGATCGGGACTTGTCGGATTAAAGCCCGACTTTCTTCTTCCTCCCTCGTTCTTCACAAATCCTCCATAGCCAAAAAACTCAAAAACCTACCCAAATTTCCCAAAATCCCTTAGTTCTTCACCAAATTCACTAATTCAACTCACAATCAATCCCAAACCCAATTCCTAAATCATTCCCACAACAAATTTCATCAAAAACCATCCACATTCACCTCCGCAAACACAAACCCTAACCAAAATTCTCCTTTCACAAAAACCACATAAATCCTTTATTTATTTGAGGGATTTTGCTCAAAAAGGCCTTAGGAACATCATACAAGCAAGGGACGAGCAAGAAGTTGACGGAAACCACCGATCCCGGCCGAGACCAAGATCGTAGTTTTTGCCCAGAGTATCTCGGCTGGCTGACCGAGATTTGGACCGAGATCAAGGCCGAGATTTGCTTTTGTTTTGCATTTTTAATTCAAGATGAACCGGTTGAAGCGTTCGTTGACAAGGAGCATCTCCTTAAGGAAGGGCAAGAAGCAAGCTGAACCTTCCGAGCCCCAAAGGAATGTTCCAATCATTCCCGATGCTTGTAATTCTAACTATACTCGACTTGCTAAGCTTAGCTTTGATGCGCCTAAGTACTTGGATATTGAGGATATTGGTAGATTGGGCATTAGTGATGATTTATTTATGATCATGGAGAGAAGTGGATGGCATCATTTAGTTGATATCAAGGAATCTAATTATGTGGAACTGACTTTGGAGTTCCTGAGTTCCTTTGTGTTTAAGGGTGGGAATGGACGTAGGATTGTTAAGTTTAGACTCATGAATAACGATTATGAAATGTTTAAAGATAATTTTTGGAGACTTGTTTGATTTACCTCGTAGTGAGATTTCTGCATTTGATGGTGAAGTGGATCAACGTTCATTCTGGCACGAAAATGCGAAACCTATGTGTTTAACTAGCGAGTGGAAGGCCGGAGAGGCCAAATGAAAGTTCATTGTGAACTTCTCCTTTAGACTAGTACATAAGATATTGAGTGAGGTGATGTTACTTCGCCGTGAGACGCAACACCATGTCTTGCTTGGCGAGTTGTTGGTTTTTTGGTGCATTACTCATGACTGCACTCCTGATTCTGCTACTTTGATACTTGAGCGCTTGAAAGAGGTTTCCGAGAAGAGCGTAGGATATATTTGTGTGGGTGGATTGATCACCCATATTGCCAAGAGACTTGGTCTCGATCTTTCTGATCTAGAGGTCACGAATTTGCCTATTGTTGTGGGGAGGAAGCACCCTGTGAATAGGAAGATCTTTGTAACACCCCGATTTCACGGGATTCGGGGCGCTATTGGGGCTAGAATCTCACAATGGATCCTGACCCTAGCCTGACAACAAGTTTATGGATATTACAACAAGACAAAAAAATATTAAAACCAAAACATCAAACTGTAATACATAAATCAAAAGGTCTACAAAACACCGCTGAGTACAAACCAAAACATATATCCATACATAACAAAATCATCCCATATCCCACGCACAATCCTAGTGTACGGAGCCCTCAGCGGATCACCCCATCTGGATCACTCTGTAGTTCTCCTAACCTGCAAAGCATCTACAACACGGTATATAACCGTTATCTAACCATTCATATATAAGATAATGCATAAGCACAAACACAAGTCATGGAATCATAAACACATAATCATGCTATCACACATTTACCAAGTTAATCATCTTTATAAAGTCCAACACTCAAATCGTATATATATATATATATATATATATATATATATATATAAATATATATATATATGAATATATGTGACACGAGGAATATATAATCCTCGCCTCTGGGTGCTATAGCCAGTTGGAGTGGTATTGGCACACCTTCCCGTATACCCTAAGGGAGTGGTGAGGTGTCCATCCCGTATACCAGATCTGACCTGACTACAGAGAACCTCCCAGACTCCACGGCGGGATGAAAGGGGCAGGTTATCACGGCCACTACAATGGGCGGTCAATAAACCATAGGTCGGTAATAATCAACATCGCATGGTATAACAAACACCACTCATGCAAACATCCGATATAAGGATGGTAGCTAAGTAAGTCCTACGGACTTACCTCAACCTCAAGATATCCTCAACCACGATCAACTCCAATCCGGAGAACAACACTGCCTAATAACAAGGCATAAAGAGATATCAAATCTCTTATCAATCAAAGGGGTCACACCTAGATCCAAGGGATCCATAAGGATCATATCCAACCTATAAACCTCAACAACCTACTAAACCTCAAAGCCATAACCGGCACATATCGATATCATAATCATCATCATCCTATCCTCATACACACACACCTAACATGCCAATAACCCACTCATACTAGGAAAGGAAAGGATCCATACCACTCTAGGTAGGTCATGCACAAGACGCACCTGCGTGACAGGAAGGACGCAGAGGCAAAGCACTGAGAGGCACAGGGGCGGTGACACTGGTGGCGCAGGGGCGGCGGCACTCCCACGCAGGGGCGGTTTGCAGTGCAGAAGATGATTCCCGCCTTCTCTTCGATTCTTCACTCAATTGTCTTCACTTCTTCATCATCTAGTAACCATACACATACATATATATACATATTGACATCAATACATGCCTAGGTGATCCAATACAAGATTCAACTTGTGAAATCCTAAGCTAAAAGAGAAGGAAAGGAAGAAAGAAAGACGAACTTACCACTTTTGTAGCCTAAACAGAAGAAGAGATCAGCACTAACACACCTCAACTGGCTCTCAAAGCACATCATCAACATCCCACATCATCATCATCCAAAACCCACACAAACTCTCTTGCAAACCAAGGAAGAAAACTAGAAGAATCCAAGGATAAGGAAGGAGAGAAGAAGGACGTGAGGCAACTGGAGAATGAAGGAAACCCTTCATCTGAAGCAAAGAAGGTAGTAATGAGGGAGGAGAAGAGTAAAGCATGATCAAGAGTCAACAATGCTGGGTGCAGCCGCAGGAAACCGCAGGGGCGGACTCCCTGAGCCGCAGGGGCGGAACACAGAGGACCCGCAGGGGCGGCCAACTGGACACGCAGGGGCGGCTAGGTCCTGGCTCAGCACCTAAAGACTAAGGCTCTTACATCACACCCCTCCTAAAAACAAGTTTTGTCCCGAAACTTGTGCAATCCCAAATCCTCTCGGACCCATATGCCGAGGTATAACTCTCTCTATCAGAGACATCACATCTCCGCTCATAAGGTATCAACCTATATCACTCTATAACCTCAAACACAGGCATGGAGGAAATCATCAACTCCAACAACAAGTTCACTATAGTATTCAAGGCATAGAGGAAAACTATCTCTAGCCAAACTATCATCACATCACAAGGGCATAGAGGAAAACCATCTCTAGCCGTATCATCATCACATCACAAGGGCATAGAGGAAAACCATCTCTAGCCGTATCATACTCATAACATAAGGGTATGGAGGAAAAACATCTCCTGCGAAACTACGTCCACCAAGAATAGCATGGAGGAATAACCATCTCCAGCTAAACCATAATCGCATCTCAATAGCATGGAGGAAAGAACCATCTTCAACTATAATCATCAATCGCGCTAGCACATCAAGATCTAATAAAATCATATATCACATCATAGCTAGCACGAAAATAAACACATCATAGCACATAAGCACATAATCATAACACTCACCAAGATAGCACTAAGATCTACTCATCGATCCTACAGGTACATCTATCTCGGCGTAAAACTATGGGTAGCTCCTCTGGATACTATCCTCAGTGTAAGAGCCTTGATCTTTAGGAGCCATTTTTGGCCTTAACCACCCCTGCGGGTTTGTAGAGCCGCCCCTGCGGTTGAGCCATGATCCGCTCCTGCGGCCAAGGAATCCGCCCCTGCGGTTTCCTGCGGCTGCAGCCGACTTTGTTGACTCTGGACCCGTGCTTTACTCTTCTTGCCTCTTAACCTTTTCTTACCTTAGGATGAAGGGTTTCTTCATTCTTCATTTCCCCAGCTGCCTTCACGTCCTTCTTCCTCCTTTTTTCTCCTTTGATCTCTTCTTGAGTGTTTCTTTGAGTTTTGGGAAAGGAAGTTGTGTGGTCTTGTTGTTGATGTTGTTGAGTGTTGTGGCTGAGCTTGGGAGCCAGCTGAAAGAGTTGTGTGATCTTCCTTGCAGCCTAGGACCACAAGTGTGGTAAGTCATCTTGCTTCTTCTTTTCTTTCTTTCTCCTTGATTCCATTCCTTATCTTAGGATTAGATGTTTTGGTTGTAGATTGATGTTAGAATGTGTATGTATATGCATGTGTTTTATTATGGAATGGAGAAGACGTGAATTGATCACGTGAAGAGCCGAAGAGGAACCGCGGGATCACTCTATGTATTGTCGCCGCCTCCGCGGTCAAACGAAGCCGCCTCTGCGGGAGCCTTGTCACAGCACCCGTGCCCGGAAGATGCCGCCCCCGCGGCCATGGTCCCAGCGCATGCGCTTGCCTGCGGCCCCTGTTACCGCGCCTACGGCCGAGCCTCGCCGCCCCCGCGGCCATAGGACTTACTTAGCTACCATCCATATATTGGATGTGTGCATGAGTGGTATGTGTTATATGATTGATAGCATGCGTTATGATGATTACCGAGTTATGGTTTAGTGAATGCCCATTTTAGGGCGTGACAACCTTCCCTTTCATCCCTCTGAGGAGTCTGGGAGTTTCTCTGCGGATAGGTCAGACTTGGTTCAGTGGGATGGGCTTTCTCCACTCCCATAGGGTATACGGGGACGGTGACCGTATCCCCACTCCAGCCAGCAAAATCCCCGAGAGGCGAGGGTTATATTCCTCGTGTCACATATATTCATATTTAGATATATATATATATATATATATATATATATATATATATATACACGATTGAGTGATTGGACTTTATAAAGATAATAAACTGGGTAAATGTGTGATAGTATGATGAAGTGTTATTTATTCCTTGATGTGTGATTGTGCTCTTGCATCTCTATATATATGTGTATGGTTAGCTAACGGTTTTATACCGTGTTGCAGATCCAGAGTGGGTGATCCGCTGAGGGCTCCGTACACTGGGTTTTATGCGAGGGTTATGGGACATTTCATATCAGGCTAGGGTCAGGATCCATTGTGAGATCTAGCCCAGTAGCACCTCGAGTCCTACGGAATTGGGGTGTTACAAAGTTGGTATTAGAGCCCAGGTTGACAACAATGGCACTTGTAATCTGCGATAAAGGTCGAATAGATAAATAAACAGAACCCGAAAGGGGTCTGACTTTTCAAAAGGTTTTGGCTTTGAAATGAGTACAAATGTTTTGGGATATCGTGTACGTGAGCCATCGCCCCTCTGAAGATCTCGACAGTATAGATATATAAAGATATTCTGTTGTGATTGATTTGATATATATCTATACATATGGCATATATATAGCCTTCTAAGTTAGGTTTACTTCCTCTATAGATGGTTCAGACTAGAACCTTACCTGCAGCTGGACGAGGTAGGGGTAGACCCCCTCTAGGTAGAGGACAGGGTAGGATTCCCGCTGTTGATCCACGTGCAGCGGAGGAGGTTCACGAGGACGTTGCTGAGAGTGTCGTTCCTGAGACTAGGAACGGTGCAGTTGAGAGACAGGGATCCTAGAGAGTCTAGTCGGATGACTCTGATCGTGTCTCCATCGAGGGACCAGCATTCCGCGAGTATATCAGGCAAGTAGAGGAGGCCGCCAGAGTAGGTAGACGTATTCCAGATCTGCCAGCACAGGAGGATCATCTGAGAGATCCCATGAAGTTACTCAGGTGCCAGCTGTACAGGTACATGCTGCTGAGACTGCTCGGGTTCAGGAGGAGTTTCGAGGGCCTCGACCAGATACTTGGGTGAAGGCGTTTCATCAGATGGGAGTACCCCCTTTCTCTGGGAAAGTGGGGCTAGAGGTGGAGTTGTGGATAGGACATGTAGACTCAGCTCTAGAGTCTATTAGATGTCCAATAGATAGGCAGATAGAGTTGGTGCAGACTTTGTTCAAGGATTTGGCACAACATTGGTGGAGATCTGTACAGAGTCAGGTTAGCAATTATGACCAGATGAGGACCATGATCAGAGAGCATTTCTGCCCCGCCTCACTGAGGAAGGAGAAACTGCGGGACTTTGTGGAGGCTGGCTTTGAGGATATGCCAGTCTCAGAGGCTATCAGGAGGTTCCAGGAGGAGCTGGCTTTACTAGGTCCAGCTGCACCTCTTGCAGATCAACATGTATATCTTTTCTCCCGACGACTGAGGGATGCTACACGGATTTACATGGCGGGGTTTCACTGTGAGACCTTGATGGATTATCAGGACAGAGCTTCCGACTATGAGAGGGAGCGAGCTAGTCAGAGGAGAGCTTCTCAGACTGGAGGGTCTGAGAAGAGACAACGGACTGGGCAGACCAGTGGTGTTGGTGAAGTTATTAGTTCTGAACTAAACCAGAGACGTCCAAGTTACCCCGCAGCTGCACTGGTTGCAACTACGGGTCGACGGTGTATTAACTGTGATGATCCTGGACATCTACGACCAGCGTGCACGAAGCCGTTAGTAATTTGTTCTACTTGTGGCAGGCGAGGTCACATAGAGATTTTCTGTAGACGGGGCAGAGATTCATCTCAGGATACTAGTGGAGTGGCTAGTTTAGGGCGAGGTCAGAGTCGCCAGAGAGTGTTTCTGCCCCGCCTCACAAAGGAAGGAGAAACTGCGGGACTTTGTGGAGGCTGGCTTTGAGGATATGCCAGTCTCAGAGGCTATCAGGAGGTTCCAGGAGGAGATGGCTTTACTAGGTCCAGCTGCACCTCTTGCAGATCAACATGTATATCTTTTCTCCCGACGACTGAGGGATGCTACACGGATTTACATGGCGGGGTTTCACTGTGAGACCTTGATGGATTATCAGGACAGAGCTTCCAACTATGAGAGGGAGCGAGCTAGTCAGAGGAGAGCTTCTCAGACTGGAGGGTCTGAGAAGAGACAACGGACTGGGCAGACCAGTGGTGCTGGTGGAGTTATTAGTTCTGAACTAAACTAAAGACGTCAAAGTTACCCCGCAGCTGCACTGGTTGCAACTACGGGTCGACGGTGTATTAACTGTGATGATCCTGGACATCTACGACCAGCGTGCACGAAGCCGTTAGTAATTTGTTCTACTTGTGGCAGGCGAGGTCACATAGAGATTTTCTGTAGACGGGGCAGAGATTCATCTCAGGATACTAGTGGAGTGGCTGGTTCAGGGCGAGGTCAGAGTCGCTAGAGAGCGTTTCTGCCCCGCCTCACAGAGGAAGGAGAAACTGCGGGACTTTGTGGAGGCTGGCTTTGAGGATATGCCAGTCTCAGAGGCTATCAGGAGGTTCTAGGAGGAGCTGGCTTTACTAGGTCCAGCTGCACCTCTTGCAGATCAACATGTATATCTTTTCTCCCGACGACTGAGGGATGCTACACGGATTTACATGGCGGGGTTTCACTGTGAGACCTTGATGGATTATCAGGACAGAGCTTCCAACTATGAGAGGGAGCGAGCTAGTCAGAGGAGAGCTTCTCAGACTGGAGGGTCTGAGAAGAGACAACGGACTGGGCAGACCAGTGGTGCTGGTGGAGTTATTAGTTCTGAACTAAACTAAAGACGTCAAAGTTACCCCGCAGCTGCACTGGTTGCAACTACGGGTCGACGGTGTATTAACTGTGATGATCCTGGACATCTACGACCAGCGTGCACGAAGCCGTTAGTAATTTGTTCTACTTGTGGCAGGCGAGGTCACATAGAGATTTTCTGTAGACGGGGCAGAGATTCATCTCAGGATACTAGTGGAGTGGCTGGTTCAGGGCGAGGTCAGAGTCGCTAGAGAGCGTTTCTGCCCCGCCTCACAGAGGAAGGAGAAACTGCGGGACTTTGTGGAGGCTGGCTTTGAGGATATGCCAGTCTCAGAGGCTATCAGGAGGTTCTAGGAGGAGCTGGCTTTACTAGGTCCAGCTGCACCTCTTGCAGATCAACATGTATATCTTTTCTCCCGACGACTGAGGGATGCTACACGGATTTACATGGCGGGGTTTCACTGTGAGACCTTGATGGATTATCAGGACAGAGCTTCCGACTATGAGAGGGAGCGAGCTAGTCAGAGGAGAGCTTCTCAGACTGGAGGGTCTGAGAAGAGACAACGGACTGGGCAGACCAGTGGTGCTGGTGGAGTTATTAGTTCTGAACTAAACCGGAGACGTCCAAGTTACCCCGCAGCTGCACTGGTTGCAACTACGGGTCGACGGTGTATTAACTGTGATGATCCTGGACATCTACGACCAGCGTGCACGAAGCCGTTAGTAATTTGTTCTACTTGTGGCAGGCGAGGTCACATAGAGATTTTCTGTAGACGGGGCAGAGATTCATCTCAGGATACTAGTGGAGTGGCTGGTTCAGGGCGAGGTCAGAGTCGCCAGAGTCGTTCCTCATCTGCACCAGTTAACGATAAGGTACGACAGTGTTTCAACTGTGGTGGATATGGACATATCAGACCAGAGTGTACGAGGCAGACAATGACTTGTTATACTTGTGGTAGACGAGGTCACAGACATATTTTTTGTAGACAGGGTGGGAGAACCATTGATACCAGAGGACCACAAGGTCGAGTTTTTGAGCTGAGGAGTGTAGAGGAGCCAACTACACCGACTGCTACAGGTAACATTTTGATCCATGGTTTACCTGTTAGAGTTTTATTTAATATGTGAGCTATGTCTTCATTTGTATCCGATGTATATGTTGAGTATTTGAGTTTAGTTATGACAAAAGGATACCCTTTAGTATAGGGTTACCTAATGGTAGTAGGGTCAGGGGTACCCATGAGATCCGTAATTTGTCCCATTTCTGTAGGGACCCGTATATTGCTTGTCGACTTCTTTGTCATGCCATTAGTGCATGAAGAAGTCATTCTAGGTATAGATTGGATGGATAGACATCAGGCAGTCTTGGATGTAGGTAGGAGGACTGTAACCCTCTCTACTGAGCTAGGCCAGATAGAGGTTTTCCGAGGTTGGGACCTTGGAAAATCAGGTATGTGCGATACGGGCAGTGAGACTGATTGCACAGGGTTGTGAGGCCTTCTGGTCTTATGCCATGAAGGAGGGGGAGAGTCCAGCGTTAGAGGATATCCCAGTGGTCTGTGAGTTTGCAGATGTATTTGTTGATCCGTCCAGTTTGCCGCCTCAAAGGAGTGGATTTTGGCATTGATTTAGAGCCTGGTACGAGACCGATCTCGAAGGCCCCATACCGGATGGCGCCTGTCGAGATGTTAGAGCTGAAAGAGCAACTCGAGAAGTTGGCTGAGAAGGGTTTCATCCGCCCTAGCATGTCCCCATGGGGAGCACCTGCCCACTTCGTACGGAAGAAGGACGGATTGTTCAGACTATGTATTGATTACAGAGAGCTGAACAAGGTGACCATCGAGAACATGTATCCATTGCCTCATATGGATGACTTGTTAGATCAGTTTCAAGGAGCGACTGTATTCTCCAGGATTGATCTGCGCTCAGGATATCACTAGTTGAGGGTGAGAGAGCAGGATGTGCATAGGACAACTTTTCGGACCAGATATGGACACTACGAGTTGTAGTGATGCCATTTGGGCTTACGAATGCCCAGTAGTCTTTATGGAGTTGATGAACAACATCTTCATCGACTTCCTAGATCAGTTTGTGGTGGTATTCACAGATGAGATTTTGGTGTACTCTCACAGCAGAGAGGAGCATGCAGGGCAATTGAGGACTGTATTGCAGGTTCTACGAGATAGAGAACTTTATGCTAAGTTTTCTAAGTGCGAGTTCTGGATGCCAGAGGTAGCATTCCTGGGTCATGTTGTATCAGCTGAAGGAATCAAGGTGGATCCGGCCAAGATTGAGGCAATAGCAGCTTGGACTACACCGACGAACGTCAAGGAAGTACGTAGCTTCCTTGGCCTAGCCGGTTATTACAGACGTTTTGTGGAGGGAGTTTCTGTGATTGCCCGTCCACTGACGAGTCTACTGAGGAAGAATATCAGATTTGTATGGTCTGATCAGTGTATGCAGAGTTTTGAGGAACTGAAGAGACATCTGACTTCTGCTCCTATTTTGGCACATCTAGAGGATATTACAGGAGGCTCATTGTACGCCTTATTCAATGCACCTTGGTACAAGTAAGATGTACTAGGATTTGAGATGTTTATATTGGTAGGGAAGGCTGAAGGCGATGTGGCCAGATTTGTGGCACAGTGTGCGACCTGTCAGCAGGTCAAGATAGAGCATTGCAGACCTGGAGGTGAGCTCCATCCACTTCTTGTTCCACAGAGGAAGTGGGAGGACGTCGCTATGGACTTTGTGACTGGGCTGAGATTGAGCCGGAGTTTTGATGCTATCTGGGTTATAGTAGACAGATTGACGAAGACGGCACGTTTCATTCCTATTCGGGAGACGTGGCCAGTGAGCAGATTAGCTGAGGAGTACACTAGGCAGATAGTGAGACTCCATGGTGTACCGAGGACGATCGTCTCAGACAGAGATGGGCAATTTACCTTGAGATTCTGGCAGCAGATTCAGACTGTCTTGGGGACGAGTTTGCACTTTACTACTGCGTTCCATCCACATAAAAATGGTCAGTCAGAGAGGACCATTCATACCCTGGAGGATATGTTACGAGCTTGTGTGTTGGATTGGGGACAAGTGTGGACGGATCATCTCCCACTTGTTAAGTTCTCATACAACAACAGCTGGCATGCATCTATTGGGATGGCCCCATATGAGGCACTGTATGGGCAGAGATGTCGTACCCCGTTATGTTGGGATGAGCAGAGCAGTATTAGTGGTTTGACACTTGATCAGATTCAGGATGATGTGGCTCGAGTAGCACTGATTAGAGAGCGGATGCTGACTGCCCAGAGCCGTCAGAAGTCATATGCAGATAGGAGGCGTAGACCCCTAGAGTTAAAAGTGGGAGCCCATGTGTGACTGAGGGTGTCTCCGACACGAGGTGTTAGATGTTTTGGCATTAAGGGGAAGTTGAGCCGATATGTCGGACCGTTCGAGATTCTGGATCGGGTTGGGAACGCAGCATACAGATTAACTTTGCCTCCGAGATTAGAGGGTGTTCACCCTGTGTTTCACGTGTCTTAGCTAAGGGAGTATATACCAGATCCGAGACATGTTGTGAGTTATGATGATTTGGTGGTTGAGCCGGACCACACTTTTGTTGAGCATCCGATTGTGGTTCTAGAACGAGGTATGAGACGCCTGCGTTCGAAGGACATTCCTATGCTATGGATATAGTGGTCGAGACGAGGACCTGATGAGGCTACCTGAGAGACTGAGGATAGTATTCAGAGGAAATATCTAGAGTTTTATGCCGAGATAGATGTACCAGTAGGATCGACGAGTATATCTTATTACTATCTTGGTGATGTTATGCTTATGTGCTTATATGCTATGATGTGTTTGTTTTCGTACTAGCTATGATGTGATATGTGATCTTAGTAGATCTTGTTGTGCAAGTACGACTGATGTTTATAGCTGGAGATGGCTCTTTCCTCCATGCTATTCTGATACGATTAGGATTTAGTTGGAGAAGGTTATTGCTCCATGCTATTTTGATGGACATAGTATTGCTGGAGATGTTTTTCCTCCATGCCCTTCTGTTATGATGATGATGATACGGCTAGAGCTGTTTTTCCTCTATGCCTTTCAGATGTGATGATGATACGGCTAGAGATGATTTTCCTCTATGCCCTTGTGATATGATTATAGTTTGGCTAGAGATGGTTTTCCTCTATGCCTTGGATAGTATAGTGATCTTATGGCTAGAGATGATGAGTTCCTCCATGCTTGTGCTTTAGGTTATAGAGTTATATAGGTTGTTACCATATGTGAGGAGGTGTGATACCTTCGATAGAGAGAGTTGTACCTCGGCTTTTGAGTCCGAGTGGTTTGAGGATTTCACAAGTTTCGGGACGAAACTTGTTTTTAGGGGAGTGAGATGTAAGAGCCTTGATCTTTAGGAGCCATTTTTGGCCTTAGCCGCCCCTGCGGCTGAGCCATGATCCGCCCCTGCGGCCAAGGAATCCGCCCTTGCGGTTTCCTGCGGCTGCAGCCGAATTTGTTGACTCTTGACCCGTTCTTTACTCTTCTTGCCTCTTAACCTTTCCTTACCTTAGGATTAAAGGTTTCTTCATTCTGCATCTCCCCAGCTGCCTTCACGTCCTTCTTCCTCCTTTTTTCTCCTTTGATCTCTTCTTGAGTGTTTCTTTGAGTTTTGGGCAAGGTAGTTGTGTGGTCTTGTTGTTGATGTTGTTGAGTGTTATGGCTGAGCTTGGGAACCAGCTGAAAGAGTTGTGTGATCTTCCTTGTAGCCTAGGGCCACAAGTGTAGTAAGTCATCGTGCTTATTCTTTTATTTCTTTCTCCTTGATTCCATTCCCTAGCTTAGGATTAGATGTTTTGGTTGTAGATTGATGTTAGAATGTGTATGTATATGCATGTGTTTGATTATGGAATGGAGAAGACGTGAATTGCTCACGTGAAGAGCCGAAGAGGAACCGCGGGATCACTCTCTGCATTGTCGCCGCCCCCGCGGTCCAACGAAGCCGCCCATGCGGGAGCCTTGTCACAGCACCCGCGCCCGGAAGATGCCGCCCCCGCGGCCACGGTCCCAACGCCTATGCCAGCACCTGCGCTTACCTGCAACCCCTGTCACCGCGCCTGCGGCCGAGCCTTACCGCGCCTGCGGTTTACCTTGTTCCGCCCCGGCGTCTTTCCGTTCCGTAGGTGCGTCTTGTTCAGGATCTATCTAGAGTAGTATGATCCTTTCCTTTCCTAGTATGAGCAGGTTAGTAGCACGCTAGGTATGTGTATGCGGATAAAATGATGATGAGTATGATATAGAGATATGCCGATTAGGGCTTTGAGGTTTATAAGTTGGATACGATCCTTATGGATCCCTTGGGTCTAGGTGTGAACCCTTTGATGGATATGAGTTTGATATATTGCTATGCCTTGTTATTAGGCAGTGTTATTCTCCAGAGTTGGAGCTGATCGAGTTGAGATTACTTCTGAGGTTGAGGTAAGTCCATAGGACTTACTTAGCTACCATCCATATATTGGATGTGTGCATGAGTGGTGTGTGTGTTATATCATTGATAGTATGCGTTATGATGATTACCGACCTATGGTTTAGTGACTGCCCATTGTAAGGCGTGAAAACCTTCCCTTTCATCCCTCTGAGGAGTCTGGGAGGTTCTCTGCGGACAGGTCAAACTTGGTTCAGTGGGACGGGCTTTCTCCACTCCCATAGAGTATACGGGGACGGTGACCGTATCCCCACTCCAGCTAGCAACATCCCCGAGAGGCGAGGGTTATATTCCTCGTGTCACACACACACACACACACACACACACACACACATATATATATATATATATACGATTGAGTGATTGGACTTTATAAAGATAATAAACTAGGTAAATGTGTGATAGCATGATGAAGAGTTATTTATTCCTTGATGTGTGATTGTGCTCTTGCATCTCTATATATATGTGTATGGTTAGCTAACGGTTTTATACCGTGTTGTAGATCCTTTGCAGGTTAGGAGAGCTGCATAGTGATCCAAAGTGGGTGATCCGCTGAGGGCTCCGTACACTGGGTTTTATGCGAGAGTTATGGAACATTTCATATGTATAGTTGTGTTTACTTTTGTACTCAGCGGTACTTCTGTATTACCTTTTGATATATATCCATATATATCAGTTTTATGTTTTGTTTTAATCTATCTGTGCCTTGTTGTAACATCCAGTGAACTTGTTGTCAGGCTAGGGTCAAGATCTATTGTGAGATCGTAGACCAGTAGAACCTCGAGTCCTACGGATTTGGGGTGTTACACTCAGTCTTCCATGTAGCCTCATCAGGTCCTCGTCTCGACCATTGTATCCTCAACATAAGAATGTCTTTCGAACGTAGGCGTCTCATACCTCGTTCTAGGACTGCAATTGGGTGCTCAATAAAAGTGTGGTCCGGCTCGACTACCAAATTATCATAACTCACAATGTGTCCCGGATCTAGTATATACTCCCTCAGCTGGGACACATGAAACACAGGGTGAACACCCTCTAATCTCGGAGGCAAGGCTAATCTGTATGCTACTCCCCCAACTCGATCCAGAATCTCGAACGGTCCAACATAGTGGGGGCTCAACTTCCCCTTAATGCCAAAACGTCTAACACCTCGTTTTAGAGACACTTCAGCCAGACATGGGCTCCTACTCTGAACTCTAGGGGTCTACGCCTCCTATCTGCATATGACTTCGGACGACTCTGTGTAGTCAGCATCCTCTCTCTAATCAATGCTACACGGGCAACATCATCCTGAACCTGATCAAGTGTCAAACCACTAACACTGCTAGGCTCATCCCAGCATAACGGTGTGCGACATCTTTGTCCATACGATGCCCCGTAAATAAATTTTTACGAGAATGTCGGAAAGTATTCCGACCCGTAAAAATCCGTTACGGAATTATTTTACGAGTTTTGAACCCGTCCCATTATTTTTTCTCTTTTTTTTATCTCTCCCTTTTTCCACCTCAGTGCGGGCCCCACGCCACGCAAGCGCCACGTCACCTGGGCCCACGCCACATCAGCGGCTGCTTTTCTTCCTTCTTTTCTTTTCTTTTTTTTTTTTTCCCTTCCTGCTCCTTTTCTTTCCCCTTCCTTGTCTTCTGCTGGAGCATCTAGCTGCCGCCCAGCTACGCTGCTGGAGCAACTGCAGCGCCCTACCCCCTGCAGCACGCTGCCGCACTACCCCGCCTGCCTCGTCCTCCTGCACCCGAGGCCGACCCCTCGGTCCAAGGTCCCGCTTCCCTCTCTTCTCCCCAGCAGCGAGCCGTCCCCCTCTTCTCCTCTCTTGGCTCACTCCACGCTCACCTCCATCCCTCTCTCCCTGTTTTGCTCTCTCTCTCTTTTCCCACCCCCGCTCCTCTCTATCGTCGCCGGAACACCACCGGACCAAGCTGCCACTGTTGCGATCTTTGCGTGACCTCCTCCCATCTTCGTTTCTCCCCGGAGACCACCGCCACCACCATCTCCCTCTCTTCTCTGCCACCGCCAGGGAAGCCTTGCTCCACCCTCGCTGCGTTTGCCTGCACGAGCCCCGCGGACGCCACCGTGGAGCCACTCACCACCTGCTCACTCTTCTCCTGCAGCCTTCCCTCATCTCCTTCTCTGTCGCCGGAGAAAGGCCGCCACCGGGGAGCCGCCTCCCACGGGAAGGACCGCCACCTTCTGCAGCCGCGCAAGGAGCCCACGGAGCCTTCCCCTCCCGCACCTGCACCCTGCTACCACCGCCGCCGCGGGCTGGTGCAACAGCCTTTTTGGCTAATTAAATCGGGCCCCCTCACTTTAGGTATAATTACAATTCTGACCCTCAGTTTTATGATAATTACAGAATATGCCCAGAGTTTTGAGTTATTGCAGTTTTGACCCAGATTTCTGAAATTGTTGCAATTATACCATCTGTTGGGTTTTGTCGGAAATTGCCCCAAGGTTTAATTACGGTTTTGACCCATATGACTTAGGAAATGTATAATTGCCCCGGAAAATACGTTAGCGAGTTTTAACTTCGGAAATTATGAACGAGTTTTAAATAGGTTTCGATTTTTCATATTTGATTATCAATTTAGCGTATGGGCTAAATTGTGTAATTTCATGCTAGGTTCCGAATTCCGATAAAAGTCACGAATTCATATCAATCTAGTTATGTCCGTAGTATCATGGTAGGTTGGAATTTGCATAACTTAGTGGCAATGCCAAGTAGCGGCGTTTGAGACCTTAGGATAATGTGAAGAGCATTTTTAGACCTCATTAGCTTTTACGTCGTTTTGACGGTAATTATGGTAGCCTCTAGGATGCAGTCCTAGAATGTTAGTCAAATGATCTCGCATAGATCATTTGTGTAGAAGTCCTAGACTTTTCGAGTTGAGCGGGTTTTTATGGATACCTTGTTGTGAACAGGTTGATTGCTTCCTCCGAGGGAAGCGAGCGTTTGTAAGTAGCGTTTGGACAAGGTAAGTCCCCGGACTTACTTAGCTCGTATTTTACGTATTAGCATTGATGTGTGATTGGTGGTGCGTGTTTATGTTTTGTTATAACAATTAAACCGGTAATTAGGACCACCGACTTTATATATATATATATATATATATATATATATATATATATATATATATATATATATATATATATATATATATTTATATGTGTGTGTGTGTGTGTGTGTGTGTGTGTATGTTGGCCCAAGTGTATGATAACGGGCGGTGACATCATCTACCTAGCCCTAGTTGGGTCTAGGAGGTTCTCGGCGACGAGTCCGGCGGGTATACGGGTGGATGCATCCGTACCATTCCTTGCCGGTAAGGGACCGAGGCGAGACGATTGGGGTCTCGTGTCACAAAAGAAGTTGAACTAGACTGGAATACGACTTAATAATAAAAGATAAAGAACCGGACTTGTGTCATGGATGTGTTTGTGTCATGTATGTGTTTGTGCCTTCACCGCTTTTCTAATATCTAGAATATGAGCTAACGGTTTAAAGCCGTTTATGTAGATGACTTGCAGGTTAGGGATGTCGCCGAGTGAGGGGAAGGAGTGGACAGCCGGGGTCTCCGTACATTATAGGACGGGGATGTTTTGAGTCATATTTCATGTTGTCATTTATGGATATTGTCGTATGTTTAGAATTCGGATCTATTTACGTTGTTTTGAGGACTCGGCTGAGTTTCCAAGTAGTAGTTTCGTACTTTTCGTTTCCGCATACATTAAAAACATATTTGAGTTTTCGCCTTTATTTGTGCCATGTTGGAAGGTCCGGTGAAATTGTTGTCAGGCTAAGGGTCGGGACCCATTGTGAGGTCTCGCCCGTAGCACCCCGAGTCCCGCGGATTTGGGGTGTTACACGAAGTGAACTTGAATATTGAACGTTGGGTAATGAAATTGGGTAACTAACATTGGGTAACTGAAGTGAAGTTGGGTATATAACGTTGGGTATTGAAATCAGATAACTAATACTAGGTAACCGAAGTAGGGTACACGAGGGAGGTTGGGTATTAAAAGTTGGATATTTTATTTTTTTCTTCTTCGTAGGATTATTTATCGGAAACATTCATTCGCAAAGAGAAAGCGCATACTTGTTCTCCTTATAAAAAAAAAGTGCACACTTGCTAAATTTAGCCTAAAATTAATCTTAGCCTTTGATTTTTATATTTAAATTTATTTCATAGAAAATAAATTTTTGATAAAAAGGAATAAAATGGTCTAATTTTTTTAATAAATGAAAAAAAAATCTGAAATGAAAACAACTACTCTAATTTTATAGGATATTAATGATAAATATATATAATAACTTCCAAAAAAATAAACAAAATATATATATTTGCATAAACAAAGTAAAACCACAACACCAACAAATATTATGAGAATTAATAACACATCAGATAATAAAATTATATAACATTAGTTTGAGCGTTCAGTCATTTTTTTAAAAACTCAAATCTTAACATACGGTTACTTCTTCAACCACAAAATTTTGTAATGTTTGTGTTACAAATTTTGATCATATTTTTTTAATTAACTTGTCTATGCATATACTTTGTTTAATTTCGTAACTCTTTAAGAAATAGTTGTAGTTAGTATGGTTAATTTTTATTAAAAATATTTTATTTAAAATCTCATATCTTTTGTTTCCAAAGCAAAAGATCTATATTTCCTTTTTTGATCAAAATCATATATACTATCTAATAACATTATATGATAAATTAGTCTTAGTCCTTAATTTTTGATGAATGGTATAAGATTCAATCAACTTCATAGTAAAGTTGATTATTAACTTCAAGGGAGCCAAATCCTGTAACGTGAAGTATAACAAGCACAAAAAAGTAGGAGTCAGTCGTAATCATCAATAAGTTTCCAATCTTGCAACTTGAATTCAATTATGGTAGATCAATATTGGTTAAACCTTATTACATATTGGTTTTAATCACTAAATATTGGTTTAAAATTACCAAATATGATGTTTTGGTATATCAAATAGATAAATTGCTCGATTCATCAAACTAATATTGATCACAAAAGTTGACTTCAAGTTGCAAGATTGAAAACTTACGGATTTTACGGCTGGCTGGTGCTTTTTTGCGCTTGCCATATTCCACGATGTTCTAGACAAAAATGTAATCAAAGTAAATCTTACATGTAAGAAAAGTACAATCATTACGAAGAGAATTTAAGTGTTATTTATATATCACCTTCATAAAAAAACCGATTGACATACTATCTAAAATCTTGAAAAGACTTTATTGTTCAAAAAACTAAATCAGAGAAGAATCTTGCGTGATAAAAGTATTTCTCATGTAACTAATTTCACGGACAAATACCTTCACAAGTGAACAATTCCCATAACAAACTCGAGAGGATGAGCTCTACATAAAACTTGCACATAAAGGGAGGGAAATGTCATCAATCAAAATAAGCCAACCTCAATTATTGGGAAAAATGGAAGAACTTTTCTCACATATTTTGTCATACTTTTGCACCTGTTTCTTTGTGGCTGCTTTAAGACCTTGTGTCCTCCATCGTTCGAAGTTGTTGAATTCATCAATAAACTCATCCTTGAGCAGAAATACAAATCCATAGAAATATCAGTTTTAAAAATAATCATAGATGCGCTTCATTGATATGACATGAATTTCATAATATAGATAAAGAATAACTTTGATATAAATAATGAATGAAATCTACTAAAACAATTTCACGATAAGCTTGACTGCTCTACATGATAAAGCACTATGACAAATTATAACAGTACTTATTGAAATCTATACTTAAGTGAAAAGTTTATTGACGTGGTTGGATATATTTGATCTTCTATGATGACAATTTCGTGTACTCATGTTGAAGCATTGTAACAAATTAAGAACTGTAATTGATCTGCTATGATGACAAGTTCATATTGCACCTTATGTTCATGGAATTTATTTATGCTGGTTTTGTGTAAACTTTGGTGCTTCATTTATTGTTGATTCAAAGGATTATATTCAAGTAAAAGGTTTACTGATGTGATTGGTAACCCCTCCTATGTTGCGCCCGAATTACTATGAAAATGATATGCCCCATAAGCCGATGTTTGGAGTGCAAGAGTTATAATATACATTTTGCTAAGCTGGGTTCTGTCTTTCTGGGGTGGTGAGTGTGCAATTTCTTTGTTGTTTTTTTCTTAGATATTTTTTAACATTTTCCTTATTGTATTCTTACTGAGTGTAGATAATGAGAAAGGGATATTTGAAGAAGTCTTGTATGGTGATTTGGACTTCAAATCAAATCCTTGGCCCAACATTTCAGAGATGCAAAAGATCTACTAAGGAAAATGCTTGTTCTTGATACTAGGAAGAGATTGATTGCTCTACTCGATAAATCCCATGAACATAAGACTGCTCTTCCCTATTTGAAATTGGAATCATTTTGCTTTTTTGCATGCTTGTAGTTTCGGTCTTGAAAATCACCCAATTATCTCCTTTTTGGAGATGTCACTTTTCTTTAAGCTTATATTGTATAAATGTTAGGTTTAATTTTTCACGAAGTTGGATAACCAAAGCGAAGTTGGATATGTAACGTGGGTATTGAAATCGGTTAACTAATATATATTGGATAACTGAAGTCGGGTAACAATTAGTGAAATTGGTTATGTAACGTTGTGTATTGAAAACGGGTAACTAATACTAGGTAACCAAAGTGAAGTTGGATATGTCACCTTGAGTATTAAAATATGGGTAAGTAATATTGGGTAATCGAAGTTATATTGCATATGTAATGTTGGGTATTGAAACCGAATAACTAATATTGAGTAACCGAACTTGGGTAAATAAATTGAAGTTGGGTATGTAACGTTGGATATATAAATCGGGTAACTAATATTGGGTAACTGAAGTGAAGTTGAATATTTAATGTTGCGTAATGAAATCGGGTAACTAACATTAGGTAGCCTAAGTAAAGTTGAATATGTGACGTTGGGTATGTAACCCCAATCCGTAGGACTCGAGGCGCTACTGGGCTAGGATCTCACAATGGATCCTGACCCTAACCTGACAACAAGTTCATTGGATCTTACAACAAGGCACAGATAGATTAAAACCAAAACATAAAACTGATATATATATATATATATATATACATATATATATATATATATATACATATACATATATATATACATATACATATATACATATATATATACATATACATATATACATATATATATACATATACATATATATATATATATATATATATATATATATATATATATATATATATATATATATATATATATATATATATCAAAAGGTAATTCTGAAGTACCGCTGAGGACAACTAAAACATATAACTGTACATATGAAATGTCCCATAACCCTCCCATAAAACCCAGTGTACGGAGCCCTCAGCGGATCACCCCGTCTGAATCACTCTGCAACTCTCCTAACCTGCAAAGGATCTACAACACGGTATAAAACCGTTAACTAACCATACACCTATATATAGAAGATGCAAGAGCACAAAGACACTTCAGGAATCATATCATATTAACATGTTGTCACACATTTACCCGGTTAATTATCTTTATAAAGTCCAACACTCAAATCGTATAAATAAATGTATATGAACATATGTGACACGAGGAATATATAATCCTCGCCTTTCGGGAATGGTGCCAGGCTGCCAGCTGGAGTGGTGATACGGTCACCGACCCCGTATACCCTATGGGAGTGGAGAAAGCCCGTCCACAATCCAAGTTTGGCCTGCCCACAGAGAACCTCCAGACTCCCAACGGGATGAAAGGACAAGTTGTCACGGCCCTACAATGGGCAGTTATTAAACCATAGGTCGGTAATAATCAATATGCATGCTATCAAGCATATATCAAACACCACTCATGCATACATCCAATATAAGGATGGTAACTAAGTCCCATGGACTTACCTCAACCTCGGAATATCCTCAACCTGATTAGCTCCAAACTATAGAACAGCACTGCCTATACAAGGTATACAGAGATATCAAATCTTCTATCACACAAAGGGGTCACACCTAGACCCAAGGGATCCATAAGGATCATATCCAACTTATAACCTCGATAAACTCCTAAACCTCAAAGCCATAACCGGCATATAACGATATCATACTCATCATTATTCTACCCTAATACACATACCTAGCATGCTACTAACCCGCTCATACTAGGAAAGGAAATGATCATTGCTACTCTAAGTAGATCCTGTACAAGACGCACCTGCGGAACGGAAGGACGCAGGGGCGGAAAGGCAACAAGCGCAGGTGCGGAAAGGCAGCAAGCGCAGGTGCGGAAACACGCGGGTGCAGGCGCTGAGACCGTGGCCCCGGGGCGGCGGCTTCCAGACGCGGGTGCGGTGACAGTGTAGAACGGCCTTCCCCGACTTCTCTTCTACTCTTCACGTGATCAACTCACGTCTTCATCATTCTAAAGCCACACATACATATACATACACATTCCACTATCAATACACATCCAAACACATCTAATCCTAAGCTAAGGAGGATGGAATGGAAATTATGGAATCAAAGAAGAAAGAAGAGAAGAAGAAGACTTACCACTGCTGTGGTCCTAGGCAGCAAGGAGAGATCAAACCACCCTCTCAGCTGGCTCCCAAGCTCAGCAACACATCACACAACATCATCTACCAAAAGGCACACAACAATTCTTCACAACCAAGAAGAATCAAAGCTCAAGACCAAGGAGAAGAAAGGGAGAAGCAAGAAGGACGTAAGGAAGCTGGGAAAGGAAGTGAGAAATCCTTGCTCAGCAAGCCAAGGAGGATGCTAAGAAGGAAGGAAGGAAAGAGATTAAAGCACGGGTCAAGAGTCAACAAAGTCGGCTGCAGCCGCAAGAAACCGCAGCGGCGGCTAAGGCCAAAATGGCTCCAAAGACTAAGGCTTTTACACCTCACCCCCCCTAAAAACAAGTTTCGTCCTGAAACTTGTGAAGTCGTAAAACCACTCGGACTTAGAAGCCGAGGTATAACTCTCTCTATCGTAGGCATCACATCTCTGTACGTATGATATCAACCTATATCACTCTACAACCTCAAACACCGGCATGGAGGAACTCATCATCTCCAGCCATAAGATCACTATACTATCCAGGGCATAGAGGTAAAACATCTCTAGCCAAACCATCATCATCACAAGGGCATAGAGGAAAAACATCTCTAGCCGTATCATCATCACATCGCAAAGGCATAGAGGAAAACATCTCTAGCCGTATCATACTCATAACATAAGGGTATGGAGGAAATACATCTCCAACAACACTATGCCCATCAAAATAGCATGGAGGAATAACCATCTCCAGCTAAAGCCTAATCGTATCACAATAGCATGGAGGAAAGAACCATCTCCAGCTATAATCATCAATCGTACTAGCACAACAAGATCTACTAAGATCACATATCACATCATAGCTAGTACGAAAATAAACACATCATAGCATATAAACACATGAGCATAACACACACCAAGATAGTACTAAGATCTACTCGTCGATCCTACTGGTACATCTATCTCGGTATAAAACTCTGGATAATTCCTTTGAATACTATCCTCAGTCTCTCATGTAGCCTCATCAGGTCCTCCTCTCGACCACTGTATCCTCAGCATAGGAATGTCCTTTGAACGCAGGCGTCTCATACCTCGTTCTAGGACTGCAATCGAATGCTCAACAAAGGTGTGGTCCGGCTCAACCACCAAATCATCATAACTCACAATATGTCTCGGATCTGGTATATACTCCCTCAACTGAGACACGTGAAACACAAGGTGAACACCCTTTAATCTCGGAGGCAAAGCAAATCTGTATGCTGCGCTCCCAACCCGATCCAGAATCTCGAACGGTCCGACATATCGGGCTCAACTTCCTATTAATGCCAAATCGTCTAACACCTCCTGTTGGAGACACTCTCAGCCACACATGGGCTCCTACTCTGAACTCTAGGGGTCTACGTCTCCTATCTGCATAAGACTTCTGACGACTTTGTGCAGTCAGCATCCTCTCTCTAATCAGTTCTACACGAGCCACATCATCCTGAATCTGATCAGGTGTCAAACCACTAACACTGCTCGGCTCATCCCAGCATAATGGAGTACGACATCTCTGTCCATATAGTGTCTCATATGGGGCCATCCCAATCGATGCATGCCACCTGTTGTTGTATGAGAACTGAACTAGTGGGAGATGATCCGTCCACACTTGTCCCCAATCCAACACACAAGCTCGCAGCATATCCTCTAGTGTCTGAATGGTCCGCTCTGACTGACCATCTGTCTAAGGATGGAATGAAGTAGTGAAGTGCAAACTCGTCCCCAGGGCAGTCCGAATCTACTGCCAGAACCTCGAGGTAAATCGTCCATCTCTGACTGAGACGATCGTCCTCGGTACACCATGGAGTCTCACTATCTGCCTAGTGTACTCCTCTGTTAATCTGCTCACTGGCCACATTTCCTGGATAGGGATAAAATGTGCCGTCTTTGTCTGTCTGTCCACTATAACCCAGATGGCATCAAAGCTCCTACTCGGTCTCATCCCAGTCACAAAGTCCATGGTGACGTCCTCCCACTTCCTCTGTGGAACAGGAAGTGGATTAAGCTCACCTCTAGGTCTGCAATGCTCGATCTTGACCTGCTGGCAGGTCGCACACTGTGCCACAAATCTGGCCACATCAGGCTTCAGCCCTCCCCACCAATATGAACGTCTCACATCCTGATACATCTTACTCGTACTTGGGTGTACGGAGTAAGGCTTACAGTGAGCCTCCTATAATATCCTCTATCTCAGCTCCACATCAGCTGGTACATAGACATGACCGCGGTGTCTCAATACTCCATCTGCTCCTAGAAGGAACTGTGGTGCCTTATCCCGAGACATCCTCTCTTGGATCCTTATCAGTGTCTTGCAGGTCCCCTGCTTCTGTTGGATCTCACCGAACATATCAGGAAAAACCTCTAAAATACTCAATTGGGCGTCCTCATCCGAAAGCTAGATGTCCAAGTCTAATCAGACCAGATCCCTCTGTAACTGATGCTAAACTGTCAGCCTCGCAATCGCCTGTTCTCGAGGCGTCTTCCTGCTCAGGACGTCGGCGACAACGTTCGCCTTCCCCGGATGGTACAGAATCTCCAAATCAAATTCCTTGATCAGCTCAAGCCACCTACGCTGGCGGTTATTCAATTCTCGTTGCGTGAAAATATACTTCACTCTTATGGTTTGTGAAGATCTGACATATAGCACCATACAAGTAATGTCTCCAGATCTTCAGTGCATGAACTACTGTTGCCAACTCCAAATCATGAGTCGGATAGTTCTCTTCATACGTCTTCAGCTGTCTAGACGCATATGCGATCACTCGGTCCTGCTGCATCAACACACATCCCAAGCCTAGCTTGGATGCATCACTGTAAACCACAAAATCAGTTGTACCCTCTGGCTGTGCCAAAATAGGAGCAGAAGTCAGACGTCTCTTCAGCTTCTCAAAATTCTGCATACACTTCTCAGACCACACAAACGTGGTAGTCTTCCTCAACAGACTCGTCAGTGGACGGGCAATCACAGAAAATCCCTCCACAAAGCGTCGGTAATAACCGGCTAGGCCCAGAAAGCTACGTACTTCCTTGACATTCGTCGGTGTCGTCCATGCTAATACTGACTCTATTTTCCCCGGATCAACCTTGATCCCCTCGGCCGAAACAACATGACCCAGAAATGCTACCTTTGGGATCCAGAACTCATACTTAGAGAACTTAGCATAAAGTTCTCTATCTCGTAAGACCTGCAACATTGTCCTCAGCTGTCCTGCATGCTCCTCTCTGTTGCGAGAGTACACCAAAATATCATCTATGAAGACCACCACAAACTGATCTAGGAAGTCGATGAAGATGTTGTTCATCAACTCCATAAATACTACTGGAGCATTCGTAATTCCAAATGGCATCACTACAAACTCGTAGTGACCATATCTGGTCTGGAATGTTGTCTTGTGCACATCCTGCTCTCTCACCCTCAGCTGGTGATATCCTGAGCGTAGGTCAATCTTGGAGAATAAAGTCGCTCCCTTAAGCTGATCTAACAAGTCATCAATATGAGGCAATAGATACTTGTTCTTGATGGTCACCTTGTTCAACTCTCTGTAATCTATACACAATCTCATCGATCCGTCCTTCTTCTGCATGAAGAGGACAGGTACTCCCCATGGGGATACGCTAGGGCGGATGAAACCCTTCTCAGCCAACTCCTCAAGTTGCTTTTTCAGCTCCAGCATCTGGACAGGTGCCATCCGATATGAGGCCTTCGAGATTGATCTCGTACCAGGCTCCAACTCTTTACCAAAGTCCACACTCCTTTGAGGCGGCAAACTGGACAGCTCAACAAACACATCTATAAACTAGCAGACCATTGGGATATCCTCTAAAGCTGGACTCTCCCCCTCCTTCATGGCATAACACTAGAAGGCCTCAACAACCCTGTGCAATCAGTCTCGCTGTCCGTATCGCACTGATAACCATGCCTGACTTTCCAAGGTCCCAACCTCGGAAAACCTCTATTTGACCTAACTCGGTAGAGAGGGTAACAGTCCTCCTACCTACATCTAATACTGCCTGATGTCTGTCCATCCAATCCATATCTAAAATGACTTCTTCATGCTCTAATGGCATGACAAAGAAGTCAACAAGTAGCACACGGGTCCCTAAAGAAATGGGACAGTCACGGATCTCACGGGTACCTCTGACCCTACTACCATCGAGTAATCCTATACTAAAGGGTATCCCCTCAGTCGTATCTAGACTCAGACGCTCAACACATGCATCAGATATAAAAGAATGCGTAGCTCCAGCATCAAACAAAACTGTAACAGGTAAACCATGAATCAGAATGGTACCTGTAGCAGTCGGTGTAGCTGGCTCCTCTACACTCCTCAACTCAAAAGCTCTACCCTGCACTCCTCTAGTGTCAGTGGTGCTCCCACCACGACCTCTGCCTCTACTCGGCCCAAGAGCAGATCCCTGAGTAGTATGACGATATGAGACTTTCTGTTGTCCCTTTATCTACTGCTTAGGTGGTCTCTGCTCACCTCCTACTGCACTAGCAGGAGAAGAATCCTGTTGTGATGAAGCTCTGCCCCGTCTACAAAAAATCTGTCTGTGACCTGGTCTTCCACAAGTAAAACAAATCACTGTATGCCTCGGCACACTGGTCGTAAATGTCCAAGTTCCCCACAGTTATAACATCGTCGACCCGTAGTTGCAACCTGTGTAGATGCGGGGTAACTTGAGCGTCTCTGGTTTAGTTCATAATCAACAACTCCACCAGCACCACTGGTCTGCCTAGTTCGCTATCTCTTCCCAGATCTTCTATGCTCCTCTGGAACTTGAGTAATCTCAGCAGCACGTGCCGGTACAACTGGCACCTGAGTAATTATATGGAGTCCTCCAAACGATTCCCCATGTGTTGGAAGATCCGGGGTACATCTACCCGCTCTGGCAGCCTCCTCCACTTGTCTGATGTACGCGCGGAAATCTGGTCCCCTCATAATGATATAGTCCGAGTCAACTGACTGGACTCGCTGTGGTGTATGTCTCCCAGCTATACCGTTCCCAGTCTCAGGAACGACACTTTCAGCAGCAACCTCATGAATTTCCTCCGCTGTAGGTGAATCAACAACGGGAATCTGACTCTGTCCTACCTCTATTGGAGGAAGAGAGGATCTACCCCTACCTCGTCCATCTGCAGATACAGCTCTAGTCTGAGCCATCTGCAGGGCAAATACACCCAACCAATAAGGCTATATATATTCCATATATATAGATATATAAGTCTATCACAACATCACATACAGTAATATCTATATATATATCTATACTGTCGAGGTCTTCAGAGGGGTGATGGCTTCTCGTACACACTAGCCCAAAACATTTGTACTCATTTCAAACCAAAAATCTTTTGAAAAGTGAGACCCCTTTCGGGTTCTGTTTATTTATCTATTCGACCTTTATCGCAGATTGCAAGTTCCATTGTTGTCAACCTAAGGCTCTGATACCAACTTTGTAAAACCCCAAATCCGTAGGACTCGAGGCGCTACTGGGCTAGGATCTCACAATGGATCCTGACCCTAGCCTGACAACAAGTTCACTGGATCTTACAACAAGGCACAAATAGATTAAAACCAAAACATAAAACTAATATATATAGAGTTAGGATCATGTAGGAACCTCTCTTAGAGTAGGAAATAGGGACTTATAATAGCCGTTGGATTAATATAGATGAACGTCCAAGATTTAACATTGTTTTTGGTAATAATTAATGAGAATATTATATTGCCTCTAATATAATTATGATAAAAACATTTTAACGACCAATATTTCTCTATAAAATATAATAACGACCCATGAAAATAAATTATTTAGAATTATTCGTTAAATTTGGTCGTTAAAATTTGTAATATAGAAAAAATGCTGGTTAAATTTGGTCGTTAAATATTTTATAAGAAATTTGATCGTTAAGTTATTTTCATATTGGGTCATTATTATATTTTATAGAGAAAATTTGGTCGTTAAAATGATTTTTTATATAATTAATATAGTCATCCTTAAAATTTTGTGGGTCGTTAAATCTTGGATGTTAAATATTTTGTGGGTCGTTAAAAGTTTATAGAGAAAATTTGGTGGTTAAAATGTGCTTTTTCATATTTTAACGACCAATCCTAACAAATATATTATAAAATATATTAACGACAGTTGTTTCAACGTTTATTTTTGGGATAGCCCAAAAATAAAAAATCTGTTTTCCTAATTTGTATTTTATTTAATGAATGAATAATGAAAATTAAACAATCCTGTGATTCTCACCTTGGGAAGCTTATTATGCACCTTCCATCATGAACGTACAAATTTTAATCCAACGGATCTTAGAAGTTCCTATTCCCTACTCTAAAGGTTGTTCCTACCGGATCCTGACCCTATATATATATATATATATATATATATATATATATATATATATCAAAAGGTAATACAGAAGTACCGCTGAGTACAACTAAAACATATAACTGTACATATGAAATGTACCATAACCCTCGCATAAAACCCAGTGTACAAAGCCCTCAACGGATCACCCCGTCTGAATCACTCTGCAGCTCTCCTAACCTGTAAAGGATCTACAACACGGTATAAAACCGTTAGCTAACCATACACATATATATAGAAGAGGCAAGAGCACAAACACACTTCAGGAATCATAACATATAAACATGCTGTCACACATTTACCCGGTTAATTATCTTTATAAAGTTCAACACTCAAATCGCATAAATAAATGTATATGAACATATGTGACACGAGGAATATATAATCCTCGCCTCTCGGGAATGGTGCCAGCTGGAGTGGTGATACGGTCACTGTCCACGTATACCCTATGGGAGTGGAGAAAGCCCGTCCCACAATCCAAGTATGGCCTGCCCGCAGAGAACATCCAGACTCTCAGCGGGATGAAAGGACAAGTTGTCACGACCCTACAATGCGCAGTCACTAAACCATAGGTCGGTAAATAATCAATACGCATGCTATCAAGCATATATCAAACACCACTCATGCATACATCCAATATAAGGATGGTAGCTAAGTAAGTCCTATGGACTTACCTCAACCTGGGAATATCCTCAACCTGATCAGCTCCAAACCAGAGAACAACACTGCTTATACAAGGCATACAGAGATATCAAATCTCCTATCAAACAAATGGGTCACACCTTGACCCAAGGGATCCAAAAGGATCATATCCAACTTATAACCTCGATAAACTCCTAAACCTCAAAGGCATAACCGGCATATAACGATATCATACTCATCATCATTCTATCCTCATACACATACCTAGCATGCTACTAACCCGCTCATACTAGGAAAGGAAAGGATCACTACTACTCTAAGTAGATCCTGTACAAGACGCACCTGCGGAACGGAAGGACGCAGGGGCGGAAAGGCAGCAAGTGAAGGCGCGGAAACACGCGGGTGCAGGCGCTGGGACCGTGGCCGCGGGGCGGCGGCTTCCAGACGCGGGGGCGGTCACAGTGCAGAACGGCCTTCCCGGACTTCTCTTCAACTCTTCACGTGATCAATTCACGTCTTCATCATTCCAAAGCCACACACAACATATACATACACATTCCACTATCAATACACATCCAAACACATCTAATCCTAAGCTAAGGAGGATGGAATGGAATCAAAGAAGAAAGAAGCGAAGAAGAAGACTTACCACGTACTGTTGTGGTCCTAGGCAGCAAGGAGAGATCAAACCACCCTCTCAGCTGGCTCCCAAGCTCAGCAACACATCACACAACATCATCCACCAAAAGCCACACAACAATTCTTCCAAACCAAGAAGAATCAAAGCTCAAGACCAAGGAGAAGAAAGGGAGAAGTAAGAAGGACGTAAGGAAGCTGGGAAAGGAAGTGAGAAACCCTTGCTCAGCAAGCCAAGGGAGAGGCTAAGAAGGAAGGAAGGAAAGAGAGTAAAGCACGGGTCAAGAGTCAACAGAGTCGGCTGCAGCCGCAAGAAATCGCAGGGGTGGTTCCCTGAGCCGCAGGAGCGGAAAATTGGATGAGCCGCGGGGGCGGCTTCCTAAACCCGCAGGGTGGCTAAGGCCAAAATGGCTCCAAAGACTAAGGCTCTTACAGGGTATTAAAATCGGGTAACTAATATTAGATAACCGAAGTTGGGTAACCAAAGTGAAGTTGGGTATATAACGTTGGGTATTGAAATCAGATAACTAATACTGGGTTACCGAAGTAGGGTACACGAGGGAAGTTGGGTATTAAAAGTTGGATATTGTATTTTTTTCTTCTTCGTAGGATTATTTATTGGAAACATTCCTTCGCAAAGAGAAAGCGCATACTTTGTCTCCCTATAAAAAAAAATGCACACTTGCTAAATTCAACCTAAAATTAATCTTAGCCTTTGATTTTTATATTTAAATTTATTTCATAGAAAATAAATTTTGATAAAAGGAATAAAATGGTCTAATTTTTTTAATAAATGGAAAAAAAAAATGAAATGAAAACAACTACTCGAAATTTTTAGGATGTTAATGATAAATATTTATAATAACTTCCAAAAAATATACCAAATATATATATTTGCATAAACAAAGTAAAACCACAACACCAACAAATATTATGAGAATTAATAACACATCAGATAATAAAATTTTATAAGATTAGTTTGAGCGTTCAATCATTTTTTTTAAAACTCAAATCTTAAGATAAGGTCACTTCAACCACAAAATTTTGTAATGTTTGTGTTACAAATTTTGATCATATTTTTTTAATTAACTTGTATATGCATATACTTTGTTTAATTTCATAACTCTTTAAGAAATAGTTGTAGTTAGCATGGTTAATTTTTATTAAAAATATTTTATTCCAAATCTCATATCTTTTGTTTCCAAAACAAAAGATCTATATTTCCTTTTTTGATCAAAATCTTATTTACTATCTAATAACATTATATGATAAATAAGTCTTAGTCCTTAATTTTAGATGAATGGTATAAGATTCAATCAACTTCATAGTAAAGTTGATTATTAACTTCAAGGGAGCCAAATCCTGTAACGTGAAGTATAACAAGCACAAAAAAGTAGGAGTCAGTCGTAATCATCAGTAAGTTTCCAATCTTACAACTTGAATTCAATTATGGTGATCAATATTGGTTAAACCTTATTACATATTGGTTTTAATCACTAAATATTGGTTTAAAATTACCAAATATAATGGTTTGGTATATCAAATAGATAAATTGCTTGATCATCAAACTAATATTGATAACAAAAGTTGACTTCAAGTTGCAAGATTGAAAACTTACGGATTTTACGGTTGGCTGCTACTTTTTTGCGCTTGCTATATTTCATGATGTTCTAGACAAAAAATGTAATCAAAGTAAACCCTACATTTTAGAAAAGTACAATCATTACGAAGAGAATTTAAGTGTTATTTATATATCACCTTCATAAAAAAACCGATTGACATACTATCTAAAATCTTGAAAAGACTTTATTGTTCAAAAAACTAAATCAGAGAAGAATCTTGCGTGATAAAAGTATTTCTCATGTAACTAATTTCACGGACAAATACCTTCACAAGTGAACAATTCCCATAACAAACTCGAGAGGATGAGCTCTACATAAAACTTGCACATAAAGGGAGGGAAATGTCTGTAACACCCCGAATCCGTAGGACCCGGAGTGCTACTGGGCTAGGATCTCACAATGGATCCTGGCCCTAGCTTGACAACAACTTCACTGAATCTTACAACAAGGCACTGATAGATTAAAACAAAACATAAACTGATGTATATATATATATACTGATCAAAAGTAATACACAGTACTGCTGAGTACAAAAGTCAACCATAAATCCGTACAATATAAATAACCCAAAACCCACGAGTACGCCATGTGTACGGAACCCTCAGCAGATCACCCCTCCGGATTACTCTGCAGTTCTCCTAACCTGCAAAGGATCTACAACACGGTATAAAACCGTTAGCTAACCATACACAAATATAAGATAGGCAAGAGCACAACCACACATCGTATAAACAATAACACATCAACATGATATCACACATTTACCCGGTTTATTATCTTTATAACGTTAAACACACAGGAGTATATAAATCAGTAAGGAGTGGTATCAGTACCTTTCCCGTATACCAAGTCTAGCTAGCGTACAGAGAACTTTCCAGACTCCACTACGAGATGAAAGGGTAAGTTGTCACAGCCACTACAATGGAAGGTCAATATAACATAGGTCGGTGACCACAATAACACATGCTATAAAACATATAACACACACCACTCAAGCACACATCCAATATAAGGACGGTAGCTAAGTAAGTCCTATGGACTTACCTCAATCTCAGAAGTATCTCGCTACGAGCAAAACCCAGAAACGTCCACTCCAACTGGAGGACAACACAACCTATACAAGGCACACAAATATATATCACAATCCTATCACACACAAAGGGTCACACCTAGACCCAAGGGATCCATAGGGGATCAATTCCAACTCGTAAACCTCAAAGCCGTAACCGGCATAACTATACCATACGCATCATCATCCGGATCCTAGCATGATACTAGTTCCCTCATACTAAAAAGGAATGGAAACTACTTGACTATAAGTAGTTCCAAGACAACACGCACCTGCGTGAACTAAGACCGTAGGGGCGGAAGGGGTCACCCGCAGGCGCGGAAGGTAGAAGCCGCAGGAGCGGTGACACTGAACGCAGGCACGCCGCTGGCACGACGCAGGCACTGTGGCACGGTAGCCGCGGGGGCGGTGGCTCTTGGCCGCGGGGGCGGTGGCTCTTGGCCACGGGGGCGGCGACAGTGCAGAACGACACTTCGCAGCTTCTCTTCGGCTCGTCACTTGATCAATTACGTTTTCAATCATCCAAAACCACATACAAACATATAGATACACGTTCCAACATCAAACTAGGATCAACATACATCTAAACCTAAGGCTAAAGAGATGGAATCAAAGAAGAAGAGAAGGAGAAGAACAAGCACTCACCACTACTGAAGGTTATAGGCTGCAGGGAGGATCATCAAACACCAAGGCTGGCTTCCAAGCACAGCAAAACACACACTAGCATCAGCACACAACCACAAGTACACTTCCAAAGCCAACTCCAAGGAAAACAAGAACAAGCTCACAAGGGAAGAAGGATAAGCAAGGTGGACATAGGTAGCTGGAGAAGTGAAGTGAAGAAGTGAAACCCTTGCTCAGCAAGGTAAGAGAAGGTAAGGTAAGAAGGTAAAGCACGGGTCAAGGAAGTCAACAAAACCGGCTGCAGCCGCCGTAACCCGCAGGGGCGGATCACAGGGCCGCAGGGGCGGGAACCGGCAGGGGCGGCATACATACCCGCGGGTGCGGCAAGGCCAATCTCGGCCAAAGCCAATCTCGGCTATGGTCCGATCTCGGTCCGAAAGAAAAGGGCTCTCACAATGTCATTAATCAAAATAAGCCAACCTCAATTATTGGGAAAAATGGAAGAACTTTAGATAGGAGTATACTTTTTCTCACATATTTTGTCATACTTCTGCACCTGCTTCTCTGTGGCTGCTTTAAGACCTTGTGTCCTCCATCGTTCAAAGTGTCTGAATTCATCAATAAACTCATCCTTGACCTGAAATACAAATCCATACAAATATTAGTTTCAAAAATAATCATAGATGTGCTTCATTGATATGACCAAAATTTCATAATATAGATAAAGAATAACTTTGATATAACAATACTGAATGAAATCTACTAAAACAATTTCCACGATAAACCTTTGAAAGATTGCTCTACTTGATAAAGCACTGTAACAAATTATAACAATACTTAATGAAATCTATATTTAGGTGAAAAGTTTATTGATGTGGTTGGATATATTTGATCTTCTATGATGACAATTTCGAGTACTCATGTTGAAGCATTGTAACATATTAAGAACTGTATTTGATCTACTATGATGATAAGTACATATTGCACCTTATGTTCTTCGGATTTATTTATACTAGTTTTGTGTAAACTGTAACGCCCGGAATTTTATTAATTTTATTCCGGACATAGAGCACCTTGTAGTTATCCCGTAATCCCGATATGCCGAGAGCCGGGATTTATTCCTCAGAAAATCCCGAGCCGACTCATCGTTTTTCCTCTTTTTTCGCGTTCCGACCCTTCGTTCCGGGTTAAAAATGTCAAGGGGTCATTTCCGACCCCTCGGTCCGGGTGAGGGACAAGAGGTCAGCTGACCCCTTGATCCCCACACCCACTTTTCAGACTTTTGTCTTCTCTTTCTCCTCCTTGCCTCCTTTCTCACGTTAGTTTCTCTTTCACTCTCCGAAACTCATCTCCTCTTCCTCTCTTTGCTCTCTTCTCTTCTCCCTTGGTGCTGAAGATCTATTGTGGACTGCAGAAGGTGATCTCAAACTGTTGGAAAGCTCTCCCTCTTCCTTCCCTCTCTTCCTTGCTGCTCTTTCCCTTCTTCTTTCTTCCTCCTTCATCCATGACCATGGATGAAGCTTGGAGAGGTTTTCACTCAACTCTTTGCATGTCAAGGATCTTAGCTCGTTTAGGTCAAGGAGAGGTGCCTAAGACCTGTGGTGAGTGTTTGGAGGAGATCCAGCAAGAGAAGAAGGACTTTGGAGCAAAGGATCCAAAGTCGAAGACGAAGAAGACAACGTTCTGCGCAGAATCCGCGGGGGAAGCTCAGCACAGCCGCGGGAGCGGAAGCGGACAACAGCGGGTGCGGCGTGACTCGGGCGCGGGGCGGCAGCGGACGGCCGCGGGTGCGACATGACACAAGGCGCGGGCGCGGATCGGCACGGCCGCGGGTGCGGCTCGGCACAGGCGCGGGCGCGGCTCGACAAGACCGCGGGGGCGGCTCCTGGCAGGCGACAGTAGCATGCAACAGTAGGGGCGGCTCAGCACGGCCGCAGGGGCGGCGCCAGACACTCGACGCAAGTCCGCCGCGGGTGCTGCTCCTGGTTCCGCGGGGCGGCTTCTGTGTCCGCAGGGGGCGCCACTTGACTCCGCGGCTGCGGTTTCTGCAACAGTAGGCTTCTCATCTCCTTTCCTCTTCGTTCCTTCCTTAGTATTGTTGTTGAATCATGTTAATAGCATGCCTAGGATGGATCTAGAGTAGTGTGAGATGACATTTAGTGATTGTGAACCTATGAGACCTTAAGGCTCGATGTAGTTGATGGATATGAGCATGTGAACATGATGGACCTTCTAGGCTAGCTTGTGCCTCTTTGGTTGAGGATTTAAATCTTGTGAGGTTATGAACTGTTGTGAGCTATTCTCATGTGTGGAGAGTGTGGTGAGTATGGGACCTAGGATGCATTCCTAGCTTGAGGGTTGGGTAATCTTGCTTAGATTACTAGAGTGAAGTCTAAGACTTCTTGAGCGTGAGTATGTATTGATATGCATATCTCTTGTGAGCAGGTTGTGGGCTTCCGCCTTAAGGAAGCAAGAGTGTGGTGACTTGGCTTTGGTGACGAGGTAAGTCTCCGGACTTACTTAGCTCGTATTTTATGTATTAGCATTGATGTGTGTTTGGTGGTGTGTGTTTATGTTTTTTTATAAACAACTAAACCGGTAAATAGGACCACCGACCTTGTGTATATTTTGGCCCAAGTGTATGATAACGGGCGGTGACATCATCTGCCTAGCCCTGCGGGAAGTCTAGGAGGTTCTCGGCGACTAGCCCGGCGGGTTAGATGGTCGGGTGCATCCGTACCATGCTTTGCCGGTAGTAGGGACCGAGGCGAGACCACGGTGGTCTCGTGTCACAAACCGAAGTTGAATTAGAACGGGATATGACTTAATAATAAAAAGATAATAAACGGACTTGCGTGTTTTTTTGTTGTGTGATATATATGTGTTTGTGCCTTCACCTCTTTTCTAATGCTTCGAATATGAGCTAACGGTTTTAAACCGTGGTTGTAGATGACTTGGAGGTTAGGGACGCCGCCGAGTGAGGTGGAGGAGTGGACAACCGGGGTTTCCGTACATTATAGGACGGGGACGTTCTTGTGTTGTGTTACGTTTTCGGTCATGTGTTCGTACCTTTGGTTGTGGATGTTGTTGCAGGTTTTAGACTTTCGTATCGGGGTTATATTGTCTTGAGGACTCGGCTGAGTTTTCACTTTGTAGTCTTTACATTTCGGTTTTCGCATACATTAAAAACGTTTTGAGTTTTTGCCTTTATTTGTGCCTTGTTGGAAAGGTCTGGTGAAATTGTTGTCAAGCTAAGGGTTGGGACCCATTGTGAGGTCTCGCCCGTAGCACCCCGAGTCCCACGGATTTGGGGTGTTACATTTTGTTACCTTAACTTTGTTCAATTTTGATACTTTTATAAGCTGTAACCATTCTTTAATCTGATTACGTACACTTTGCTCTATATTTAGGGGTTCCTTATTATTGAAAATTTTTGATTTCTGTTTGTCCATATATTCCACCACAATATGATTAAGAAGATGAAGTCATCATCCGGGATATTTTCTCTTAACCAATTAATTCTTTCAAAAATTTTCAGTCTCCTATTGTTACCAGCATTAATGTTGTCTTTAATCCTTTGACACGACATATAATCTTTGAGAAGTTGACATTCGAAAAATAAATGATCAGCTGATTCAAAGGGGTGTTTATAGAAGCAACATGCCATAGGGACTGTAATTTTTTGCTTTTCCAAGTTTTCCTTTGTAGGTAGTCCATTGATAGACAACTTCCAAAGAAAATTATTAACTTGGGGAGAAGATCCAGATCCCAAATCCAGTCATTTTCATTAACAGGAAGGTTACTTCTCTCATAGATAAAGTTGAAAACGGATTTCGTTGTGTAAATACCGCACTCCGCCGGGGCTCAGTACAGTCGATCTTGAATAAATGTTTTCGGAATTGGTACGATTTGATCGATTTAATGATATCAGGTGGTAACACACAGCCTAGCTCATTATCAATTTTTGTTCTCGTTCCACTTATTTTCAAATATAAAGGTTTTGACCACATCGTCGTTAGGAGTAAAATTAGGATTTATACACAAATTGCTGAGAGGTTTACTGTCAATCCAGCAATCCCTCCAGAATTTAACAGTACTACCATCTCCGATGTTCCATCTGAATCCGAGGTAGAAGTCCGATCTTAGGTTCATAAGTTTCTTCCATTGCCATGACGTGTTCTGTTTTGTCTTATAATTCCATATAAGTGAGTTTTTCAAGTATTTTTCCTTGATGACTTTAACCCAGATGTTATCCGGTTCATTTAGAATCTTCCATAGTAATTTCATCTGAAGAGCTTTGTTCATATCCTCAGATTTTCTAATTCCTACACCACCAAATTTCCTAGGTCTACAAATACGGTCCTAGCTAATGAGGGGGTGAAAGTTAGAACCTTTATCCTAGAAAAAATTCCTATTGATTTGGTCTAATTCTTTATGGATACTGGATGGAAGCATGAAACTTTGCATTATGAAATTGGGTTTAGCGTTTAAGTTAGCCTTAATGAGTGTAGTCCTTCCTTCTTGAGACAAAGTCGAGGCCTTCCACTTTGAAAGTTGGAGTTTGGATTTCGAAATAACATCCTCAAAGACACTTTTATTCACTTTCCCATTAATGATCGGGCAACCAAGATATTTTTCTAGACTGCCGGAGCTAGGGATACCTAAGCACAATTGAACTTGGCGTTTGATTGAATTTTCTACATTACCCGACGTTTGGAACGCGGATTTGTGGAGGTTAATTTTTTGACCCGAAATACTACAATATCCATTGAGAATCTCCATAATTCTAGAACTCGCAGTTGTAGAAGCTTTTGAAAAGATAATGATATCATCAGCGAAGGCTAGAAATGGGATGTAGGATCCATTTCTCGAGATAGGGAAGCCAAAGGTCTTTTTGTTTTGGTCACATTCTCTTTGAATGTTTGGCATCAGGACCTCAACACCTAAATTGAAAATTAATGGGGAAATAGGGTCCCCTTGACAAAGACCCCTTTTAGGCATAATCAGGTTAGACGGTTTATCGTTAATTAGGATTGAATATGAAACTGTCATAATGAACGGCCATTCCATTCGATCATAGGCTTTCTCCATATCTAATTTAATAGCCATATAGCCTTCCTTCCCGTTTTTCAATCTAAAACTATGGAAAATTTCATGTGCAATCAGGATATTATCCTGAATAGCTCTATTTTGCACAAATGCACTTTGAAAGGGGTTAATTATCTTTGGTAGAACTTTTTTGATTCTGGCCGCTAAAATTTTTGCTATTATCTTATAGGTTGTTGAGCATAAACTAATCGGTCCGAAGTCCTTAGTCGAAACTGAGTTCTCATTCTTTGGAATCAGCGTTATGAATGTGTGATTAACTTGTTTCAGAAGTCTCCCAGAATGAAAGAAGCTTTTTACAGCTCTACAGACTGCAGGGCCGACAATATCCCAATGTTTCTGAAAGAAACCCGCCGGCATACCATCCGGCCGAGGGGACTTTTTACTTCCAATATCAAAAATCGCGTTTCTAATGTCACTGTTTGAAAAAGGTTTAGTTAGATCTCCGTTATCCTCGTCGTTAATTTCCTAAGAAATAACTTGAAGGTAGTGGTTGCACAGGTTCCAATATCAAAAATCGCGTTTCTAATGTCACTGTTTGAAAAAGGTTTAGTTAGATCTCCGTTATCCTCGTCGTTAACAGATGCACTAAAACGTTTTTTTTTGTAGTCATTAAAGAATTCTTGGGAAATTTCCTCTTCCATCTCTAGCCATTGTCCATCGATATTTTTAATTTTATTAATCATTTTCCTGTTCCTCCTTCCGGTCGCTTTTCTATGAAAATACTTCATATTCTTATCTCCTTTTTCAAAGGCGTTAGCTTTCGCTCTTTGCTTCCAATACTTTTGTTGGTAAATCGATCAAACATTCTCTTTTTCTATGTAGTCTCATTAGTTTACCATTGGTATTATGACAAAATGTTCTATAATTTAGATTTTGAAGTTTCTCTATATCACTATCCACTTTTTTCACTTGTTTATTAATATTTCCAAAGTTCTTCTTACTCCATTGTTTAATTTTGATCTTTGCAAGGTGGATTTTCTTAACAAGTTTAAACATATTTGTACCCGGAAAGTGGACACGACACGCTTGTTTTATAATATTTTCACAGTCTTGTCTATCATTCCACATTAATTCATATCTAAATGGTTTGTTCTTAAATTTTTGTTTGGAAAGGTTGATATGAATGGAGATCATACTATGATCGGAGGAGGTAAATGCATGGTTCCAAACCCGCATTTGGTTGTATTTATTTAACACTTCGAAGTGAGCCAAGGCTCTATCTAATTTTTCAAACGTATTATTATCTCCCTCTTTTTTCCGTCTCCAAGTGAATTCGTTACCTCGAGAATCCAGATTCACCAGATTGCAATTTTGGATAAAGTTATTGATCCTAACGAACTTGTTATTATTCGGGTAGACACCACCAAATTTGTCAGAAGGGCAGCTCATATTATTAAAATCTCCCATGATTAAAGCTGGTAGGTTAAGGTTAAGAACCAAATTGGTCAGTTTAGCCCAGAACGCATCCTTGGAATTTTCCTGAGGTGGGGCATAGATAAAAACAATATTACATGAGAATTTAATCTCAAGGTTATGGTGTTCCATTACTAAAAAACGTTCATCTGAATGTATAATATTTATTTTTTCATTACTTAGCTTATAGTTTTCCAAAGAAGGCACATACCTCCCGCTCGACCAACGGAAGGAATAAAAACGCAAGAATCAAACCCCGCACTACGCCATAGGATATCGTAAGGTTCAGATTCAGTTTTAATTTCCGCCAGCATGATCATATCGATATATATATATATATATATATATATATATATATATATATACACACGCTTTGAGTGTTGGACTTTATAAAGATGATTAACCAGGTAAATGTGTGATAGCATAATTATGTGTATACGATTCCATGACTTGTGTTTGTGCTTATGCATTATCTTATATATGAATGGTTAACTTGTAACACCCCAAATCCGCGGGACTCGGGGTGCTACGGGCGAGACCTCACAATGGGTCCCGACCCTTAGCCTGACAACAATTTCACCGGACCTTCCAACAAGGCACAAATAAAGGCGAAAACTCAATACGTTTTTAATGTATGCGGAAACCGAAAAGTAAGAAACTACAACTTGGAAACTCAACCGAGTCCTCAAAACAACATAATCTGATACGAAGTCTAAACGTATGACAACATCCATAAACAAGAACATGAAACATGACTCAAAACGTCCCCGTCCTATAATGTACGGAGACCCCGACTGCCCACTCCTCCACCTCACTCGGCGGCATTCCTAACCTGCAAGTCATCTACACAACGGTTTTAAACCGTTAGCTCATATTCTAGGTATTAGAAAAGCGGTGAAGGCACAAACACATTCATAACAAAAAACATAAATCACACAAGTCCGGTTAATTATCTTTCGTTATTAAGTCGTATTCCATTCTATTTCAACTTCTTTTGTGACACGAGACCCCAATGGTCTCGCCTCGGTCCCTACTTACCGGCAAGGAATGGTACGGATGCAGCCGACCATCTAACCTGCCGGGCTAGTCACTGAGAACCTCCTAGACTCCCTTGCTCGTAGGTAGTGATATCACCGCCCGTTCTCATACACTTGGGCCAACATAAGTATATAGGGTCGGTGGTCCTAATTACCGGTTTAATTGTTATAACATAACATAAACACACACCACCAAACACACAACAATGCCAATACATAAAATACGAGCTAAGTAAGTCCGGAGACTTACCTCGTCCAAAACGCTAACTCACACAGCGCTCTCGCTTCCCTCGGGAAGAAGTACACAACCTGCTCACAACAAGGTATCCATAAAAACCCGCTCAACTCAAGAAGTCTAGGACTTCTACACAAATGATCTACGCAGGATCATTTGACTCACATTCTAGGACCGCATCCTAGAGTCTAACATAATCACCATCAATAATGACGTAAAAGCCAACGAGGTCTAAACACGCTCATCACATTCTCCTAAGGTCCCAAAAGCCACTACTTTGCATTTCTTCTAAGTTATGCTAGTTCCAACCTATCATGATACTACTAAACATAACTAGATCGATATGGATTCGTGGCTTTTATCGGGCTTCGGAACCTAGCATCAAACTACACAATTTAGCCCAAACGCTAAATTGATCATCAAATATATTATATCGAAACCTAATATAAAACTCATTTATAATTTCCGAGGTTAAAACTCGCTAAAATATTTTCTGGGGCAATTATACATTTCCTAAAACATATGGGTATATTCTGTAATTAATACCTTGGGACAATTTCCAACAAAAACCCAATCAGAGGGTATAAATGCAACAATCCAGAATTATGGGTCAAAACTGTAATAAACAGAATGTTGGGTACATTCTGAAATTAACCAAAAGCTGAGGGGGGCCGAATGTAATTATACCTAAAAGAGGGGGCCCCGACCGGAATTAAGCCAAAAGGCTATTCCAGCCCACGGCGGCGGTGGCGGGGGAGGACGCAGGCGTGGCAGGGCTCCGGCCGGGAGGAAGGCGGCTGCAGGGGCTCCCTTGGCGGCTGCAGACGGGTGGCGGCGGCCTCTAGCTTCGGCGAGGACAGAATGGCGGCCGAGAGATGCAGAGCTGGCTTCTGGCGTCCTTCCCGGCGAGCTCGTGGAGGCGAGGCTTGACGGCGGTTCCTAGGGCAGCAGGGAGGCTCTTTCTCGGCAGTGTTGATGGCTGCGTTCTCCGGAGAAGCTCGAACCGAAGGGGGAAGAGAAGCAGGGGAAGAGGTTGGCTTCTCCGGCTTTGTTGGGGCGGTAGCAGCTCCTTCTCCGTCGAGTTCGAGGCGAGGTGAGGGGATGAGAGGGCCGGTGAGTTGCCGAGGGGTGCAGAACGAGGAAGGGTGAGGGAGGTGAGTGTGGAATGAGAAAGAGGGGAGTGCCGCGGGTCGTTGCAGGGAGCTAGGCTAGGAGAAAGGAAAAAGACCGAGGGGTCGGCCTAGGGCTGCAGCGCGCCAGACGAGCTCCATGTCGAGGGGTCGGCTGCAGGGAAGAGAGGACGGGAGTGGTGCAGAGGCTGGGTGGCTAGCTTGCGGGGAGAGTGCTCCTACAGGGCTAGGGTGCTAGGTGGGCGGCCGAGCGGGAAAAAGAAAAGGAAGCGCCAGCGTGGAGGTGGGGCCCGGGTGACATGGCGCCAGCGTGGCGTGAGGCCCAGGCTGAGGTGGAAAAAAAAAGGAGAGGGAAAATAAAGATATAAAGGAACGGGATCAAAACTCGTTAAAATAATTCCGTAACGGATGTTACGGGTCGGAATATTTTCCGACATTCTCGTAAAATAATTTACGGGTTACGGGTCAGAATATTTTCTGAACATTTCCGTAAAATAATTTACGGAAAGAGAAATAAAAAGATATATTTATTTCTAAAATTCCCGGACGTTACAACTAACTCCTCTAAAAACAAGTTTCGTCCCGAAACTTGCTAAACCCAGCACTCTCCAACATCCCCGTCTCGTAACCCCGTAGAACTCATAAAAGGTACCCTATCGGCTCTACCAAGTCTACGTATGGAAATCATATCACGACCTCGCAAGGTACTCATAACTCAAACAAAATCACATATCATATAAAGCAAACACGGAAGATCTCGGGACTAACCCGACGGTCCTATCAATGTTGCTAGGTCTGCTTAAAGCTCGGGATAGTTCCTCCGGATACTATCCTCCGTCTCCCATGTAGCCTCGTCGGCTCCTCGCCTCGACCACTGAATCCTCAGCATCGGTATCTCCTTCGATCGAAGGCGTCTCGTACTGCGCTCTAAGACCGCTATCGGGTGCTCTGCGAAAGTGTGGTCCAGCTCGACCACTAGGTCCTCGTGACTGATGATGTGCCTCGGGTCGTGTACGTACTCTCTCAGCTGAGAGACATGGAAGACCGGGTGTATACCCTCCAACCGCGGTGGTAATGCTAACCGGTATGCCACCTCACCGACTCTCTCCAAAATCTCAAATGGACCGACATATCGGGGGCTTAACTTCCCCTTAATGCCAAATCGCCTGACGCCCCGTGTTGGTGATACCTCAACCACACCTGAGCTCATACCCTGAACTCGAGCGGTCTACGCCTCCTATCCGCATACGACCTCTGACGGCTCTGCGCGACCAACATCCTCTCTCGGATCAAGGCAACTCTAGTCACGTCGTCCTGTACCTGATCTAGATCTACAATGCTAGAACTCCCCGGCTCATCCCAACATAAGGGAGTACGACACCTCCGTCCATACAATGCCTCATACGGTGCCATCCCGATCGAAGCGTGCCAGCTGTTATTGTACGAAAACTCGACCAACGGGAGGTGATCTGGCCATACCTGACCCCAGTCTAGTACACATGCTCGTAGCATATCCTCTTATGTCTGAATAGTCTGCTCAGACTGGCCGTCGGTCTGGGGATGGTATGCGGTGGTGAAATGGAGACTCGAACCTAGGGCGGCGTATACCTGCTGCCAGAACCTGGAGGTAAAACGCCCGTCCCTGTCCGAGATGATGGTCCTCGGGACTCCATGTAGTCTCACAATCTGACGGGTAAACTCCTCGGCTAAACGACTCACCGGCCACGTTTCCCGTATAGGAATGAAACGTGCGGTCTTCGTCAACCGGTCTACTACTACCCATATCGCGTCAAAGCTCCTACTCGGTCTCAGACCGGTCACGAAGTCCATGGATAGTCCTCCCACTTCCACTGCGGCACGGGTAGTGGGTGAAGCTCTCCTCCGGGTCTCTGGTGGTCGATTTTGACCTGCTGGCAGGTCGCGCATCGGGCCACATATCTAGCTACATCGGGCTTGAGCCCGCCCCACCAATAAGATCTCCTAATGTCTTGGTACATCTTACTCGCGCCTGGGTGCACTGAGTAAGGTGTGGAATGGGCCTCTTGCAAAATCCGCTCTCTCAGCTCCTGATCCGACGGTACACAAATACGTCCCTGGCGTCTCAGTAATCCGTCTGCTCCCGTGACAAACTGCGGTGCATCTCCTCGGGACATCCTGTCCTGGACCCTCATCAAAAGGGGACATCTCTCCTGCTTCTGCAGGATCTCTCTGGACAGGTCAGGTAGTACCTCCAACTCGGACAAACAACCGTCCGTACCCGGGAACCGGACATCCAACTCCAAGCTCACCAAATCCCTCTACAGCTAAGGCTGAACCGTAAGCCGAGCTATCACCTCCTCCCGAGGTGTCCTCCTACTCAAAGCATCGGCGACTACATTCGCCTTCCCGGGGTGGTATAAAATGTCCAAGTCAAAGTCTTTAATCAGCTCCAACCATCTCCTTTGGCGGTTATTCAACTCCCGCTGAGTGAATATGTACATCAGACTCTTATGGTCTGTGAAGATCTGGCATGTAGCCTCGTACAAGTAGTGTCGCCAGATCTTCAGGGCGTGAATCACTGCCGCTAGCTCGAGATCATGGGTAGGGTAATTCTCCTCGTACGGCTTCAACTGCCGAGAAGCGTACGCAATAACCCTACTTCTCTACACCAAAACGCACCTCAAGCCTAGCTTGGAGGCGTCGCTATATACCACAAAGTCCTCTATGCCCTCAGGCTGGCTAACACAGGAGCGGAGGTCAACCTCCTCTTCAGCTCCTCAAAGTTGCGCTGGCAAGGCTCGGACCAGACGAACCTGGTAGCCTTCCTCAGGAAGGAAGTGAGCGGTCGTGCAATCACGGAGACACCCTCGACAAAACGGCGGTAGTAACCCGCTAAGCCCAAGAAACTGCGCACCTCCTTGACCGTCCTAGGAGGCGGCAATGAGGAAACAGTCTCTATCTTCGCCGGGTCGACTATGACACCCTCGGCGAAAACTATATGTCCCAAAAATGCCACCTCGGACATCCAAAACTCACGCTTAGAGAGCTTAGCGTAAAGCTCTCTGTCCCGGTGGACTCCAAGTACCGTCCTCAGGTGTCCCTCGTGCTCCTCCCTACTCCGGGAGTAGACTAAGATATCATCAATGAATACCACTACAAACTGGACCAAGAAGTCGATGAAGATGCCGTTCATCAACTCCATGAAGACGGCGGGTGCATTCGTGAGCCCGAATGGCATCACGACAAACTCGTAGTGGCCGTTCCTCGTCCTGAATGCCGTCTTCGGCACGTCCTCCTCTCTCACCCTAAGTTGGTGATATCCCGACCTCAAATCAATACGTGAAAACACGGAGGCTCCCTGCAACTGGTCCAACAAATCATCAATGCGCGGTAACGGGTACTTGTTCTTGATGGTGACTTTGTTCAACTCCCGGTAATCAATGCATAGCCTCAAAGATCCGTCCTTCTTCCTAACGAAGAGGACCGGTGCACCCCAAGGGGAAACGCTCGGGCGTATGAAACCCCTCTCGGCTAACTCCTCGAGCTGCTTCTTCAGCTCCAGCATCTTGATCGGCGCCATGCGGTATGGAGCCTTGGAGATCGGCCTCGTGCCGGCTCCAACTCAATAGTGAAGTCAAAGCTCCTCTGCGGTGGTAGCCCCGGTGGCTCCTCGAAAACGTCCTCGAACTCGCATGCCACAGGGATCGCCTCTAGTGAGGGTCCCGTCTCCTCCTCCTTCATGACATAACACCCAGAAGGCCTCGCATCCCTGCCCGATAAGTCTAGCAGCCTCGAACAGCGCTAATGACTTAATATTGGCCTTCCCGAGTCCCAACCTCGGAAAATCACCTCGTGCCCCGTCTCCGTGAAATCGTCACGGTCCTCCGGCTGATGCCTGTCTCGACGGCTGAGGACCAGAACGTCCCGGAGTCTGGCTACGTCCTTTGACCTGTCGCTCCGGCCCCTAAACAAGCTGGTGCCGTCCTCTATCTCTTGTCCGGTCCCCCGGACTGTGCTGCTCTCCTAGACCCAAGGCGGTCTTTCTCATAGGCCGAAGCCCGGTTTTGGTACTCCGCCAGAGAGGTACAACGGAATCCTGCCAGATAAGCACGGGTGGACTCCCTCAGTCTCCTGGAAAGAGATAGACATGCTGGTCCGCTGGGGGGTGCGGAGGGTCAGCAAAGGCTAACTCTGCCGAAATCGCCTAATCGCCTCAATGACTGGGACGTCCTCGAATCCTGCCTCCAGGAAATCCTGGACTTTGTCACTCCTCAGTGAAGCTGGGCAAAAGGTCTCCCTAATGAGGCTCAGTAGCTGATCCATCCTTGTCACACCGCCTCTAACGGTCCTCCACTAGTACTGGGCCTGCTCTCGAAACAGGGTCTGGACTATCTCAACCTGCCTCTCCTCTGGGCAACGGATCGCCTCTAAGGCTGACTCTACGTGCCCAATCCAGTGCTCCACCTCTAACCCTACCTTCCCGTCGAAGTAGGGTACATGCAGCTGGTTGAAAGCCTTCAATCAGGAATCAGGTCTCGAAGACCTCAACTCGTCTCTCGGCCGAGAAACCTCCACAACTGGCTCGAGTGCAACCACTGCCGGTGCAACTATCTTTGGTGCAGCCCGAATCTGGGTCACCCTCTGTGTGACCTAAGCTGATCTCGCTGGTGTAGGTGCAGGCACCGGTGGTGCCGGGGGTGGTGCTCAAGTCAAAAATGCCTCCTCAACTCGTCGTACATAGCCTCCAAATACAGTAGCTCCAATGGACGCTCCCTCGGTCCTGGCAGATGGAGAACCCTGCGCCCCGGACCTAACCGCGGTCCTATCCCTAGCCTCGGGAATGATGCTCTTTGTGACCTCCTCTACTGGGGCCTCTGTTGCTGGTGCACCCACAATTGGTGGGTCCGCAATGGGGATGCGTCCCCAACCTCTACCTCTCGTATCTGGAGGTCTTCCTACTCGTCCCCGCCCTCTTGGGGCGGTAGGGGGGAGTGGTGGTTTACCCATGGCGGGTCCCACGTAAGCGGTAGCTCTCGTACGTGCCATCTGATTTCGTATGACGTTTACTTAAGTATAAATGCGTAGGTACTTCTTATAAATTCGGTATAATAAATTTCTAGAAAGCATAAATATAACATGATCATAATACACATACAAGGCATGCAAGCCCAAACATCCTAAGGTCGCATACATAGCTAGGTACATACAATATCCACAAACATCCTAAGGTCATATATATATAACTATATATACCTATTTCTACTCTAGAGATCTATGTCGCCGAGGTTTGCGGAAGGAGCGGTGGTCCCGTACATTCTAACCCAATCCCGACTCATGCATATGATTTTGAAAATGAAAAGTCAGAACCCGTATGGGTTTTGTTTTATACGTCATTCGGCCTTTAAAAAGGTTGCGAGTGCCATTGTTGTCAACCTATGGCTCTGATACCACTTTTGTAACACCCCAAATCCCCAGGACTCGGGGTGCTACGGGCGAGACCTCACAATGGGTCCCGACCCTTAGCCTGACAACAATTTCACTGGACCTTCCAACAAGGCACAAATAAAGGCGAAAACTCAATACGTTTTTAATGTATGCGGAAACCGAAAAGTAAGAAACTACAATTTGGAAACTCATCCGAGTCCTCAAAACAACATAATCTTATATGAAGTCTAAACGTACGACAACATCCATAAACAAGAACATGAAACATGACTCAAAACATCCCCGTCCTATAATGTACGGAGACCCCGGCTGCCCACTCCTCCACCTCACTCGGCGGAATTCCTCACCTGCAAGTCATCTACACAACGGTTTTAAACCGTTAGCTCATATTCTAGGTATTGGAAAAGCGGTGAAGGCACAAACACATCCATAACACAAAACATAAACCACACAAATCCGGTTAATTATCTTTCATTATTAAGTCGTACTCCATTCTAGTTCAACTTCTTTTGTGACACGAGACCCAAATGGTCTCGCCTCGGTCCCTACTTACCGGCAAGGAATGGTACGGATGCACCCGACCATCTAACCTGCCGGAATAGTCGCCGAGAACCTCCTAGACTCCCTTGGTCGTAGGCAGTGATGTCACCGCCCATTCTCATACACTTGGGCTAACATAAGTATATAGGGTCGGTGGTCCTAATTACTGGTTTAATTGTTTTAACATAACATAAACACACTCCACCAAACACACAGCAACTCCAATACATAAGATACGAGCTAAGTAAGTCCGGAGACTTACCTCGTCCCAAACGCTAACTCACACAACGCTCTCGCTTCCCTTGGGAAGAAGTACACAACCTGCTCACAACAAGGTATCCATAAAAACCCGCTCAACTCAAGAAGTCTAGGACTTCTACAGAAATGATCTACGCAGGATCATTTGACTCACATTCTAGGACCGCATCCTAGAGTCTAACATAATCACCGTCAATAATGACGTAAAAGCCAACGAGGTCTAAACACGCTCATCACATTCTCCTAAGGTCCCAAAAGCCACTACTTGGCATTTCTTCTAAGTTATGCTAGTTCCAACCTATCATGATACTACTAAACATAACTAGATCGATATGGATTCGTGGCTTTTATCGGGCTTCGGAACCTAGCATCAAACTACACAATTTAGCCCAAACGCTAAATTGATCATCAAATATATTATATCGAAACCTAATATAAAACTCATTTATAATTTCCGAGGTTAAAACTCGCTAACGTATTTTCCGGGGCAATTATACATTTCCTAAAACATATTGGTATATTCTGTAATTAATACCTTGGGGCAATTTCCGACAAAAACCCAATCAGAGGGTATAAATGCAACAATCCAGAATTATGGGTCAAAACTGTAATAAACAGAACGTTGGGTACATTCTGAAATTAACCAAAAGCTGAGGGGGGCCGAATGTAATTTTACCTAAAAGAGGGGCCCCAACCGGAATTAATCCAAATGGCTGTTCCAGCCCACGGCAGCGGCGGCGGGGGAGGACGCAGGCGCGGCAGGTGGCTGTTGCAGACGGGTGGCTGCGGCCTCTAGCTCCGGCGAGGACAGAACGGTGGCCGAGAGATGCAGAGCCGGCTTCTGGCGTCCTTCCCGGCGAGCTCGTGGAGGCGAGGTTTGACGGCGGTTCCTAGGGCAGCAGGGAGGCTCTTTCTCGGCGGTGTTGATGGCGGCGTTCTCCGGAGAAGCTCGAACCGAAGGGGGAAGAGAAGCAGGGGAAGAGGTTGGCTTCTCCGGCTTTCCTGGGGCGGTAGCAGCTCCTTCTCCGTCGAGTTCGAGGCGAGGTGAGGGGATGAGAGGGCCGGTGAGTTGCCGAGGGGTGCAAAACGAGGAAGGGTGAGGGAGGTGAGTGTGGAATGAGGAAAAGGGGAGTGCCGCGGGGTCGTTGCAGGGAGCTAGGCTAGGAGAAATGAGAAAGACCGAGGGGTCGGCCTAGGGCTGCAGCGCGCCAGACGAGCTCCGGGTCGAGGGGTCGGCTGTAGGGAAGTGAGGACGGGAGTGGTGCAGCGACTGGGCGGCTAGCTTGCGTGGAGAGTGCTTCTGCAGGGCTAGGGTGCTAGGCGGGCGGCCGAGCGGGAAGAAGAAAAGGAAGCGCCAGCGTGGAGGTGGGGCCCGGGTGACCTGGCGCAAGCGTGGCGTGGGGCCCAGGCTGAGGTGGAAAAAAAAAGGAGAGGGAAAAGAAAGAGATAAAGGAACGGGATCAAAACTCGTTAAAATAATTCCTTAACGGATATTACGGGTCGGAATATTTTCCGACATTCTCGTAAAATAATTGACGGGTTACGGGTCGGAATATTTTCCGAACATTTCCATAAAATAATTTACGGAAAGAGAAATAAAAAGATATATTTATTTCTAAAATTCCCGGACGTTACATAGCTAACGGTTATATACCGTGTTGTAGATGCTTTGCAGGTTAGGAGAACTGCAGGTGATCCAGATGGGGTGATCCGCTGAGGGCTCCGTACACTAGGATTGTGCGTGGGATATGGGATTATTTTGTTATGTATGGATACATGTTTTGGTTTGTACTCAGCGGTGTTTTGTAGACCTTTTGATTTATGTATTACAGTTTGATGTTTTGGTTTTAATCTGTTTGTGTCTTGTTGTAAGATCCAGTGAACTTGTTGTTAGGCTAGGGTCAGGATCCATTGTGAGATTCTATCCCCAGTAGCGCCCCGAGTCCCGTGGATTCGGGGTGCTACAAAGTTGGTATCAGAGCCTTAGGTTGACAACAATGGCACTTGCAATCTGCGATAAAGGTCAAATAGATAAATAAACAGAACCCGAAGGGGTCTGACTTTTCAAAAGGTTTTTGGTTTTGAAATGAGTACAAATGTTTTGGGATAGTGTGTACGAGAAGCCATCATCTCACTGAGGACCTCGACAATATATATATATTACCTTATGTGATGTTGTCATTGACCTTAAGTATTATATATATATATATATATATATATATATATATATATATATATATATATATATATATACACATATGGCATATATATAGCCTTATAGGTTAGGTGTACATACCCCGCAGATGACTCAAACTAGAGTTATCTGCAATTAGACGAGGTAAGGGTAGACGCCCTCTTCCTCCAGTAGTGGTAGGACAGGGTCATATTTCGGCTGTTGATCCACCTGCAGTGGAGGAGGTCCATGAAGATGTTACTGAGAGTGTCGTTCCTGAGACTGGGAACGATATGGCTGGGAGACAAAGACCACAACGAGTCCAGTCAGATGACTCGGATCATGTCTCTATGGGGGACCAGAGTTCCGCGCGTACATCAGACGAGTGGAGGAGGCTGCTAGAGTGGGTAGAGATACCCTGGATATGCCGGCACAGGAGGTATCATTTGAAAGATCCCATGGAGCAACTCAGGTGCCAGTTGTACCGGCACGTGTTGTTGAGATTACTCGAGTTCCAAAAGAGCATAGAGGGTCTGAGAAGAGACAACGGACTGGGCAGACAAGTGGTGCTGGTGGAGCTGACGGACTGCGCAAACCAGTGGTGCTGGTGGAGCTGATGGAATGGGCAGACCAGAGACGCCAAAGTTATCCCTCATCTGCACCGATTGCAGATAAGGGACGACAATGCTTTAACTGTGGCGATTATGGACATATACGACCAGCGTGCACGAGGCCCTCAGTGACTTGTTTCACTTGTGGCAGACCAAGTCACAGAGCTGTCTTCTATAGACAGGGTGGAACTTCATCACAACAGGGTTCTTCTCCTGCTAGTGCAGTAGGAGGTGGGCAGAGGCCACCTCAACAACAGACACAGGGACAGCAGAGAGTCCTAGATCGTCCTACTACTCAGGGATTTGCTCCCGGGGAGAGTAAAGGTAGAGGTCGTTGTGGGAGTACCACTGACATTAGAGGAGCACAAGGTAGAGCTTTTGAAATGAGGAGTGCAGAGGAGCCAGCTGCACCTGCTGCTACAGGTACCATTTTGATTCATGGTTACCTGTTAGAGTTTTGTTTGATGCGGGAGCTACGCATTCATTTATATCTGATGCATGGGTTGAGCGTTTGAGCCTAGTTACGACTGAGGGGATACCCTTTAGTATAGGGTTACCCGATGGTAGTAGGGTCAGAGATACGCGCGAGATACGTGATTGTCCCGGGACTCGTGTGTTACTTGTTGACTTCTTTGTCATGCCGTTGGTACATGAGGAAGTCATTTTTGTATAAATTGGATGGATAGGCATTATGCGGTATTAGATGTAGGTAGGAGGACCGTGACAGTCTCTACCGAGTTAGGTCAGATAGAGGTTTTCCGAGGTTGGGACCTTGGGAAGTCAAGCATGGTGATCATTGCGGTACATGCAGCGAGATTGTCGCACAGGGTTGTGAGGCCTTTTGGTGTTATGCCATGAAGGATGGGGAGAGTCTAGCATTAGAGGATATCCTAGTGGTGTGTGAGTTTACAGATGTGTTTGTTGAGCCGTCCATTTTTCCGCCTTAGAGGAGCGTGGACTTTGGCATCGAGTTGGAGCCTGGTACGAGACCGATCTCAAAGGCCCCATATCGTATGGCGCATGTTGAGATGTTGGAGCTGAAGAAGCAACTCAAGGATTTGGCTAAGAAGGGCTTCATACGCCCTAGCGTATCCCCGTGGTGAGCACCTGTCCTCTTCGTGCGGAAGAAGGACTGATCGTTGAGACTGTGCATCGACTACAGAGAGCTGAACAAGGTGACCATCAAGAACAAGTATCCATTGCCCCATATTGACGACTTGCTAGATCAGCTTTAGGGAGCGATGGTGTTCTCTAGGATTGACCTGCGCTCAGGGTATCACCAGCTGAGGGTGAGAGAGCAGGATGTGCACAAGACGGCATTTCGGACCCGATATAGACACTATGAGTTTGTAGTGATGCCATTTGGGCTTACGAATGCCCCAACAATCTTCATGGAGTTGATGAACATCATATTCATCGACTTCCTGGATCAGTTTGTGGTAGTCTTCATAGATGATATTCTGGTGTACTCTCGTAGTAGAGAGGAACATGCAGGACAACTAAGGACTGTGTTACGAGTTTTACGAGATAGATAACTTTATGCTAAGTTCTCTATGTGCGAGTTCTGGATGTCAGAGATAGCATTCCTGGGTTATATTGTTTCCGCCGAGGGGATCAAGGTTGATCCGGCGAAGATCGAGTTAGTGGCAACATGGACGACACCGATGAATGTCAAGGAAGTACGTAGCTTTCTTGGCCTAGCCAACTATTACCGACGCTTTGTGGAGGGATTCTCTGTGATTGCCCGTCCACTTACGAGTTTGCTGAGGATTACCACAAAATTTGTATGGTTTGAGCAATGTACACAGAGTTTTGAGGAGCTGAAGAGACGTCTGACTTCCGCTCCTATCTTAACACAGCCGGAGGGCACAAATGATTATGTGGTTTACAATGATGCATCCAAGCTAGGATTGGGATGTGTGTTGATGCAGCGAGGCAGAGTGATTGCATATGCGTCTAGACAGCTGAAGACGTATGAGGAGAACTACCCGACTCATGACCTGGAGTTGGCAGCGGTATTTTATGCACTGAAGATCTAGAGACATTACTTGTATGGTGCTACATGTCAGATCTTCACAGACCACAAGAGTCTGAAGTATATTTTCACGCAGCGGGAATTGAATAACCGCCAGCGTAGGTGGCTTGAGTTGATCAAGGACTTTGGTCTGGAGATTTTGTATAATCCAGGAAAGGCGAACTTGTCGCCGACGCCTTGAGCAGGAAAACGCCTCGAGAGAAGGCGACTGCGAGACTGACAGTTCAGCCTCAGCTACAGAGAGATCTGGTTTGGCTAGAGTTGGACATCTAGTTTCCTGATGAGGACGCCCAGTTGAGTACCTTAGAGGCTCTCCCTGATCTGTTGGGTGATATCCAACAGAAGCAGGGGACCTGCCCGAGATTGACGAGGATTCGAGAGAGGATGTCCCTTGGTGAGGCACCACAGTTCTTCATAAGAGCAAATAGAATGATGATACGCCGCGGTCGCGTCTGTGTACCCGCTGATGCAGATTTGCGACAGAGGATATTACAGGAGGCTCACTGTACGCCTTACTCAGTGCACCCAAGTACGAGTAAGATGTACTGGGATGTGAGACGCTCATATTGGTGGGAGGGCTGAAGCCCAACGTGGCCAGATTTATGGCACAGTGTGCGACCTGTCAGCAGGTCAAGATCGAGCATTGTAGACCTGGAGGTGAGCTCCATCCACTGCCTATACCGCAGTGAAAGTGGGAGGACGTCACCATGGATTTTGTGACTGGTTTGAGACCGAGCAGGAGCTTTGATGCTATCTGGGTTATAGTAGACAGATTGACGAAGACGGCACGTTTCATTCCTATTCGGGAGACGTGGCCAGTGAGCAGATTAGCTGAGGAGTACACTAGGCAGATAGTGAGACTCCATGGTGTACCGAGGACGATCGTCTCAGACAGAGATGGGCGATTTACCTTGAGATTCTGGCAGCAGATTCAGACTGTCTTGGGGACGAGTTTGCACTTTACTACTGCGTTCCATCCACATAAAAATGGTCAGTCAGAGAGGACCATTCATATACGGGTCGAAATATTTTCCGAACAATTCCGTAAAATAATTTACGGAAGGAGTAATAAAAAGGTATATTTATTTGCAAAAAAATTCCCAGACATTGCATTTTTTTATTTCTAAAAAATTTCCGGACGTTACACTTCGGTTACCCAATATTAGTTACCCGATTTATATACCCAACGTTACATACCCAACTTCAATTTAGTTACCCAAGTTCAATTACTCAATATTACTTATTCGGTTTCAATACCCAACGTTACATAGGCAATTAAACTTCGATTACCCAATATTACTTACCCTATTTTAATACTCAACGCGACATATCCAACTTCACTTAGGTTACCTAATATTATTTACCCGTGTTCAATACACAACGTTACATAACCAATTTCACTAACTATTACCCGACTTCAGTTACCTAATATATATTAGTTAACCGATTTCAATATCCACATTACATATCCAACTTTGCTTCGGATATCCAACTTCGTGAAAAAATAAACCTAACATTTATACAATATAGCTTAAAGAAAAGTGACATCTCTAAATAAGAGATAACTGGGTGATTTTCAACACTAAAACTACAAGCATGCCAAAAAGAGAAATGATTCCAATTTCAAATAGAGAAGAGCAGCCTTATGTTCATGGGATTTATAAACTAGAGCAATCAATCTCTTCCTAGGATCAAGAACAAGCATTTTCCTCAATAGATCTTTTGCATCTTTTGAAATGTTGGGCCAAGGATTTGATTTGAAGTCAAAATCACCATGCAAGGCTTCTTCAAATATCCCTTTCTCATTATCTACACTAAGAATACAATAAGGAAAATGTTAAAAAAAATCTAAGAAAAAAACAACAAAGGAATTGCACACTCACCACCCCAGAAAGACGGAACCCAGCTTAGCAAAATGTATATTATAACTCTTGCACTTTTGGCCTTAGCCGTCCCTGCGTGTGAGTAGAGCCGCTCCTGCGGCTGAGCCATGAACCGCCCCTGCGGCCAGGAAATCCGCCCCTGCGATTTCCGGTGGCTGCAACCGGCTTTGTTGACCCTTGTGCTTTACTCTTTTTCCTTCTTACTCTTTCCTTGGCTCGTGATCAAGGGTTCTTATTCCTCTTCTTCAGCCTTCCTACGTCCTTCTTGCTTCGCCCTTCTCCCTCCTTGGTTTTGTGTTGTTTTCTCTTGGAGTTTGGAAGAGTTTTGATGTGAGTTTGATGATGTTAATGATGGATATTGTTGTTGTTGTGCTGGGAAGCCATCTGTGTGTGTGTGTTGATCTTCTTGGCATCCTAGGACCACAAGTGTAGTAAGTGATCTTTCTTCTCTTCTCTTCTTCCTTCCTTGTTTCCACCTTCCTTAGCTTAGGATTAGACGATTGAATAATAGATTGATGTTGATTTATGTATGTATATGTATATGTGTAACTTTGGATGAGAGAAGACGTGAATTGATCACGTGAAGAGTGAAAGAAGAACCGCGGGATCATCTTCTGTAGTGTCGCCGCTCCCGCGGTCCAGCAAAGCGCCCCTACGGGTACCTTGTTGCCGTACCCGCGTCCAGAAGCCGCCGCCCCTGCGGACGCCGTGCCGCAGCGCCAACGCCTCGCCTGCGTTTCCTGCGTCCCGTGTCACCGCGCCTGCGGCTGATCCCTGCCGCGCCTGCGGGTTGTCTACTCCACTCCTGCATCCATTGATCACGCAGGTTCGTCTTGTCCCGGGACTACCCAGAGTTGGGTAGCTCCTTTCCCTTCCTAGTATGAGGGAACTAGTACCATGCTAGGTGTCGGATGATGATGAGTATGATATAGATATGCTGGTTACGGCTTTGAGGTTTAGTGTTATCGAGGTTTACGAGTTGGATATGATCCTTATGGATCCCTTGGGTATAGGTGTGACCCTTTGTGTGATTGTAGATTGATATGTATATATGTATGCCTTGTATAGGCCGTGTTGTCCTCCAGATTGGAGTGGACGTATCTGAGAGTATATCATAGTTGGGATTACTTCCGAGTCTGAGGTAAGTCCATAGGACTTACTTAGCTGCCATATCTATATTGGATGTTGCATGAGTGGTGTATGTTTATGCTTGATAGTATGTGCTATGATGTTTACCGACCTATGGTATAGTGACTGCCCATTGTAGGGTTGTGACAACTTTGCCCTGTCATCCCTGGTGGCGACAGGGAGGTTCTCTGCGGACAAGCCATATATGGAAGTGGGACGGGCACTTGCTCCACTCCCATAGGGTACACGGGAAGTGTGACCAGATCACCACTCCAGCTGGCAACCTCCCCGAGAGGCGAGGGTTATATTCCTCGTGTCACATATGTTCATATTGATATTTATATATATACGATTTGTGTGTTGGACCAGTTATATAAAGATAATGAACCGGGTAAATGTGTGATATCATGTTGAAGTGCTTAGTATTTCTGATATGTGATTGTGCTTATGCTCATTCTTTATATGTGTATGGTTAGCTAACGGTTTCATACCGTGTTGTAGATCTTTGCAGGTTAGGAGAACCGCAGAGTGATCCAGAGAGGGTGATCCGCTGAGGGCTCCGTACACTAGGTTTATTATCGTGGGGTATGGGATATTTGATGTACGGTTATATGTTATTTTGTACTCAGCGGTACTTATGTATTACCTTTTAAGATATAAATATATCAGTTTTACGTTTTGTATTTAATCTATCGGTGCCTTGTTGTAAGATTATGTTAAATTGTTGTCAGTCTAGGGTCAGATTCCATTGTGAGATCCTAGCCCAGTAGCACTCCGAGTCCTACGGATTTGGGGTGTTACAAAGTTGGTATCAGAGCCCAGGTTGACAACAATGACACTAGTAATCTGCAATAAAGTTCGAATAGATAAATAAACAGAACCCGAAAGGGGTTTGACTTTTCAAAAGGTTTTGGTTTTGAGATGAGTACAAAGTGATTTGGGATATCGTGTACGTGAGCCATCACCCCTCTAAAGATCTTGACAGTATAGGTATATATATATATAGATAGATACTATCTAATGTCATGATGTGATATATATATCTATACATATGGCATATATATAGCCTTCTGAGTTAGGTTACGTCCTCTGCAGATGGTTCAGACTAGAGCCTTACCTGCAGTTGGACGAGGTAGAGGTAGACCCCCTCTAGGTAGAGGACGGGGTAGGACTTCCGCTGTTGATCCACGTGCAGCGGAAGAGGTTCACGAGGACGTTGCTGAGAGTGTCGTTCCTGAGATTGGGAACGGCGTAGCTGGGAGACAAGGTCCACAGCGAGTCCAGTCAAATGACTCGGATTATGTCTCCATGGGAGGACCTGAGTTCTGTGAGTATATTCGGCGAGTGGAGGAGGCTGTCAGAGTAGGTAGACCCATCCCAGATCTGCCAGTACATGAGGGATCTTCTGAGAGATCCCATAGGGTTACACAGGTGCTAGTTGTACCGGCACTTGCTGCTAAGATTGTTAGAGTTTTAGAGTTGCATCGAGGGCCCTGACCAGACAATTGGTTGAAGGCATTCCATCAGATAAGAGTACCCCCTTTCTCTGGGAAGGTGGGATTGGAGGTGGAGCTCTGGACAGGACATGTAGACTCAGCTCTGGAGCCTATTAGATGTCCAGCTGACAGACAAATCGAGCTGGTTCAGACTTTATTCCGGGACTTGGCACAACACTTGTGGAGATCAGTACGAGGTCAGGTTACTAGTTATGATCAGATGACGACGATGATCAGAGAGCGTTTCTGCCCTGCCTCACTAAGGAGGGAGAAACTGCGAGATTTTGTTGAGGGTGGATTTGAGGATGTACCAGTCTCTGACGCTATCAGGAGATTTCAGGCGGAGCTGGCATTGTTGGGACCAGTTGTACCTTCTATAGATCAGCATGTATATTTGTTTTCCCGACGACTGAGGGATGTCACCCGGGCCTATATGGCGGGATTGTATTGAGAGTCCTTGATGGACTACCAGGACAGAGCCGCCGATTATGAGCGAGAGTGGGTTAGTCAGAGGAGAGCTTCTCAGACCGGAAGGTCTGAAAAGAGACAGCGTACTGGGCAGGCCAGTGGTACTGCTGGAGCTGCTAGTGCAGGGCGAGACCAGAGTCGCCAGAGTCATCCCTCATCTGCACCCGTTACAGATAAGGGACGACAGTGCTACAACTGTGAGGGGTATGGACATATACGATCAGAGTGTACGAGGCAGACAGTGATTTGTTACATATGTGATGGACGAGGACACAGAGTTGTCTTTTGTAGACAGGGTAGAGCATCGTCTCAACAGGGTTCTATTCCTGCTAGTGTAGCTAGAGGTGTACAGAGACCACCTCAGTAGCAGCAGACACAGAGACAACGGAGAGTCCCGGATCATCCTACTACTCAGGGAGCTGCTCCTTGGTCGAGTAGAGGCAGAGGTCGTGGCGGGAATGCCACTGATACTAGAAGAGCTCAAGATAGAGTGTTTTGAGCTGAGGAATGCAGAGGAGTCAGCTGCACCGACTATTACAGGTACCATTCTGATTCATGGTTTACCTGATAGAGTTTTATTTGATATGGGTGCTACGCACTCTTTTATATATGATGCGTGTGTTGAGCGTATGAGTTAGTTACGACTAAAGGGATTCCCTTCAGTATCGGGTTACCCGATGGTAGTAGGGTCATAGGCACCCATGAGATATTTGTTTATCCCGTTTGTGTACGGACTTGTGTATTATCCGTTGATCTGGTTGTCATCCCGTTGGTGCATGAGTTTGTTGTTTTAGGTATAGATTCGATGGACATGCATTAGGTTGTATGAGATGTAGGTAGGAGGACTGTTACCCTCTCTACCAAGTTAGGACATATAGAGGTTTTCCGAAGTTAGGACCTTGAAAAATCAGGTATGGTTATCAGTGCGATACGGACAGCTAGACTAATTGCATGGGGTTGTGATGCCTTCGGGTGTTATACCATGAAGGAGGGGGAGAGTCCAGCTGTAGAGGACATTCCAGTTGTTTGTGAGTTCACAGATGTGTTGTTGAGCCGTCCAGCTTGCCGCCTCAGAGGAGTGTGAACTTTGGTATCGAGTTAGAGCCTGGTGCGAGACTGATCTCGAAGGCCCCTTTAACAATAGGTCCTGGAGACTTTTTAGTTCATCTTGCTATTGCTCTAGGTTTACATCGGATGGCGCCTGTTGAGATGTTGGAACTGAAGAAGCAACTCAAGGAGTTGGCCGGGAAGGGTTTTATTCACCCTAATGTATATCTCCATGGGGAGCACTTGTTCTCTTCGTACAGAAGAAGGACGGATCGTTGAGATTGGGTATAGATTACAGAGAGCTGAACAAGGTGACCATTAAGAACAAGTATCCTTTGCCGCATATTGATGACTGGTTGGATCAGCTTCAGGGAGCGACAATATTTTCCAGGATTGCCTGCGCTCAGGATATCACCAGCTGAGGGTGAGAGAGTTGGATGTGCACAAGACAGCATTCCGGAGCAGATATGGTCACTACGAGTTTATAGTGATGCCATTTGGGCTTACGAATGCCCAACCATCTTTATGAAGTTGATGAACAGTATCTTCATCGACTTCCTGGATCAGTTTGTGGTGGTATTCGTAGATGATATTCTGGTGTTCTCTCGCAGTAGAGAGGAGCATGTAGGACAGTTGATGACTGTATTGCAGGTTTTACGGGATAGAGAACTTTATGCTAAGTTTTCTAAGTGCGAGTTTTGGATGCCAAAGATAGCATTCCTGGGTCATGTGGTATCAGTTGAAGGAATTAAGGTGGATCTGGCCAAGATTGAAGCAGTAGCAGCATGGACTACACCGACGAACGTTACGGAAGTACATAGCTTCCTTGGCCTAGCCGGTTATTACAGGCGCTTCATGAAGGAATTCTCTGTGATTGCCGTCCACTGACGAGTTTGTTGAGGAAGACTATCAGATTTGTGTGGTCTGATCAGTGTATATAGAGTTTTGAGGAGCTGAAGAGACGTCTGACTTCTGCTCCTGTTTGGGCATAGCAAGAGGGTATTGAGGAATTTGATCTGGTTAGAGTTGGACATTCAGTTTTCGGATGAGGATGCCGGCTGAGTACTTTAGAAGCTCTACCTGATCTGTTGAGTAAGATCCAATAGAAGCAGGAGACCTGCCAGACCTTGATGAGAATACGAGATAGGATGTCTCGGGATGAGACACCACAATTCCTGCTAGGAGCAGATGGAGTTTTGAGATGCCGCGGTCGCGTCTGTGTACCTGCTGATACAGAGCTGAGACAGAGGATATTTACAGGAGGCTTACTGTACACCTTACTTTGTACATCCAGGTACGAGTAAGATGTATAAGGATTTGAGATATCTATATTGATGGGGTGGGCTGAACCCCGATGTGGCCAGATTTGTGGGACAGTGTGCGACCTGCTAGCAGGTCAAGATAGAGCATTGCAGACTTGGAGGTGAGCTCCATCCACTTCCTGTTCCACAGAGGAAGTGGGAGGACATCACCATGGACTTTGTGACTGGACTGAGGCCGAGCCGGAGTTTGGATGCCATATGGGTCATAGTTGACCGATTGACGAAGACGGCACGTTTCATTCCTATTAGAGAGACGTGGCCGGTGAGCAGATTAGCTGAGGAGTACACTAGGCAGATAGTGAGACTCCATGGTGTATCGAGGACGATCGTCTCAGACAGAGATGGACGAGTTTACCTTGAGGTTTTGGCAACAGATTCAAACTGCTTTGGGGACGAGTTTGTACTTTATTACTTCGTTCCATCCTCAGACAGATGGTTATTCAGAGAGGACCATTCAGACGCTGGAGGATATGCTGCGAGTTTGTGTGTTGGCATACATCTATTGGAATGGCCCCTATGAGGCACTATATGGACAGAGATGTTGTACACCGTTATGTTGGGATGAGCGTAGTATGGCTAGTGGTTTGATACCTGATCAAATTCAAGATGATGTGGCTCGAGTAGCACTGATTAGAGAGCAGATGCTGACTGCCCAAAGCCGTCAGAAGTCGGATGCAGATAGGAGGCGTAGACCTCTAGAGTTCAGAGTTGGAGCCCATGTGTGGCTAAGAGTGTCCCCGACACGAGGTGTTAGGCGATTTGGCATTAAGAGGAAGTTAAGCCCCGATATGTCGGACCGTTCGAGATTTTAGATCAGGTTGGGAGTGCAACTTACAGGTTAGCTTTGCCTCCGAGGTTATAGGGTGTTAACCCAATATTTCACGTGTTTCAGCTGAGGGAGTACATACCAGATCCGCGACATATCGTGAGTTATGATGATTTGGTGGTTACGCCGGACCACACCTTTGTTGAGCATCCGATTGCAGTCCTAGAACGAGGTATGAGACGCTTGCGTTCGAATGACATTTCTATGTTGAGGATACAGTGATCGAGACGTGGACTTGATGAGGCTACATGGGAGACTGAGGATAGTATGCAGAGGAACTATCCAGAGTTTGTGCCGAGATAGATGTACTAGTAGGATCGATGAGTAGATCTTAGTACTATCTTGGTGATGTTATGCTTATGTGCTTATATGCCATGATGTGTTTATTTTCGTACTAGCTGTGATGTGATATGTGATCTTAATAGATCTTGTTATGCTAGTACGACTGATATTTATAGCTGGAGATGGCTCTTTTCTCCATGCTATTGTGATAGGTTTAGCTGGAGATGGTTCCTTCCTCCATGCTATTTTGGTGGACATAGTGTTGCTGGAGATGTTTTCCTTCCATGCCTTTCTGTTATGAGTACGATACGGCTAGAGATGTGATTTCTCTAGGCCTTGTGATGTGTTTATTGTTTGGATAGAGATGGTTTTTCTCTATGCCCTGGATAGTGTTTTGTTGCTGGAGTTGACGGTTTCCTCCATGCTTATATTTGAGGTTATACAGAGAGTTGTACCTCAGCTTGTGAGTCCGAGTGGTTTGAAGATTTTACAAGTTTCGGGACAAAACTTGTTTTTAGGGGGGTGAGGTGTAAGAGCCTTGATCTTTTGGAGCCACTTTTGGCCTTAGCCGCCCCTGCGTGTGAGTAGAGCCGCCCCTGCGGCCAGGAAACCCGCCCCTGCGGTTTCCGGCGGCTGCAGCCGGCTTTGTTGACCCTTGACTTGTGCTTTACTCTTTTTCCTTCTTACTCTTTCCTTGGCTCGTGATCAAGGGTTCTTATTCCTCTTCTTCAGCCTTCCTACGTCCTTCTTGCTTCTCCCTTCTCCCTCCTTGGTTTTGTGTTGTTTTCTTTTGGAGTTTGGAAGAGTTTTTATGTGAGTTTGATGATGTTGATGATGGATATTGTTGTTGTTGAGCTTGGAAGCCAGCTGTGTGTGTGTTGATCTTCCTGGCAGCCTAGGACCACAAGTGTGGTAAGTGATCTTGCTTCTCTTCTCTTCTTCCTTCCTTGTTTCCACCTTCCTTAACTTAGGATTAGACGATTGAATAATAGATTGATGTTGGTTTATGTATGTATATGTATATGTGTAACTTTGGATGAGAGAAGACGTGAATTGATCACGTGAAGAGTGAAAGAAGAACCGCGGGATCATCTTCTGCACTGTCGCCGCCCCGCGGTCCAGCAAAGCGCCCCTACGAGTACCTTGTCGCCGCACCCGCGGCCAAAAGCCGCCGCCCCTGCGGACGCCGTGCCGCAGCGCCAGCGCCTCGCCTGCGTTGCCTGCGTCCCGTGTCACCGCGCCTGCGGCTGATCCCCGCCACGCCTGCGGGTTGTCTACTCCGCTGCTGCGTCCCTTGATCACGCAGGTGCGTCTTGTCCCGGGACTACCCATAGTTGGGTAGCTCCTTTCCTTTCCTAGTATGAGGGAACTAGTACCATGATAGGTGTCGGATGATGATGAGTATGATATAGATATGCTGGTTACGGCTTTGAGGTTTAGTGTTATCGAAGTTTACGAGTTGGATATGATCCTTATGGATCCCTTGGGTCTAGGTGTGACCCTTTGTGTGATGGTAGATTGATATGTATATATGTATGCCTTGTATAGGCCGTGTTGTCCTCCAGATTGGAGTGGACGTATCTGAGAGTTGATCATAGTTGGGATTACTTCCGAGACTGAGGTAAGTCCATAGGACTTACTTAGCTGCCATCTCTATATTGGATGTTGCATGAGTCGTGTATGTTTATGATTGATAGTATGTGCTATGATGTTTACCGACCTATGGTATAGTAACTGCCCATTGTAGGGCTGTGACAGCTTTGCCCTGTCATCCCGCGTGGAGACAGGGAGGTTCTCTACGGACAGGCCAGATATGGAAGTGGGACGGGTACTTGCTCCACTCCAATAGGGTACACGGGAAGTGTGACCAGATCACCACTCCAGCTGGCAACCTCCCCGAGAGGCGAGGGTTATATTCCTCGTGTCACATATGTTCATATTGATATTTATATATATACGATTCGTGTGTTGGACCATTTATATAAAGATAATGAACCGGGTAAATTTGTGATATCATGTTGAAGTGATTAGTATTTCTGATATGTGATTGTGCTTATGCTCATTCTTTATATGTGTATGGTTAGCTAACGGTTTCATACCGTGTTGTTAATCTTTGCAGGTTAGGAGAACTGCAGAGTGATCCAGAGAGGGTGATCCGCTGAGGGCTCCGTACACTGGTATTATTATCGTGGGATATGGGATATTTGATGTACGGTTATATGTTTCTTTTGTACTCAGCGGTACTTATGTATTACCTTTTGAGATATAAATATATCAGTTTTACGTTTTGTATTTAATCTATCGGTGTCTTGTTGTAAGATTCAGTGAAATTGTTGTCACGCTAGGGTCAGGATCCATTTTGAGATCCTAGCCCAGTAGCACTCCGAGTCCTACGGATTTGGGGTGTTTCATATGGGGCATATCATTTGCATAGTAATTCGGGTGCAACATAGGATGGGTTACCAATCACATCAGTAAAACTTTAGTTGAATATAATCCTTTGAATCAACAATAAATGAAGCACCAAAGTTTACACAAAACCAGTATTAATAAATTCCATGAACATAAGGTGCAATATGAACTTGTCATCAAAGCAGATCAATTACAGTTCTTAATCTGTTACAATGCTTCAACATGAGTACACGAAATTGTCATCATAGAAGATCAAATATATCCAACCACGTCAATAAACTTTTCACTTAAGTATAGATTTCAATAAGTACTGTTATAATTTGTGATAGTGCTTTATCATGTAAAGCAGTCAGGTTTATCGTGAAATTGTTTTAGTAGATTTCATTCAGTATTGTTATATCAAAGTTATTCTTTATCTATATTATGAAATTCATGTCATATCAATGAAGCGCATCTATGATTATTTTTAAAACTGATATTTCTATGGATTTGTATTTCAGGTCAAGGATGAGTATATTGATGAATTCAACAACTTCGAACGATGGAGGACACAAGGTCTTAAAGTAACCACAAAGAAACAGGTGCAGAAGTATGACAAAATATGTGAGAAAAAATATAATTCTATCTAAAGTTCTTCCATTTTTCCCAATAATTGAGGTTGGCTTATTTTGATTGATGACATTTCCCTCCCTTTATGTGCAAGTTTTATGTAGAGCTCATCCTCTCGAGTTTGTTTTGGGAATTGTTCACTTGTGAAGGTATTTCTCCGTGAAATTAGTTACATGAGAAATACTTTGATCACGCAAGATTCTTCTCTGATTTAGTTTTTTGAACAATAAAGTCTTTTCAAGATTTTAGATAGTATGTCAATCCGTTTTTTTATGAAGGTGATATATAAATAACACTTAAATTCTCTTCATAATGATTGTACTTTTCTTACATGCAGGGTTTATTTTGATTACATTTTTGTCTAGAACATCGTGGAATATGGCAAGCGCAAAAAAGCAGCAGCCAGCCGTAAAATCCATAAGTTTTCAATCTTGCAACTTGAAGTCAACTTTTGTGATCAATATTAGTTTGATGATCGTGCAATTTATCTATTTGATATACCAAACCATTATATTTGGTAATTTTAAACCAATATTTAGTGATTAAAACCAATATGTAATAAGGTTTAACCAATATTGATCACCATAATTGAATTCAAGTTGCAAGATTGGAAACTTACTGATGATTACGACTGACTCCTACTTTTTTGTGCTTGTTATACTTCACGTTACAGGATTTGGCTCCCTTGAAGTTAATAATCAACTTTACTATGAAGTTGATTGAATCTTATACCATTCATCAAAAATTAAGGGCTAAGACTAATTTATCATATAATGTTATTAGATAGTAAATAAGATTTTGATCAAAAAAAGAAATATAGATCTTTTGTTTTGGAAACAAAAGATATGAGATTTTAAATAAAATATTTTTAATAAAAATTAACCATGCTAACTACAACTATTTCTTAAAGAGTTACGAAATTAAACAAAGTATATGCATAGACAAGTTAATTAAAAAAATATGATCAAAATTTGTCCCACAAACATTACAAAATTTTGTGGTTGAAGAAGTGACCGTATGTTAAGATTTGAGTTTAAAAAAAATGATTGAACGCTCAAACTAATCTTATAAAATTTTATTATCTGATGTGGTATTAATTCTCATAATATTTGTTGGTGTTGTGGTTTTACTTTGTTTATGCAAATATATATATTTTGTTTATTTTTTGGAAGTTATTATAAATATTTATCATTAACATCCTAAAAAATTAGAGTAGTTGTTTTCATTTCGGATTTTTTTTTCATTTATTAAAAAAATTAGACCATTTTATTCCTTTTTATCAAAAATTTATTTTCTATGAAATAAATTTAAATATAAAAATCAAAGGCTAAGATTAATTTTAGGTTGAATTTAGCAAGTTTGCACTTTTTTTTTTATAGGGAGACAAAGTATGTGCTTTCTCTTTGCGAAGGAATGTTTCCAATAAATAATCCTATGAAGAAGAAAAAAAAAAAATTCAACTTTTAATACAAACCTCCCTCGTGTACCCTATTTCGGTTACCTAGTATTAGTTATCTGATTTCAATACCCAACGTTATATACCCAACTTCATTTTGGTTACCCAACTTCGGTATCCAATATTAGTTACCCGATTTTAATACCCAACGTCACATATTCAACTTTACTTCGCCTACCCAATGTTATTTACCCGATTTCATTACCCAACGTTCAATATTCAACATTACTTCGGTTACCAAATATTAGTTACCCGATTTATATACCCAACGTTACATACCCAACTTTAATTTAGTTACCCAAGTTCGGTTACTCAATATTAGTTATTCGGTTTCAATATCCAACGTTACATAGGCAATTAAACTTCGATTACCCAATATTACTTACCCTATTTTAATACTCAACGCGACATATCCAACTTCATTTGGGTTACCTAGTATTATTTACACGTGTTCCATACACAACGTTACATAACCAATTTCACTAACTATTACCCGACTTCAGTTACCTAATATATATTAGTTAACCGATTTCAATATTCACGTTACATATCCAACTTCGCTTCGGTTATCCAACTTCGTGAAAAAATAAACCTAACATTTATGTAACACCCCAAATCCGTAGGACTCGGAGTGCTACTGGGCTAGGATCTCACAATGGATCTTGACTCTAGCCCGACAACAAGTTCACTGAATCTTACAACAAGGCACCGATAGATTAAATACAAAACATCAAACTGTTATAAAAGTATCAAAAGGTTTATACAATGCTGTTGAGTACAAACAAAACATAACGTATATACATGATCAAAATATCCCGTAACCCACGAGTATGACCCCAGTGTACGGAACCCTCAGCAGATCACACCTCTGGATCACTCTGCAGCTCTCCTAACCTGCAAAGGATCTACAACACGGTATAAAACCGTTAGCTAACTATACACATATATAAGAAGATGCTAGAGCACAATCACATATCAGATATAATAAACACTTCAGCATGATATCAAACATTTACCCGGTTTATTATCTTTAATAAGTCGAATCACTTAATCGTATAAATAGATATATAAGAAGATAGGTGACACGAGGAATATAATCCCCGCCTTTGAGTACTCTAGCCAGCTGGAGTAGTATCAGCACACCTCCCGTGTACCCTGTGGGAGTGGTGAGGGTCCTTCCCGTATACCAGATCTGGCCTGACTACAGAGAACCTCCCAGACTCCACTACGGGATGAAAGGGAAAGGTTATCACGGTCACTACAATGGGCGGTCAGTATAACATAGGTCGGTGACCATAATAACACGTGGTATAAAGCATAAAACACACACACCACTCAAGCATACATCCAATATAAGGATAGTAGCTAAGTAAGTCCTATGGACTTACCTCGATCTCAGAAGTAACTCGCTACAAACAACTCTCAGAAATGTCTACTCCAAACTGGAGGACAACTCAGCCTATACAAGACACACATATATATATATCACAATCGTATCACACAAAGGGGTCACACCTAGACCCAAGGGATCCATAAGGGATCATATCCAACTTGTAACCTCAAAGCCGTAACCGGCATATCTATATCATACTCGTCAACATCCGAATCCTAGCATGGTACTAAGTTCCACATACTAGAAAGGAAAGGAACTACCTAACTATAGGTAGTCCCGGGACAAGACGCACCTGCGTGAACGGAGGACGCAGGGGCGGAACGCAGGAAACCGCGGGCGCGGTGACACTCAACCGCGGGGGCGGTGAAAAGGGTCGCTGGCAACACAGGCACGGCGCTGGCACGGTGCGGGCGCTATGGCACAAGGTCCGCAGGGGCGGTGACTTCTGGCCGCGGGGGCGGTGACTTCTGGCCGCGGGGGCGGCGACAGTGCAGAAAAAGATCTCGTGATCCTTCTTCGGCTCTTCACGTGATCCAATCACGTCCTTACCATTCCAAAACCACACACCACATGCACATACACATACCAACCATCAATATCCTTAGCATACATCTAATCCTAAGCTAGAAAGATTGAATCAAAGAAAAAGAGAAGGAGAAGAACAAGCACTCACCACTACTGAAGATCCTAGGCTGCAGGAAGGATCAACACACACCAAAGCTGGCTTCCAAGCTCAGCAACATACATCACTAGCATCGACACACACTCTAGCCACAACAAACTCTCTTCCAAACCAAAGGAAACCAAGGCAAGATCAAGGTGAAGCAAAGGAGAAGCAAGAAGGACGTGGGAAGCTGAAGAAAGGAATGAAGATGGAACCCTTGCTCAGCAAGGTAAAACGAAGAGGTAAGGTGAAAGGTAAAGCACGGTCAAAAGAGTCAACAAAACCGGCTGCAGCCTCCGAAAACCACAGGGGCGGTCCCATGAGCCGCAAGGGCGGAAACCCGCAAGGGCGGCGTTCATGACCGCGGGTGCGGAAAGGCCAATCTCGGCCCAAAGCCAATCTCGGCTATGATCCAATCTCGGTCCAAATGACTAGGGCTCTTACATCCCTCCCCCCTAAAAACAAGTTTCGTCACGAAACTTGTTCAAACCCGGAAACCTCTCGGACTCAGCATCGGAATACACTCTCTCTATCAGAGGTATCACATCTCGTACATAAGGTATCAACTCATATGACACTATACCTCAAAAGATCACACTACTATCCGGGGCGTAGAGGGACATCTCTAGCCAAACCATCATCGGGGCATGGAGAAGACATCTATATCCAAACTATGTCCATCAAAATAGCATGGAGGTAGGAACCATCTCCAGCTATCCCTAACAGTCATATCACAATAGCATGGAGGTAAGAACCATCTCCAGCTATACCTAACAGTCGTACTAGCACAACAAGATCTAGTAAGATCATAAACACATCATAGCTAACACAAAAATAAACATAGCATAACATATAAGCATATATGCACGTAATCATATCGCTCCTTAGGCTAGTCCTAAGACCTACTCCTGAATCCTATAGTATATCTATCCTCGCCTATAACTCTGAATAGTTCCTCTGGATACTATCCCCAGTCTCTCTCGTAGCCTCATCAGGTTCTCGTCTCAACCACTGTATCCTCAACACGGGAATGTTCTATACACGTAGACATATCATGCCTCTGCCTAGGACTGTAATAGAATGCTTGATATAGATGTGGTCCGGCTCAACCACCAAATCATCATAACTCGCAGTGTGTCTCGGAGCTGGTATGTAGTCCCTCAGCTGAGACACATGAAACCCAGGGTCAATCCTCGAATCTCGGAGACAGGGCTATCTGTAAGTTGCGCTCTTAATCCGATCCAGCAACTCAAACGGTCCAACTCTGAACTCTAAGGCCAGCTACGCTCTCAAGTTCCTCTTAATGTCAAAGCATCTAACACCTCGTGTCGGAGACACTCTCAGCCATACTAGGCTCCAATTCTGAACTCTAGAGGTCTACACCTCCTATCTGTGTACGACCTCTGACGGCTCTACACAGTCAGCAATCATTCTCTAACCAGGGCTACTCGAATCCCATCATCCTGAACCTGATCAGGTGTCAAATCTCTGTCACTTCTTTGCTCATCTCAGCCTAACAGAGTCCGATATCTCTGTCCATACAGTGCCTCCTAGGGCCACCCGAAAAGATGCATACCAACCATTATTGTGTGAGAATTTAACTAGTGGAAGATGATCCGTCTCCAAACGTGTCCCCAATCCAACACACAAGCTCGCAGCATATCCTCCAGCGTCTGAATGGTCCTCTCTGACTGACCATCTATCTGAGGATGAAACGCAGTCGTGAAGTGCAAACTCGTCCCCAAGGCAATCTTAATCTGCTGCCAGAATCTCGAGGTAAATCGTCCATCTCTGCTTGAGACGATCGTCCTCGGTACCCCATGGAGTCTCACTATCTGTCTAGTGTACTCCTCAGCTAATCTTCTCATCAGCCACGTTTCCCGAATAGGAAGGAAACGTGCCGTCTTCGTCTATCTGTCTACAATACCCCAATAATATCAATCTTCGATTCGGTCTCAGCCCAATCACAACATCTATGATGACGTCCTCCCACTTCCTCTGTGGAACAAGAAGTGGGTGGAGCTCACCTCCCCGTCTGTGGTGCTCTATCCTGACCTGTTGGCAGGTCGCACACGGTGCCATAATTCCGGCTACATCGGGCTTTAGCCCCAACCATCACTACAACGTCTCAAATCCTGGTACATCTGCTCGTACCGGGGTGCACTGACTATGGCGTACAATGCTTCCTGCAAAATCTTTTGCCTCAACTCCGCATCAGCGGTACCCAAACGCGATTGCAGCGTTTCAAAGCTCCATCTGCTCCTAGCAGGAATGGTGGGGCCTCATTCTGAAATATCCCTTCTCGGATCTTCATCAAGAAACTAGATATCCACTCTAACCAAATCAAGTCTCTCTGTCATTGCTACTGAACTGTCAACCTTGTTGTATCAATGTACTTCCAAATTCTAGCTTGGATGCATCTCTGTAACCACAAAATCAACTGTACTTTCTGGCCGTGCCAACCCAGGAACGGAAATCAGACATCTCTTCAGCTACTCCAAACTCTGCATACCTTGATCAGACCACACAAATATGGTAGTCTTCCTCAGCAACCTCATCAGTGGATGGGTAATCATAGAAAAGCCCTCCACAAAGCGTCTGCGATAGCCGGCTAGGCCAAGGAAATTACGTACTTCCTTGACGTTCGTCGGTATCGTTCGTGCTGCTACAACCTCTATCTTCACCGGATCCATCTGATCCCTTGGTGAAAACAATGGAACCCAGGAATGCTACCTCTAGCATCCAAAACTCACACTTAGAGAACATAACATAAAGTTCTCTATCCCGCAAAACTTGCAATACAGTCCTCAGATGTCCTGCATGCTCCTCTCCACTACGAGAGTATACTAGAATGTCATCAATAAAACCACCACAATTGATCCAGGAAGTCGATGAAGATACTGTTCATCAACTCCATAAAGATGGTTGGGGCATTCGTAAGCCTAAATGGCATCACTACAACCTCGTAGTGGGCGTATCTGGTCTGGAATGTTGTCCTGTGCACATCCTGCTCCCTCACTCTCAGCTTGTGATACCCGGAATGCAGGTCAATCCCGGAGAACACAGTCGCTCCCTGTAGGTGATCTAACAAATCATTAATGCACGGTAGTGGATATTTGTTCTTGATGGTCAACTTGTTCAGCTCTCTGTAATCTATGCATAACCTCAGTGATCTGTCCATCTTCTGTACGAGGAGGACAGGTGCTCCCCATGGGGACACACTAGGGCGAACGAAGCCCTTCTCAGCCAACTCCTTGAGTTGCTTCTTCAGCTCCAGCATCTCGACAGGCGCCATCCAGTATGGGCCTTCGAGATGGGTCTCGTACCAGGCTCTAACTCGATACTGAAATCCACACTCCTCTGAGGCGGCAAACTGGACGGCTCAACAAAACATCAGTAAACTCACAAACAACTGGGATATCCTCTAACGCTGAACTCTCCCCCTCCTTCATGGCATAACACCAGAAGGCCTCATCACCTGTATAATCAATTTCGCTGCATGTACCGCACTGGTCACTATACCTGACCTAACTCGGTGGAGACTGTGATAGTCCTCCTACCTACATATCATACAGTCTGATTCCTAACCCTCAAAACCATAACTAAAAGGATATTCTCATACACTACTGGCATGATACAAAGATCAACCAGTAACACACGGGTCCTACAGAAACGGGACAGTCACGGATCTCACGGGTACCGCTGACCCCACTATCTTCGGTAACCCTATACTAAAGGGTATTCCCTCAACCACATCTAGGCTCAGGTACTCTATACAGGCATCGGAAATAAAAGAGTGCGTCGCACTCGTATCACATAAGACTCTAACAGGCAATCTAGGAAATTAGAAAGGTACCTATATCAGTCGGTGTGGCTGGCTCCTCTGCACTCCTCAGTGCAAAACTAGACCCTGTGGTCCTCTAGTGTCCACAACATCACCATCCCGACCTAACCCTCTACTCGGCCCCGGAGCAGCTCCCGGAGTAGTAAGGCAATCTGGGATTCTCCACGGTCCTTGTATTTGCTGAGGTAATCTATGTCCACCTCCCACTACAAGGGCAGGAAAAGAACTTTGCTGTGATAGAACTCCACCCCATCTACAGAAAATCTCCAGGTGACCTTGCCCACCACAAGTGAAGCAAGTCACTAACGGATACGTGCATGTTGGTCGTAAATGTCCAGGATCATTACAATTAAAACACCGTGGACCCGTAGCAGCAACCAATGCAGCTGCGTGGTAACTTGAGCGTCTTTGGTATCGTTCAGAACCTACCATTCCTTCAGCACCTCTGGTCGGCCCAGGTTGTTGTCGTTGTTGTTGCTGAGGTGACCTTTGTCCACCCCCAGCTACCCTAAAAGGAAAAAAACCCGACTGAGACAAAGTTCCACCATGTGTACAGAAAATATGTCTGTGACCTCGTCTACCACAGATATAACAAGTCACTGTCTGCCTCATGCACCTTCGTTGCGTATGTCCATACTTACCACAATTAAAACATCGCCGTCCTTGATCTGTAAGTGGTACAGGTGGGGGTTGACTCTAGCGATTCTGGCCTTGTCCTGAGCCAGCAACCCCACCAGTATCACTGATCTTTCCTATCCGCTGTCTCTTCCTAGACCTTTTATGCTTCCCTGAAACTCGGGTAATCTCAGCAGCACGTGCCGGTACAACTGGCACCTGTGTAATTCTATGCAATCCTTCAAATGATTCCCCTTGTACTAGCAGATCAGGAATACGTTCACCTGCTCTAGCAGCCTCCTCCACTTGTCTAATATACGCACGAAAATCTGGTCCCCTCATAATGACATAACCCGAGTCATCTGACTGGACTCGCTGTGGTGTATGTCTCTCAGCTATACCATTCCCAATCCCCGAGGCGGCACTCTCAGCCACATTCTCCTGAAGCGCTACTGTTACATGTACATCAACAGCAGGAATCCTACCCCGTCCTCTACCTAGAAGGGGTCTACCTCTACCTCTACCCCGTCCAGCTGCAGGTGCTCTAGTCTGAAACATCTGCAAAGGACGTAACCTACTCAGGAGGCTATATATATGCCGTATGTATAGATATATATATCACACATCACATCAAATAGTATCTATCTGTATATATATACCTATACTGTCGAGATCGTCAGAGGGGCGATGGTTCACGTACACGATATACCAAATCATTTTGTACTCATTTCAAAACCAAAACCTTTTGAAAAGTCAGACCCCTTTCGGGTTCTGTTTATTTATCTATTCGTATTTATTGCAGATTACTAGTGCCATTGTTGTCAACCTGGGCTCTGATACCAACTTTGTAACACCCCAAATCCGTAGGACTCGGAGTGCTACTAGGCTAGGATCTCACAATGGATCCTGACCCTAGCCTGACAACAAGTTCATTGAATCTTACAACAAGGCACCGATAGATTAAATACAAAACATCAAACTGTTATAAAAGTATCAAAGGGTTTATACAACGTACATACATGATCAAAATATCCCGTAACCCACGAGTATGACCCTAGTGTACGGAACCCTCAGCAGATGACCCCTCTGGATCACTCTACAACTCTCCTAACATACAGAGGATCTACAACACGGTATAAAACCGTTAGCTAACTATACACATATATAAGAAGATGCTAGAGCACAATCACATATCAGATATAATAAACACTTCAGCGTGATATCAAACATTTACCCGGTTTATTATCTTTAATAAGTCGAATCACTTAATCGTATAAATAGATATATATGAAGATAGGTGACACGAGAAATATAATTCCCGCCTCTGAGTACTCTAGCCAGCTGTAGTAGTATCAGCACACCTCCCGTGTACCCTGTGGGAGTGGTGAGGGTCCTTCCCGTATACCAGATCTGGCCTAACTACAGATAACCTCCCAGACTCCACTACGGGAGAAAGGGAAAGGTTATCACGGCAACTACAATGGGTAGTCAGTATAACTGTAACGCCCGGAATTTTATTAATTTAATTCCGGACTTAGAGCACCTTGTAGTTATCCCGTAATCCCGAGATGCCGCGAGCCGGAAATTATTTCCTAAGAAAATCCCGAGCCGGCACGTCGTTTTTACCTTTTTTCCGCTTTCCGACCTTTCGTTCCGAATCGAATTGACAAGGGGTCATTTCCGACCCCTGTTCCGGGCAAAAGGGACAAGATGGCTGTTGTCCCATCTTAGCAGCCTTGTCCCCCTCCCTCTCTCTCCTCCCTTACTCTCTTTCACGTTATTTCCATCTCACTTTTCCCTTCCACTCTTCTCTTCTCTCTCTTTTCTCATCTTGCACCTTGGAGCACTTGGATGGTGGACTACAGCTTGAGGAGACTCTAAATCTGTGTGGTAAGCTTCTCTCCTTCCTTCCTTCCTTCTTCCCCATGGCTGATCATCTCTCTCTTCTTTCCTCCTTCATCCATAGCCATGGATGAAGCTTTTGAGAGGTTTTTACTCAACTCTTTGTATGGCTGCATTCTTAGCTCGATTAGGTCGAGGAGAGGTGCCTAAGACCAGTGGTGGGTGTTTGGAGAAGATCCAGCAGGAGAAGAAGCACTTGGGAGCCAAGGATCCACGATCGAAAACGAAGAAGATGACGTTCTGCAGCACGACCGCGGGGGCGGATCATCACGGCCGTGGGCGCGGACGGCCGCATGGACGGCTCAACACGGCCGCGAAAGCGGCAAATCACTGCCGCGGGGGCGGCACAGCACCGCTGCAGGGGCGGCTCGGTATGGCCGCGGGGGCGGCGGCAGGCTCCGGGGCTCCGGGACAAGACGGCCGCGGGGGCGGCTCCCTTCCTCCGCGGGTGCGGCCGGCAGCGCCGTAGGGGGCGGCCTCTGGTTCTGCAAGGGCGGCTCCTGCTCCGCCGGGGCGCCAGCTTGACTCCGCGATTGCGTTTCTTCGACAATAGGTTCCTCCTCTCCTTTCCTCTTCGTTCCTTCCTTAGTATTGATGTTGGATCATGTTAGTAGCATGCCTAGGATGGATCTAGAGTATCTTGGAATGCCACTTAGTGGTTGTGAACCTATGAGCCCTTAAGGCTCGATGTAAGTGATGGATATGAGCATGTGAGCATGATGAACCTTCTAGGCTAGCTTGTGCCTCTTTGGTTGAGGATTACTATCTTGAGGAATTATGGACTATTGTGGGTTGTTGCATGTGTTGAGAGTGTGATGAGTACTTGGGACCTAGGATGCATTCCTAGTTTGAGGGTTAGGTGATCTTGCATAGATCACTAGAGTGAAGTCTAAGACTTCTTGAGTGTGAGTATGTATTGATATGCATATCTCTTGTGAGCAGGTTGTGGGCTTCCTCCTTAAGGAAGCAAGAGTGTGGTGACTTGAGTGTGGTGACGAGGTAAGTCTCCGGACTTACTTAGCTCGTATTTTATGTATAAGTATTGCTGTGTGTTGGTGGTGTGTGTTACTTTATGTTATAACAATTAAACCGGTAAATAGGACCACCGACCTTTTATGTATATTTTGGCCCAATTGTATGATAACGGGCGGTGACAATATTGCCTAGCCCTGGGGAGGTCTAGGGGATTCTTGGTGACTAGTCCGGCGGGTCAGATGGTCCGGGTGCATCCGTACCATTCCTTGCCGGTAAGTTGACTGTCCCGAGGCGAGATCATTGGAGTCTCGTGTCACAACCGAACTCGAGTTAGAACGGGATACGACTTAATGATATAAAGATAATAAAACGGACTTGTGTGTTTATGTTGTGTGTTATGGGTGTGTTTGTGCCTTCACCGCTTTCCTAATATTTAGAATATGAGCTAACGGTTTAAAACCGCTATGTAGTTGACTTGCAGGTTAGGGATGCCGCCGAGTGAGGTTGAGGAGTGGACAGCCGGGTCTCCGTACATTATAGGACGGGGATGTTTTGAGTCATATGTCATGTTCTCGTTTTGGATATTGTCGTATGTTTAGAATTCGGATCAATTTACGTTGTTTTGAGGACTCGATTGAGTTTCCAAGTTGTAGTTTCGTACTGTTCGTTTCCGCATACATTAAAAAGATATTTAAGTTTTCGCCTTTATTTGTGCCATGTTGGAAGGTCCGGTGAAATTGTTGTCAAGCTAAGGGTCGGGACCCATTGTGAGGTCTCACCCAGTAGCGCCCCAAGTCCCGCGGATTTGGGGTGTTACAAAAGTGGTATCAGAGCCCTAGGTTGACAACAATGGCACTCTCAATCTTTCTAAAGGCCGAATGGGGTATAAAACAGAACCCCCACGGGTTTTGACTTTTCGTTTTTAAAATCATATGCATGAGTCGGGATTGGGTTAGAATGTACGGGACCACCACTCCTTCCGCAAACCTCGGCGACGTAGATCTTTGGATTAGAAGTAGGTATTTATAGTTATATATATATGACCTTAGGATGTTTGTGGATTTGTATGTACCTAGCTACGTATGTGGCCTTAGGATGTTTTTGACTTGTATGATTTGGATGTACTTTATGACCATGCTTGCCTTACGTTTTAAGTTTTATCATATTGAGATCATAAGTAGTACCTACGTAGTTATCTTTAAAACGTCATACGCTATTAGATGGCACGTACGGGAGCTACCGCTTACGTAAGACCCGTTAGGGGTAGACCCCTTCTTTCCCCTACCGTCCCGAGACGGAGACGAGTAGGAAGACCTCCAGGCGCGAGAGGTTTGGGACGTATCCCCATTGCGGACCGCCAGTTATGGATCCACCAGCAGTTGAGGTTCCCGTAGAGGATGTCGCAAGAGAGCATTATTCCCGAGGCTAGAAATACGGGCCTAATAGAAAGAGGATAATACGATATCATTCCCTTAGAGACGACGTAAGCAAAAAGGGGCAACTAAGTAAAAGAGAGATCGAGACAACTTAAGAGCAATCAAGATGGAAGCGGTGCTAAGGGAGCCATAAGCGAATGACGACGAAAGCAATGGAGTTAACAAACTTAAGTTCTTCGAGAAGACGCGTGGACAATTAAAGATGCGAATCAAGGAGGATATGGGTGCATTCTAACAAGGTTAAAGCCGGTGTTCCATCATGAGAAGTGAAGCTTTCCTAAGACGCTCCTAAGCTTTGGAGTCAATATGAGAAACGTGATCGAACCAATGTGAAGGTGGTAAGATACCGTAACTTAAGCTTACGAGGTACCATTAAGTGAAGAGTAAACATTACGAGAATTATGAGAAGAATGGAAAGGTGGGGATTCACGCGGAGTTGACTGGTTTCCGTTATGACGATGAGTCGAAGAAACGCCCAAAAGGGAGGAAGCATGTATAAATGACGATCCTAAGGAGATAATAGTAACACGTGGATGCTAACCAACGTTAGAGATTCTGAGAAGACGCGCTTACAAGACATCATGAAGCGCGGTTAAGCCTATGAAGGCGAGTCATGTGACTCAACAAGGCCGAGAAGGGTATATTTATCTCGCATAAGGAAGAGGAAGCGTGGAATGAAGAATGAGCTACAAGAGTTTAAGGTACCCCGAGAGGGTAGCCTTCATGAGAATGGTAACATGGAAGCATAGGAGAATGGTAAGTCATTGACGTAGGAGAAGGTCATTTACCAACTAATTGGTGACAACCGAGAACGCGCATGTGCGGGTGATCTATGGATGAGTGTGGGGGAGAGTAACCAGGCTGTGGAATCCTAAAGGAACGGTAACAAGAGCTTAGATTATATCTTAAACTCTTGTTTTGAAGTTGTTATGGAGAACACCGGTTTGCGGAAAGAGAGACGGTTATCTTCATTTGTACATCGACTACAATGAGTCGAACAAGATTACAATGAAGAACAAGTACCCTCTTACCACGTGTAGATGATCTACTCGACCGGTTGCAAGGGTCGGTGGTCTCTTCTAAAATCGAGTTAAGGTTGATTGTCACCAATTGAGAAGTCGAGATTGGGGGTAGTGCAAACATCGCATACTGGACAAACCATGGTCACTACTAGTTGTAGTGATTCCATATGGGCTTACTAATGCCTGAATAGGACACTCTGGTCTACTCTCGAAGAAGAGAGAAGTTGTATGACCAGTTGTCTCGGGATGACAACCCCCGAAGGATGTGAAAGAAGTTGCAAGTTTCTGGGATGCGCCGATCATTACCGGAGTTATGGAAAGATTCTCCAGGTAACACCATCTAGGGCTAACCTACTTCGGATGGAGATAAAGTATCGAGTGGGAAGACAATGGACAGTAGAGTTGTGAGAGTTAAGAGGAGATTCATTGGTGCAACTATTTCGGAAATTGCCTCGGAGTATGACCGGGCTGAGGTGTACAAGTGATTCTTCAAGAATGGTCTTGATTGAATTTTGAGAGACCATGCAAAGGTCATAGCATACATGTCTCTTTAGTGGGAGCAGTATAAAGCAAGGTATTTCCATCGCTACTTAGAACTTGCAACAAGAGTTGAGGAAGCGTAACATCGAGTGTGGTTTGACAAGAACCAAAGCAAACGGTGTAAATTAGAAGTTCGATCTTCTTTGTAGAGACAAGCAAAGAAGAAACATAATGGAAATATCGTAGTAGGAAAGACTCGAGAAGGAAGTTGAGTTTCCGATACATCGGAACTTTTTGGAGATCTTAGCGCAAGTTGAGAAAGTGTTTTACCGGCTGGCATGGCCGCCGAGAGTAGAAGGAGTTCATCTGGCGTTCAAGTGTATCAATCGAGAAACGAGGACGTGCCAAAGACGGCATTCAGTATGAGATAAGACCATTATGAGGTTGTCGTGATGCCATTTGGCTCACGAATGCAGCCGCCGTCTTCATAGAGTTGATGAACGGAATCTTCATCGACTGGTTGGACCAGTTCTTGGTAGTGTTTATAGACGACATCTTAGTCTACTCCCGGAATAGGGAGGAGCATGAGGGACACTTGAGGACGGTGCTTCGAGTCCTCCAGGATAGAGAGCTTTACGCTAAGCTCTCTAAGTGCGAGTTTTGGATGTCCGAGGTGGCATTTTGGGTCGTACAGTTTCCGCCGAGGGTGTCATGGTTGACCCGGCGAAGATAGAGTTCATTTCTTAATGGCAGCCTCCTAGGACGGTCAAGGAGGTGCGTAGTTTCTTGGGCTTAGCGGGATACTACCGCCATTTTGTGGAGGGTTTCTTAGTGATTGCACGACCGTTCACTTCCTTGCTGAGGAAGTGCACCAGGTTCGTATGGTCCGAGCCTTGTCAGCGCAGTTTCGAGGAGCTGAAGAGGAGGTTGAATTCCGCTCCTATTTTAACCCATCCTAAGGGCATAGAGGACTTCGTGGTGTATAGTGACGCCTCCAAGCTAGGCTTGGGGTGCGTCTTGATGCAGAGAAGTAGGGTTATTGCGTACGCTTCTCGGCAGCTGAAGCCGTACGAGGAGAACTACCCTACCCATGATCTTGAGCTAGCGGCAGTGTTTCACGCCCTGAAGATCTGGCGACACTATTTGTACGGGGCTACATGCCAGATCCTCACAGACCATAAGAGTCTAAAGTATATTTTCCCTCAGCGGGAGTTGAATAACCGCGAGAGGAGATTGTTGGAGCTGATTAAGGAGTTTGACTCAGATATTTTGTACCATCCGGGGAAGGCGAAGTAGTCGCCGATGCTTTGGAGTAGGAGGACACCTCGAGAGGAGGCTATACTCGGCTTACGGTTCAGCCACGGTTGCAGAGGGATTTGATGGGTTTGGAGTTGGATATCCGGTTCCCGGATACGGACTGTTGCTTGTCCGAGTCGGAGATATTACCTGACCTGCCCGGAGATATCCGGCAAAAGCAGGAGGGATGTTCCATTTTGATGAGGATCCGGGACAGGATGTCCCGAGGAGAGGCACCGCAGTTATCACAGGAGCAGACTGACTACTGAGACGCTAGGGACGCATTTGTGTACCGTCGGATCAGGAGTTGAGAGAGCAGATTTTGCATGAGGCACATTCCACACCTTACTCGGTGCACCCAGGCACGATTAAGATGTACCAGGACATTTGGAGATTTTATTGGTGGGGCGGGCTCAAGCCCAATGTAGCTACATATGTGGCCCGATGCGCAGAGGAAAGGTTCACCCACTGCCCGTGCCGCAGTGGAGGTGGGAGGACATATCCATGGATTTCGTTACCGGTCTGAGACCGAGTAGGAGCTTCGACATGATAAGGGTAGTAGTAGATCGATTGACGAAAACCGCACGTTTCATTCCTATACGGGAAACGTGGCCGGTGGTTCGTTTAGCCGAGGAGTTTACCGTCAGATTGTGAGATTACATGGAGTACCGAGGACCGTCATCTCGTACAGGGACGGGCGTTTTACCTCGAGGTGCTGGCACGCGTCGATTGGGATGGCACCGTATGAGGCATTGTATGGACAGAAATGCCGTACTCCATTATGTGGGGGTGAGCCGGGGAGTTCTAGCGTTGTAACTCCCGATCAGGTACAGGACGACGTGGCTGGAGTTGCGTTGATCCGAGAGAGGATGTTGGCCGCGCAAAGCCGTCAGAGGTCGTATGCGGATAAGAGGCATAGACCTCACGAGTTCAGGGTAAGAGCTCAGGTGTGGTTGAGGGTATACACACAGTATTTCATGTCTCTCAGCTGAGAGAGTTCATACACGACCCGAGGCACATCATCAGCCATGAGGACCTAGTGGTCGAGCCGGACCATACTTTTGCAGAGCACCCGATAGTAGTTTTAGAGCTGAGTGCGAGGCACCTTCGATCGAAGGAGATACCGATGCTGCGAGTGCAGTGGTCGAGGCGAGGAGCCGATGAGGCTACATGGGAGACGGAGGATAGTTCCTCCTAGTTTACGCAGATTTAGCGACGTTGATAGGACCGTCAGACTACTCCCGAGATCTTTCCTTGTTTGTTCTGTGTTTTATGTTATGTCGTGTTATGGCATGTTGTATGATTATATTGGTACCTTGCGAGGTCTGGACGTGATTCTATTCGTAGACTTGGATTAGAGCCGATAATGACGTTTTATGAGTTCCAGGTTGTTACGTGATGTGTTTGTCCGAGAGTGTTGGGTTAGCAAGTTTCGGGACGAAACTTGTTTTTAGGGGGTTAGTTGTAACGCCCGGAATTTTATTAATTTAATTCCGGACTTAGAGCACCTTGTAGTTATCCCGTAATCACGATATGCCGCGGGCCGGAATTTATTCCTAAGAAAATCCCGAGCCGACTCGTCGTTTTTCCCTTTTTTCCGCTTTCCGACCTTTCGTTCCGAATCAAATTGACAAGGGGTCATTTCAGACCCCTCGTTCCGGGCAAAAGGGACAAGATGGCTGTTGTCCCATCTTAGCAGCCTTTTCCCCCTCCCTCTCTCTCCTCCCTTACTCTCTTTCACGTTATTTCCATCTCACTTTTCCCTTCCACTCTTCTCTTCTCTCTCTTTTCTCATCTTGTACCTTGGAGCACTTGGATGGTGGACTGCAGCTTGAGGAGACTCTAAATCTGTGTGGTAAGCTTCTCTCTCCTTCCTTCCTTTCCTTTCTTCCCTCCTTCATCCATAGCCATGGATGAAGCTTTTAAGAGGTTTTACTTCAACTCTTTGCATGGTGGTTATTAGCTCGATTAGGTC